>JAZAYU010000002.1:10058026-10656901 GCA_038501625.1 Corbicula japonica | reverse complement strand
TAAGATAATTCAATATATCTATTGACACGTGTGAAGAATGCGTGCGAGTATTTCACAAATCGTGTGAAAATTACGTTCGGATACAAATTTCGTACGAACATGGAAACGCATTTTTCACAAGTTAAAATCTTGTGAAAAATAGGTTTTTTTTAAATAAGTTTTTAGTACGAACGTGTATTTCACATCTGCACATTTTGAGTTGCGAGCACATATTTAGTCTCTCACCAGTGTCTCAAGATTCGGCACTTTTTTTTGCCCTCTCTCCTTGTATATAACAATGGCGATATTGTTTGGTCATTGTATGTCATTATACTTCTATTAATTTTTTCAGAACTATGAGCCTCGTATAAATGTATGATGTATGTTTTTGCCTCATGTCTACATGTATTTATGAACTGAGTGTAGAAATAAACTTGGTAAACTTGGAGCGGATGCGGAGTACGCCCCCTACCCCTCGAGCAAGAAGAGATTTTTAGTCCATTTAACACTGTTAATAATACTAATAATTTCGTTAAATATTACTGACTTTGGGCTATTTTCGTGCTTTAGATAATCATTTCTTCATAATTTTGAGTTTTCGCCCCCGTTTACACCCCCTCTAACTGAAATACTGGATCCACAACAGTGTAACACCTTTTTGTCATTTGTCGTCCGTTTGTTCATATCTGTTATGCTGTTAGGAACTTGCATTAATTACTACAACTATTATGGTCTAAGATACGTATATTACGTAATTGGAGCTAACTAAACCTTATACATAAGAACAATTTTGAGAGTGGTGTCCTTTGCAAATTGAGTAGTTATTGTTTTTAAAAAAATCAATTAAGTTGCATGGTTTAGTTGTGGTTTATATTGATTGTGCCAATATGCAAAATTTATAATTGGCTGAAAAAAGATCGAATTTTGCAGAAATTTAAGTCTAATAAGTACATATCATGATCTGGTGTGATAGAAATTTATTGCGTGAGTAACGCTTAACAACTTTTGATTTAAATGTAAATTTACTCATGCATTGCTTGTGTTCGAACAGTACTTGTTTTATTCTTTGTTTACAAGTCTTCTACAGTTTTTATTATATTTCTTTCATATTGTAACACCATTGTTTGCGTTATGTTTCTCGTTAATCACTCTCGCTATTGCATGTATAGCGTATTTCTTATACATCATCATATATATATATATATTTATACCGATGAACTATGAATGTTCAGGTTAATGGAAATAAAAATTCTGTTCTGTTCTGTTCTGTTCTGTGATACGTAACACGGCTCCTTCATATTATCTTTTAGACAAATTCTGCGATAAACAAATGTATATACAACATGCAAAAGTAAGTATTCTGTATAAATGAGACTTGGAAATTTGAAAATTGTTTTAGAAGACAATACATATTTAAAGTGCTGTTAAAGTATCGCGAAACAAAAATGCTCGATCGCTTTGGCGATGTGTTCGCGAAAGCACGATGCGAGGCCGCTGAGGTACGATTCGAGGGCGCGATAATAATATAATATCGTGTTTTCGTGGTCTTGCTGGCCTAAGGGCTTGACATCGAAAACGTGAAAACAGGAGGCGAGAACGCGAAGCATCAATGCTAAGTCGCGAAAGTGAGCTGCTAAGACCCGAATTTAATATCGCGTTCTCGCATCGTACTTTCGCGAGCTTGCATCGTGTTTTCGCGATCTCGCATCGTTGTTTCGTGTTCTCGCGGAAGATGTCGACAGGGCTAAACAACGATGGCCTGAACGGAACAACGTCCAATATTATTTGTAATGGTAATGTTTTAATTTTATTAAAGCTACGACCAAAAGGTCGAAAATATAATAAAAAGATACAGATGTTTTATAATGATTATAGCAGATATCAAAAAAGGATTGTATACAAGAATTATTTTTAAAAGCGTATGAACATTAAAATGAAGAGCAAGACAAAAACTCCACTATTATACATTTCCTAAATATTTGAATTTCCAATTAACAACCGAGCGAATTCCCGTTTTCCAATTTGCTTCTAGTGCCTCAAAACGATGTATGTAAAGGAAAATAATCGTGCTACTGGCTCAAGCGGGGTGGCACATTGATTGTCGAAGTTTGGACGTTGATAACAGCAGTTTCGTGTACAAAAAACGTTTAAATATACTTTTAATGGGAATAATATGTCGGTATTTTGTAGAAATCTGGGATCTTGCATAGTCATTTTCCTGTTTTCCTCTTTATCTGATGGCCTTTTGCAAATGTATGGGTATCAGAGGAAGGGTAGGACATTGCATGATTGTTATCAGATATATCGCAAATGATAAGTAGTAGATCACAGTAACATGAAATTCATACAAGAACTAACCTCTTCATGCGGTTTTCTCCGAGCTGGCTATTTATCATTATACTCACAATCTGTCGTTATCCGCGGAAAATTTCAAAATATTTTGTTCAACAAAAACTTCGACAGTTCTGAAAGAGCTTAAGAAACCACATTTCATTGCAGGTAAATGCTCTTAGATTTTGTTTGTGTTGATATTAGTAAGTGTTTTTACGTGTTTTTAAACTTTTTTAAAATGTTTACAATGTAAAAACACATCTTTGGATGTTTAATGTAGACTAGTTAACATGTTATTGAGTCGGACGATGAATTTAGTACATTTGATCTTAAGTCGGACTGTCCGACTCATAATCATTATTTAATGAACTGCTATTAAGAGCTTCCTACAACATGGATTTGAAATTATAAGAAAGTGGAACTTCGAACAGGCTTCGAACCTCGGACCTACAGCTTACCGTTGCAATATTAATTTAGCCACCAAAGTCGCATGATATGATAGCTACTAAATATAAAATGTTCATGTTACAAAAACGGACACATAATTACATATAATGTGCTAATTTATAATCGGTATTTTGTTAGTTACTTAGCTAATGTTAAAAATGTTGGTTTTAGGATGAAGAATGTAATAGTGCAGGGAATATTATATATATTGTTGGAATGCACCATTGGTGTCGAAGAGAAGTTGAGGTGGACGTTCCACATTTCTGTGTACAAGAAACAGAAAATGCCTTCGATAAAACGCCGTTGCTGTTTTCAGTAACATTACCGTAAAAAAGTGCCTTTTATGAGGCGAGAAGATGCCGCCCTTGTCTCCACAGTTTTTCCACTAATACAAGGGAAATGTTATTTGAAAGCTAAAATGTCTGCTACAAAATTTAGTTGTTTTAAAGGGTCCAGCAACGGTGAAATGTTGGCTTTAAGTGCAACGAATCAGATATTGTTAGAACTCGACAGACACTCAACCGGTACTGTCTGCGTATATTCGGAGCTAAGCAGACCATAAGACCCCCGCATTATGACATTTTCACCTGTTTTATAGTGGTATTTTAAGATTTCAGTGTACATAATTTTACGCGAACATTGATATACCCGGTCTCTGCCATCTATTAGCAACAAGTCGCATGAAAATTCGTAGATGTTCGTAACGTTTTCATGGTGATTCATTGAAGTATTAAAGTTTAGCCCGCTGGCCCGCCAGCCCGCCCAGTTCACTCCGCTAGCCCGCTACACTGTTAGCCCGCCCAATTCACACTGCTAGGAAACCTTTCATAACGTTTCAATGTTGATTCAATGAAGAGTTTAAGTTTAGCCCGCTGGCCCGCTAGCCCGCGCAGTTCACACTGCGAGCCAGCTACACTGTTAGCTCGCCCACATTACACTGCTAGGAAATTTTTGATAACGTTTTCATGTTGATTCAATGAAGTGTTAAAGTTTAGTCCGCTGGCCCGCCAGCCCGCCCAGTTCACTCTGCTAGCCCGCTACACTGTTAGCCCGTCCACTTCACACTGCTGGGAAATGTTTCATAACGTTTTCATGTTGATTCAATGAAGTGTTTAAGTTAAGCCCGCTGGCCCGCCAGCCCGCCCAGTTCACACCGCTAGCCCGCTACACTGTTAGCCCGCCCACTTCACACTGCTGGGAAATGTTTCATAACGTTTTCATGTTGATTCAATGAAGTGTTTAAGTTTAGCCCGCTGGCCCGCCAGCCCGCCCAGTTCACTCTTCTAGCCCGCTACACTGTTTGCCCGCCCACTTCACACTGCTGGGAAATGTTTCATAACGTTTTCATGTTGATTCAATGAAGTGTTTAAGTTTTGCCCGCTGGCCTGCGAGCCCGCCCAGTTCACACTGCTAGCCCGCTACACTGTTAGCCCGCCCACTTCACACTGCTGGGAAATGTTTCATAACGTTTTCATGTTGATTCAATGAAGTGTTTAAGTTTAGCCCGCTGGCCCGCCAGCCCGCCCAGTTCACTCTGCTAGCCCGCTACACTGTTAGCCCGCTCACTTCACGCTGCTGGGAAATGTTTCATAACGTTTTCATGTTGATTAAATGAAGTGTTTAAGTTTAGCCCGCTGGCCCGCCAGCCCGCCCAGTTCACTCTGCTAGCCCGCTACACTGTTAGCCCGCCCACTTCACACTGCTGGGAAATGTTTCATAACGTTTTCATGTTGATTCAATGAAGTGTTTAAGTTTAGCCCGCTGGCCCGCCAGCCCGCCCAGTTCACTCTGCTAGCCCGCTACACTGTTAGCCCGCCCACTTCACACTGCTGGGAAATGTTTCATAACGTTTTCATGTTGATTCAATGAAGTGTTTAAGTTTAGCCCGCTGGCCCGCCAGCCCGCCCAGTTCACTCTGCTAGCCCGCTACACTGTTAGCCCGCTCAATTCACACTGCTGGGAAATGTTTCATAACGTTTTCATGTTGATTCAATGAAGTGTTTAAGTTTAACCCGCTGGTCCGCCAGCCCGCCCAGTTCACTCCGCTAGCCCGCTACACTGTTAGCCCGCCCACTTCACACTGTTAGCCCGTTAGCCTGCTAGCCCGCTCAGTTCACACTGTTAGCCCGCTAGACTGTTAGCCCGCTCAGTTCACACTGTTAGCCCGCTAGACTGCTAGCCCGCCCAGTTCACACTGCCAGCCCGCCACACCGCTAGCCCGTTACCCCGCGTACTTCACGGACATCATAAATTATGCATTTTCTAAATTTAGCTTCAAATTCACCTACTGCACTGTATGTCAGTTCTATCTTAATTGCTTGAACTCTTGAAACTGGCACTTGCTGGTAAGGCTTGTTTATGCCTCGACTGTTTTCAACGGAAAGGAATATGTGTCAGTGGTTTTCTCTGACGGGTTGAGTCCGTTGTTTGTCAACGCAGATCCAGGTCCTGTTTCACTTTCTTTTGCGGTTTTCTGTGTCATATATGGTTTGCCAATTAGTTTTGAATGTAAATTTATTGATTTTATGTGTTATGTAGGGATGATACAGCTAGAAATTCCCAAAACTTCATACCGGACATCAGATGATTCAATAACGGATTTTTAAAAGCACAATATTTAATAACGATTTTAAAATGGTAAAACATTTAGACAGACTACATCTTAAATATGAGCACTTTTAAATTATGGTGTTATCAATATCAAAACTTCATCCAACGATATACCTTCCGACCGCAAAGAAACAGTTAAATCTATCGTCGCTAAAATTAGAAGAGATATTGATCATGGTCGGTGGGTAATATCTGTTTAAGGCCACAATACATCGCATGTGAAAATGAAAATCGTTAGGACCAATTGTCTCAAACTTCTTTAGATTGTATTTTGTATAAATATGGAATGAAAATGAAAATATACTCCTTCGAAAGTCACCAAACAGGGAAAATATGAAAATGAAACTATAAATGCAAAATCGATTTGATTGATCAAGTCCATTGGCAGTAAATCTTTATTAATGCTCAAGGAGTAATCACGGCTTTCGCGCAACTCAGTTTCACGGTAAAACGCTTTGTGCTTGTTTGTTCATATTAGAACATGTAGGGGCACATGTGAGGTTGGAACCCGGTTAAAACCCATATTGGCAAATTGTTTTGCCACTGACCGTTTCAAGGCGGTGGCACACAGGGGTTCTAGTTTTCGTTGATTGCTTGGAAGAAATTTTTAAAATTGATGACATAATAAAGCCCTTCCAGTTTTCAGGCTGTGTGGGGAGGATTTGTTTTCTAAATTCCTCATTTGCATATTTCATATCTTTCAATATCTACACAGTTAAAACATACAAAGTTAACTTTTTCCAACGGATGATATACGCATGTCGATGATGATGGAATCATAAATGCGGTATTCCTAAGTTAATTCCATTGTTAATAGCAGTATTAGGCCCCAGGATAAAATTATTGATAAACTAATTGATGCCCTAAACAAGAAAACATTGACCAAAAAAAAAAACATTACACTGCCTCACAAAAGATCTGAGATTATTAATCCTTAGTATCACAGTACAGGTGACAAGCACAATTTGAAGAGCATTGGGTGTTATATATATATGGTGATTAAAGGGCAATCAAAGCTATGCTGACTCGAAAACTGAAGCCAGCCATAGAAACATCGGATCAAACTATTGAAACAAAATAATATTTTATAGTAGTATTATTCATCAGGTCAGCCGATAAGTGTATGGACTACTCCAAGGTCATACAAACGCGACATCAGCGCCTAGCCAACAATGCAAGAGACTAAAGCTATTGTTATCATGACTGTTGTTTTTAACAATTCCTAAATAATGAATACCGTATCGTTTCCAGCGCCAGTGAATAATGTCGCCATCACCGTTTTATGCGATTACCCAATTGAAAGCACATAAACAAAGTGGCTTTTGACTAGGTTTGAAGCCAACTGTAAACTCATTTACACTATCTGTTTCTTTTTATCCACTTACAAATGACCACAAATCTATATTTTCGTATTTATAAAATAGTTCAAAACAAAAGTGATATTTCCAAAAGTATTTCCTTGAAGTAGGCTAAATGTCTTGGCAGATTTGACGAGCGCATTCAGCAGAAAAATAGCAATATTTCCCGACGGGACATTCGTTGTTAGGTCCACATGCTGTGCAAACAAAATCTGAAAATGTACAATAAATATTGAGCAAGTTATTATATTTCCGAGCAGTCTCCTACGAAATGCTCCGTCTTAGATGTCCACGGCGCAAAAGTCGTTGTATTTTCAACGATCACCTTAGAACGGGCTTGTTAATATCGATTCTGCTCGTTTAATCCAAGTTACTAAGATATCCTCCTTGTCATACAATATATAGGAAATAATTAAGTTTGAAACGTATTGAAATACAAATTTAAAGATCTCGTCATTGTGTTCCTTATTGTGGCGTCCATTTTGAAACTGATTATTATAATAGCATGCTCTCTTTTCCTCTCTACTTTTTGGCTGTGTGGGGAGGCTGTGTATGCTGGATGTGGCCATTCCTGATATGCATATTTTCATTTTTTATATCTAAATACATTACAGAATAAATACTAGTTCTTTATTTCGCTGCGTTGCGAGGCTGTGTTTTGTGAGTGTGGCGATTTCTGTTATGCATATTTCACTTTTTCAAAAAATAACTTTAAAAGTTAAACTAACAAAGACACTTTTGACTTTCTTACAATATATTGGTGTTTTTATTATTTTGCCAATTTCACTGAATAAACGATAAAACGGAATAGTCATACGGCATCCTTTAACATTGCCTACCAGAAGAATAGCTGACTTCAACAAAACATTAACCAAATCAATTCCACTATTGTTACTCTAACCTGCCGGTGATAGTTGGTAATATATTGAGCATAATTAATTATTACTTGTTTGATTAGTTCGCAAAAAGTGTAAGCCACGTCGAAATATTAAAATAATAAGTAACAAATACAATTAACAATTAATCATGCTGAATGAAGCTGAAATGACAATTATGATAAACAACACCGACTGAGCTGTTGTTGAACGTTATATCTATTTTTAAAATTTACGTTGAGAAACATAAAACGAGAACATTTATAGGCGTATCACACCTATAGTTTTTGCTCAACATGAATCAACTACATTGTCTTTAATGAACTTTACTAAAGAGGTTATAACATAAATTGTATAATTGTGTTCTCTATTTACCTTTAGACGAGTTGTTTTTCCTGTTGGTATGTGTTGTGTTCTCGCGATCGCTATTCTGGCCTCTTGCCTTTTCTTTCGCGGAATCAAATATCTCTTGAAGAGATGGCAATCTTTTCCTTTGCTTGTTGTTTTTGTTCATGTCGGTTAATTTCTCATGTTTCTTTATTTGCTGTAACGTGTCATCACCCATACTAGAAACATCTTGTTCTCTCAAGGTTTTAACTGGTGTTTCAACTTGCTTAAGATTTTGTAACAGTGTTAAAATTCTCCCGGATAAGTTCGGTTCTGTTTGGTTAACATCAATGTTTTGATTAACATTTTGAGCTTTCCTAGATACGGTCTCGGATTGAAGCACCTTTGTGTTATCTTCAGAGTATTGAATTCGTGCGCCTTTACTTTGTGTAATAGGAACAATTAATGCACCCTCCAGCTTTGTCGAATATGGATCAAGTTCTGAAAGGTAAAGAGATATTTAGTTCTTGTCATTTTTTGTCAAAAATGTAATACAGCACAGCTGTATATAAATATCTTGATTCTAAACATTGTCAAGTCTTTTCTAGACTGCGATGACAAGCAGGTGTTTACTGTCAATTAAAGGTAGTTTACTGACTCAAGACTACGTAAAACACTACGCACGTTCACCGTGTCTGGACTTTAATCACCCAAATTTCATACAAGTCAACCAATCTCCAATTATTGTTTCATAAATACAAAATAATTATGAAATGTTGGAAAACTTTGTATATGTTTGATTACTTCCTGTGTGTTCAATGGGAAAGAATGAAAATGTAAAGTGAAGTGTTGTAGCATTAAAAACTGAAGAAGGCCAATGGCCGAAACGTTTTAATAAAGAGTTTTTAAACTGGATAACTTTGATAAAAAAATATACTTAAAAATAGAAAAGCAACTTCTTTAACCACGAAATATATTTCGTGGTTAAAGAAGCTGCGTTTAAAGAAGTTGCGTTTCTAATTTATTTAAGTATAGTTAAACCTAAACAATTTCGATTCATGCGAATGAAAGACAAAATTAAAATATAGAGTAAGTTTGATCCAAATGAAATTTATTTTTTTTTTGTTTTAATTTTCATTGATATTTGTTTAATAAATGAGCAATAAGAACTTCATGTGACTGTTCTTATTTATTTAAATATGACCAAGCAAAGATAGATGTTTAATAAAATTCTTACTTGATATGTTTAACAATAGTACTGATATTGTCCAGTAGTTTACCTCGTCTCTATAGACAGTAACGCACTCGATGACCCCTTATATATTCTATATAAATCCGCCATCTTGGATTTGGAGGAGTCAATTTTTGAAATCTATTTTTATTTTTCGGATCTAGGTCATCCTGATATATAAATCGTCATCTTGGATCGGGAGTGAATGTTCGCGTTCGTTCGGGTATGACGTTTTCGATTACAAACGATGTATCCCTACCGCAACCCTCGAGATGAGTCATAGGGGGTAACAAGTTCGGACACGCTCGGCCCAACCTTTAAAGCGAGCTCGGCCCAACCCTTAAAGAGAACAATAAAGCCATGTCACCTTATATGTAATACACAGTAGTATTCCTCGGCCCGTTGACCAGAGTGACTGGAGCCCTGGAGCTACACGCGTGACTGCGCACAAACAATGGGGAGGGTATCATATGACAGAGCACGAACAATGGGGAGGGTATCATATGACCGTGACGTCATCAGCACCACCCTAGTTTCCCTATGAGTCATCTGCCTGCAGCCCTGGAGCTAGACGCGTGACTGCGCAATGACAATGGGGGGTGGCATCGTATTACGGAAACCCATCGGTCGCACCCTAGTTTAATTATTGAGTCATCTATTATGACACGGTCAATGGTTTTAGGTTACATTCACCTTTATTCCGAAGGTGACTCACTCAGATTCGAATTATCCAATTTATTTATATAATGAATATCATAACGGACCATTACAATAACCGTATCGTGTTATTATAACCGTACGTGTGCCCATTGAAAAGAACATCGAGGATACTCCGGTGTCATTATCCTCGTGTGCGTGAAGCGTGTAAGATCAGAGGGTTGTTAGTGACAGTTGAAAACGTTTGATGCTACTGTATTCACCATCTTTAAACCAATTAAACAGTACTTGTATAACGTGTTTATAATTATGAACATAGTATATTTGATTTGTTCAACTCAATTAAATCTTGTGCATCATTTCAACTGTGATTATATTAAATTAAGATTAAACAATATAATAACTGTATCGGATTTCGTTTTATGATAACCGTAAGTATGCCCAGTGAAAAGAACTCCAAGGTCATTATCATCTTATTTAAACATCTTTAATGGGCGGTTATGTGTATTTATTGGATAAAGCAATGGGGCGAAAAGTAATATTAACTGACATTCAGTACTCGGTCTATTGTAACTAGAGTGTTAATCAGACCTTTAATGGCCCGACGTTAAGGGATGCGACCTTATACAGGTAGTTTAGTGATACCCGGTAGTTTAAAACAAAACGAGAGTTTAACGTTTTATATATACTTTATTTACATATATGTTCACTAGTTACATTAACGAATACACAGTATCAACTTTATAGTTTTTATATAAGACAACTAATCAAACAAGTGTTACAATTCATAAAGGTTCATGTTGAACGCATTATTGAAAGTCACCAGCGTTAATCCAACTGTTAAACTTTTTAGGATAGTGTTTCCACTGTACAAAGTACTGTTTATTGTGTCCTTTGCCTCGCGTCTTTAACACTTTGTCCACTTTCCATGTCTGGTTAGGATCAATGTCTACTTTTTGAAGTTCACTTTGATAAAAAGTCCACGTGATATCTTCGTATTGTAAGTCCCTGAGTTTGTAGATCGGCAGTATTCCTCTGTGGTATCGCTTGTGCACTTTAAACACCTCGCCAGACTCTGGTCAACGGGCCGAGGAATACTACTGTGTATTACATATAAGGTGACATGGCTTTATTGTTCTCTTTAAGGGTTGGGCCGAGCTCGCTTTAAAGGTTGGGCCGAGCGTGTCCGAACTTGTTACCCCCTATGACTCATCTCGAGGGTTGCGGTAGGGATACATCGTTTGTAATCGAAAACGTCATACCCGAACGAACGCGAAAATTCACTCCCGATCCAAGATGACGATTTATATATCAGGATGACCTAGATCCGAAAAATAAAAATAGATTTCAAAAATTGACTCCTCCAAATCCAAGATGGCGGATTTATATAGAATATATAAGGGGTCATCGAGTGCGTTACTGTCTATAGAGACGAGGTAAACTACTTTGTCCAAACATTAAATATGATATCAATAGTTTTTGTGACATGCTCTTCCACAGTACATTTACTAAAACCACTGAGCACATATCTATTTTGGACTGTTTTATGTTCATCTTGAGATGATAACACAATTGTTAAATGTACCATTTGCAAATGCAACAATTGCTTTGTTTGCCAACATCATATAAACTTTCATTCCATTTTGAAACATTCTTAAACCAAACAGCGTAAGTGTGTTGTAAATAAAGGAATATATTGCATCCCTTTACTATTGTGTATGTTTCTTTCACTGATATGGTCATGTCAGTCCTCAAATTTTTGACATTTTCTAATAAAATTAAAATGCCTGAACGAAGAGGTTTGTATATTTTTTTAAACTGAGTACATATTTTTGACTTACTATATGTTTTTTCTTATCTTAAAATTGCGTTTTGAATAATTATGAACTTCAAGTATTTTAAAAAAGTACATTGCAATGTCAACTTAATGTGAACACCTTTGCCTCATTATTTAGTTAAAAATGCAGATTATATTATTCGTGCATTGTTTTATGTTTATGATAAATGCTTCAATAAATGCTTATTTACAAACTAAATCATTCATTGATTCATATCTTGGATAATGCTCTCCCAGCAACGTTTATATTTGAAAAAGAGTTTCTATGTTAAAATAATTATTTTAAACAAATATTTTAGTTGAATTTCCTCTACATTCATCATATTTGTGGATATTGATTTTAAATCGTTCAGTTCAAAAGAACCAAAGGTAGGTCATTTTCTGATTTAAATGTATTGTTGGTCCATAAGCATATCAAACAACGTTTCTGCATCCCTTCCTCATGAAGTATTTCAAATTTGTATTTACTGCATGTTTCCTTTGATTATTATAAATCACTATCATTGTGTTGAATGATATTTTTCCATTTGTTTTGAATGCTCTTTCTTAGTCTTCAGTAAAAAATATACCTCTTTCTTGTAAACGTCTTTTGACTAATTACAAGTATAAAAGTTGCGATTATAATGTCCATTAAAGACATATTATGATACCAGTGCTTGTAAAACAGCGGTTTATTTAACAAATAGTGGTTACCATAATGATGAAATAATAAAGAACACCATATGTATAACTGGCTAATTGTATCTATGTGCTAAAAAGGATGTTAGATTGCAAAGTAAAATAAATAAATAAACAAATTTTATTACAAGTTGTCAGTTACGTCATACCATAAGTCATTTGGTGATTTATTATTATAAGCTTCAAAATGGCAGCATCCTTTTTAGATGGTGCAGAAATAATAAAAAATCAATTTTTTTAAATGAACATTGAAGTGGCTAATAATTAGGCTTATTCAATTATAGTATATACAAAATACAAAATATATCATACAAAATTACTTACGAATACATGCTTGTTCCGGAAAACCTTTAGCATTTCTGAATGTAACACATGTAAGTCCGTTCTTACACAGCGGCTGAAATAAATGGGCACTATACTTTTAGTGAAAAAGAAACAATTGTGATTAAATGGCTTTGATTGCAATGTAATTATTATTAATATAATTTTTATTTTCGTTCATGAATTGCTGAACCCAAGATCATAACACTTAATTTGGAGACCAGTCTGAAATATCAAGTATATGATTGTCTGAAATGGCAACCACTCGCCATTTCAGCCAAACAGATGCTTGCGATTTGAGATTTGAGACTGGTCCCCAATCTTAAAACAACAAGTTTTATGATCAGGCACTGTTCTTATGTTCGTTAATGGTTTGTGGTGTCTTTTATCATTTCTCTCTTTGCCTCTCTGAGTTTTTGGATGTTAGGGGAGGCCATGTCTTCTGAATGCGACTATTCCTGCATATTTCACTTTTTTATGCTAATCAAACACAATTGCATGTGTGTACATAGTACTTTGCTTTTGAATATTGCTTTAGCTATCAGAATCAACAGACTAACTGACGGTGATTAGATAAGAATGCTATGCACGTGTTCATCGTTAGAATTTCCACATCTGCTTGCCATAACAAATTGTCCTCACATATTCACAGAGAACATACCGAAAATCGGGTGATCAGTTAAAGTACAAACAGTCCACCGTATTAAAAACAACTGAACTTAGTTTACAATTAACAATGACGGAAGAAAAATGAAACAAAGGAAATTCTTTTAACATTTAATTCATTCAAATTCTTACTCTGCATGAATTACTGATGTAAATTCCTTTTCGAGTGTCATGTGGTGAAGCCAGAGACAACAGCACCTGAATTATAACAGAAAAGTAACATTATTCTACTATTGTTGTAAAATATAAACATATCGCCCCTCTATCTGCCGCATGTACAAAACCATTACCAGTGCCCAAGGTTACAAAACTGAGCATGGAAACCAGTCTCAAATCTCAAGCATCTGATTGGCTGAAATGGCGACCAGTCGCCATTTCAGCCAATCAGATGCTTGAGATTTGAGACTGGTTTCCAATCTCAGCTTTATAACCTTCAGCCCTGTACAAGAAAGCCAAACATATTTAAAAAATTGATAGGCCGCGATGTGGCTTATACAACATTCTTGGCAATGGTAAAACAGCATTCGTCAGATACAAATGGAAAAATATGGCATTGTGCTATCTGTGGGTTCAAATCATTCGAGTTGCGTATGTAAACAATATCACGCGAGAAGGAAGGTCGAGCGTGATATGGTTGAAGCCATGACAGCCATGTCATTCAGATAAATTGTTAACACTTACAGATATCATAACGATATGTTTTTACAAATTTACGATTGCGGTTCGTATTGATTTTTTTTCAACAAGTCGGCAAAATGATCAAATTGATTACATCCATTCATCATCATTTCGCCATCGCCAAAATTAAGACGGCTTCAAACATGGTGGCAAACCTGGGAGAAATAGTTTTTTTATCTCAAAAGCCATCTTGATTTTAGAGATTTGCGCAGTGGTGAATGCTTGTCACTTCATTTTAATTCATCTTAAACAAGGTTTCTTTTTCACCAAATTGCAAAAACACTTGAATGCTATTGCAAGTTGATGTTTTCTATTGGACTTATCTATAAAACTTAAGATTAGTTTACACTTAACAACATCAACTATTTTGCATCATTACTTATTACTTACGGAAAGGGTGCCTATTATCCGAACACAGCGCATTTTGCATTACCGGCCATTAACGGTTTACAACGTTGTGATTCTAGGCCGGAAATCAGATTTACAGCTCAGAAAGACCAAACCGTGTTTTTTTTTAAGTTTGACAAGAGTGACGCAGGCGTATGACATTTAAATAATCAATTGTCAAAATTAATAACACACTTGACATAAATATGTTCCTTGATACTTTTCTTATCAATTGAATCCATTGAAGACAAATGTCCTGTATAAATGTTTACAGTGTCTAAATGGTGTGTATGAGTGAAATATATTGCATTTAAGTTAAAGTTCCTCCTCAATGAATACTTCCATTTTTCCTCCTATGTGATAGTGTGATATTTTAAATGAACTTTTCATGAATTTATTTCACCTAAAATACTAAAAGCCTGTTCGAGGTGATGTAAAATTAGAAAGTGAAATCGCCATATCAGAAATTGTAATTTTTTAATTAATTAAACCAACGAACTTACACGCACTTACAAAGACTTATCAGATTCCGTTAAAACTTGCAGTCAAATATTCTAACGGTACAACTAAATCCATTCTTTTTCACTAATAATAGCTGAAAAGGGAACCTTTAAAAGCTACCAAATACGTTACACCTCAAAAAAGTGCAGGCTCGGTTTTATGAGGATTTCATGAATAGTATTGAAATGCATATTACTGTACACGCCGCGCAACTCAATATTTTCCCAAATATAAATATCGTGCTCAACGGCTTACAAAGTTCGCAACTGATAACATCACAGCTTGAATTTACGGGGCTACGTTTAACGACCACCACACAGAAATATAATCCTTTATTATTTTAATGTTAAGTCCTTACCAAGTGCACTGAAGCACTCAATAGTATCCATTGTTATTTTGAAGATCATTGAATGTTCGAACACCCATCAAGTCCATTGTGTGTTCGCATACTTCTTTCAAGATATATAAACCAGGGTTTTATCAATTTAAGGAAATAAAGTGGAAAATATTATTTAACATTATTTATAAAATTAATTTTATACGTACTTTGTGTGAACAATACAAGGAATTATATTTGATACATATTGTTAAGTAATTTGAATTAAGAATTATCTGCCTTCATACATGTTCTGCAATTTTCGATCAAAATTCCGAGTTTAGTTTTACCAACACATTGAGTAAATAATGAACCATGTGTTCAGTTTATCGTCATCATTTTGTGCTTTCAAATATTCAGCATTGCCCTACAAGGCTTTGACTTCGGTGTTTCCTCGCTCATCTTTCAGCTCGAGGTCAACAATGTATTCTGTACTGTACGACGTGTAAATTATGTAACATTCATTAGCACTCTAAAATACGCTTAACGTTAGTTTTAAGTACATGACATGTATGACATGTAGTGTAAAACAGTGATTTTATCAACTATAATTCTATAAATCAGATGCTTCGATAAGTTAAACTATTACCATTTATTCCTGAAAAGACTTATAAACACTAACTGTGGGGTCAATAGTTCTACAGTAATTTGATTTTCCATTACTGTCACGAATCAATCAGGCTTTTTGTATTTATCGCGTTGAGTGTTCAAATTGTTTGCCATCGATTTGCATAGGATTACGACTTACCGCAACTCAAATAGCTTTGACACTTGACATTCTCTTTAACTGTAGGAATATGTATTTCCTTTAATGCTCAAACTGAGCCTGTAATATTTCATATTTTTTCGTGATGGGTGGCTTTCAAAGTTTGGCATAAGTGAATAATCGGCTTTGGAAATACTGAAGTCAACTGTGTTATTCAAAAGAAAGCAATCTAGTTAACACTCGATGCTGGAAAATGTTCCTGGTTCATGTTATGAAACATCTGTCAAACGAATTGTTGTAAACAACGTGTTCCCTTGCTTGATATGTGTAAAACAGCAAACATAACAACGTGGAAAATATTTAATTTTGAAAAGGGCACACAATACCACATCTAAACAAAATGTACACTTTGACGAGGAAACAAAAATAAACATTTTGGACTAATACATTATGGTTTCATTCACTTTTTATGATGTTAACGGTGAGCGTGAAAACAAAACGGAAAACAGTTCCATAACAGGCAAATTAAAATATATACATCTGCCAAAGAAAATCTGTTCCCCAATTGATGGATAAATATCTTGATAACATTTCATTACTGACATTACAGTCATGCAAAATCATTTTAAATATAACACACCAAACTAAACAATCTATTAAATATGTAGTATATTTTATTTTGTATTTCAGTTACAGTTTTCAACAGGAAATAGATTTCATGATTATCAAAAAGTAAAAATACAAGTTTTAAAAGTGTGTATACTTTAAAAGATTGTTCGCATAATTTCAACAAATAACAACAACAACAATAATAATAATAATAAAGTAACACGAATATATATATACTAATACCTTAGATAATTAAACTGATTTTTTTTTTCATTTTAAATTATGATGCCCCATATGCAACATCCTATTTAGTTCACATTTTACAGCTTTTTTGTTATTCTAGAGCTTGAAACAAGGTTACGAATTTCAAACAGCGTCATCTTTGCATAAAAGAAAGCCTTTACAATAAGGGTTTATTATGTTTTTGCTTGCAATGATTGGGCTTAATTTTTATTTTGAATTAACCGACTTTCTTAAGAGCACTACTTCAGAGTTTGTGCATTACCCCATCCAATGCGACAATTGCGTCCCCTTAATGCTTTTCTGCAAAATCATTTATTATCATGTTTTGGGGCTTAATATGTAATTAAGTTATATAGCTGGATATGTATGGATTATGTGAATATGGTTGTTTTTACTACATTGTACTTGAATCGGCTTAAGTACCTTAATATCAAAATCGTTGTTTGTGACGTGTGGCGGCTGTTAAACGTCTTCTCTTACATTCAAAAAAATTAATCAGATAATCCTTTCGGGGACAAAGAGCACGAAACTTATTTATGTCAAAAGCACTTCTAAAACTAATTTTTGTTTTCATTTTTCGGTCAGTTTTGAGATGGGTGGTTACAATATCCCAGCCAATATAGATTCGGTTATTGTCCTACCACCCCTAGGGTATACTTCCTGCTTATTTGCTTTTTGCGTTCTCTGTGAGATATTATTTATCAAATCCATTCTCCTCTCAAACTTCTATAATTGTGTTCAGTTCCGAATTTTGTTGTCTCGTTAAGGTCAAACCCATTTTTACGCCGCGGCGTGAAAAGAAATATACATTTTCATTACTGCCCATGAACAGACTCAATTAAACCGAGCCGGCAGTATTTTCATATTTGTCGTGTATGGTGGCTTTTAAAGTTCGCTGTCATCCATTTTAACATATATCCTCGTGTTTTGTTGTTGGTTTTCGCTATTTTATCTTTAAATAGTAAATAGGTTAGAATGGCCTCTTTTACATATTAAAACAACTATGTATTGGCAACATAAATTTATTGATGGCTGGATAATTGCAAACCATTTCCATGAGCCAATAATGATACATATGATATGTAATACATGTAGGATCAACATCAGCATAATATGTGATTAGTCCTCGCATGACTTTGTGGTACAAGCCACGACTCCGTCTGGTCCGCATGTGCAGAGGTTACAGCCATCTGTGGAAGGGAAATTTGCCCCTGGATCGTAGCCGTTTCCATTGTACTCACAGGCTGAAAGATAACTATTACATTTGAAATAATATGTCATAGCAAATGTTTTTAATACACCAATCAGATGCGGCACTTTGCAGGGAGAGATATCTTCGTGACATATAACCTGCTTTTATATTTGATTTCAACTCTGATATCTTGTTTTTTGATAATTAATAGGTGATTACTCTTTGTCATACACTTTTCAAAAAGCACAACAAGCAAGACGTCTGTTCAACTTTACAAGGGATGAAAATGCATACAAAATTTAAAGCCTACACTGTGAATCAAACTCATATTGAGGTTATATTCCAGCAATAATTAATGTTAGCCTTAATAATGATAGCCGATCAGTAAATGTTGTACAGTGTTACGACTGCACGGTATTGTTGACATACTTTTTAAGTGTTCATATAAAATAGGAATTATTTCAATCAATCATTAGATATATCTTACATATTATGAAGTTTTTCAACGAATTCCATTTCTGTGTATTATTTCTACAGGCTTTGTATAATACGATCAGTACTAAATTGACTCCCAATAAAATGCTTTATACCTTCTTCGGCGTTTGAAACAGTCGCTGCCAGCACCAATGCCATTAGCAAGAACGCAACCTTGACGCACATGTCTAAACGAAAATACCAAAATTACAACATGAAAATGTATATTGAATGAAACATGAGCATGCAAAGTTCAAACAAAATACAAAATTTATATTTAAAAGTAACGTAAGCATTGAAACATAATAATATTAAAGAATCTGCAAATACATGACATGTGTGGCATCCAAGTAAATCAACCTACATAGTGTAAAATATAAAAGCTTTTTCATGATAAAATTACCCCCAATGAATCCGCAAGTGTTGAAGGGATTAATGCAAGTCATCAATCTAAAATAGTTAAATACGTTTCTGGTATAATTTGTATTCCTTAGTTTCAGACACCGTTTCCGGTGAACTTCATTTATTCAGTTTGCAAAAAATAAAAATTAATCATATGTTATATGTCAATTATTTGAGTGGAACGCAAATAATTAACACGAAAACTCTAAAATATTTAACGCTTGGTTTGACTGAGCCTGTGTATAGGAAGACACGCTTAGAGTCCTGTTGAGCCCAATGAAATTAGGGTGCATTGTTTAATGTAGTAAGTATTTAAGCAAAGAGATGATATACAAATAAAATAAACCGTACCTGATTAAACAATTGACAAAATCCAGATGAGGACTGAACCTTTCGATGCAGTGGACGCTTTATATATTGAAAGATATGGTCACTACATAGCCGAAAGGTTGTCATACATTTAATGTCTGCCACTGCAATCTGTTTATTTATTCTTACCGGGGCAGTAGATGGGCAACCGGAACTGACAATATTCAGATTTCAGCTGTTGCATTATTTATGGCTTTTGCTGCATTCATTAGCAAATTTTAAATTACATGACTATATGATGAACCGTATTATTTGCGACTCCATGGAATGACACATATAAATATAAATAAATTCTGTTTATTACTTCGTTATTTAAACATTCACGAGTGCTTTAAAACAATTTGGAAAGCTTAACACATTTTTTGTTTAAACAATACAAAAGAAAAATCGAAGAATAATGTACAAGTTTTACTTTTTTAATAGTGCCATTATTTTGACGATGTCCTTCAATTAAAATAAATAAAAGTTATGATTATGCATTCTGTTCTGAGATTAACATCAATTGTTGAATTCTACTTTTGATATTTGATTAAAGTTCTAGAGATCTGAAAACAAGTATTATTTCCGTTGTTGGGCAAATCTAAACTCTGAATGTCCGAAATAATTTTACCAACTCCTGGTGTTTATATTGTAGAAATGTTCGTGTACTTCAAAGTTAACTAGTACAGTAGTCTGGATACTTATTTGAAATCGATTATTTTATAAACACATGCTCTCTTTTCTTTCTACTGAACGTCTTACTGAATTTAAATATCGAACTTCCAGCTGCAACTTAAATGTCGGACGTCTAACGCCTAGCCAACTTCACAAAATCATAAATTATAATATTTGTTATCGTTAAAGTAAACCCAGGGAGATAATTTTTGTTAGCCTGATAAGTAGCGTAGGTAATGGTTGTAATTCTTTTTCTTACTGTGTTCGAACAATTTAATTAAGTATATGTGGTAGTTTTTCGTTAACTGTAAATGATTTTTTCACACAGAATCAGCTTTTTGAATCAAGTACAGAAAACAAATGTGAGGGTAACGAATACCTATTTTATTCAAGGTTTTTAAAGGATTAGTGATGTTCCTACCACAAGTATGGAATATATTGTACGGTTTTGCTAAATCTAACATAAAAAACTAACGCCTGAGTATCAAATAGAACAAGTTTAGCAGTATTCAAAGCCAGAGAAAATAAAATCCTATATTATATTTTAATCTCCCTAAAATTTAAATCATGGTTATAAAACGTTTTTTTATCCTTACCAATTTAAGAAGATTTTACTCTAACCAGAACTAATTTTGCAATATCTTGAATCTTTTCGGGATGTTTTGTTGTTAAATTACTCTGTATTACCTTATTTTATCCAATAAACTTTGGTGGCATTACACGAACATAGTGGGTGCGGTCCGAAACACAAGTATGTCACCTTAGCCAGGTGTAATTTTGCTTTAACGCAAAAACTACCTTAATAAGACTTGCAAGCCGCGGGCATAACAAATATCAGCAGCTCGAATCATGACAGTTATACTGTTTAATTAATAAATCATTTTACAGTTAATTGTGTGCCCTGTAAGTTACAAAAAGTATTTTAAAAAAGACGCACACAACGTTTATTCATGAGCCAAAGTACATCATGTGTTACAGGCTGTAACACATGATGTACTTTGGCTCATGAATAAACGTGTGCGTCTTTTTTAATACATGTACATTTAATATTACTCGTGTTCTCGTCATATGGAAGGTCTAATAGCCGAAACCGCAAAATGTGACTGAAAGTATTGGCATCACAGAGCAATGAGCAGTATTTAGTCAAATTAGAAACATTTTAGGGATGTAGGTAAAATGTTAATATAGTCACATATCATTCCCAGGGCCTATCCTTAATTCGTTTCCAAAGTAAATGTGTGCCTTGATTTCGACTGTTAAGGCGACCGACTTCATAACTGTGTTAAATTTTAATTTATTTTGTGTGCTGAAAACATGTATATTCCAAGAATTTATTATTCCCAATCCGTAATGCAGGTATCAAGTAATTTTACTACTCAAATCAAATATTTTCTCACACAAAATCTACCGCGGTTACCGTAGTATTTTGACATCTCTATCTTTTACAGATTTTATAGTTTAAAGGCCAGGTACATACAAATACATCAACGGCTGTTCCTTCGTCCCCTTAAGTGAAGATGTTTCTCTTATATATGGGCTTACATGCCCTTCCATATCATATGCTGTGCGAATCCAGGTGAATAATCATGGTAATTCCTTTTATAGTGCATATTGTATTTTCCTGAAGGACATTGTGCTTGCAAAAGGTGTATCTAGAGTAATGATTATTATGTTGTGTATACACTCACCCAAAGTTCTAATTGGTCATCAATTGTATATGTTTACAATTTATGGTAGCTTCGTTCATTCCCTATGACAGGAGAGGTTGTGCTTTGCTTCTCGTAAACCTTAAACTGGGCTATGAGAAGCATAATACATTTTAATGAAAACCTACAATGTATAAAACACAGTTCACGGTCCAAGACATGACCTGTGTACGTTGGCGCTAGGACCTCTGGGATAGAAACTACTTTTAGGGCGGAGTAACGGCCCTGCTGCACTGCATTTAAGAATCGGGTTTGCAAATAAAATTGGTTATGTCATCAGTAGACGCTATAGGACAAAGAGAATGCGTGAAGTATTATTTATTTTGTACAATTATGATAGGAAAAGCGTCAACAACATTAAACTTGTTTCGTTTTAAATCTTTATTGACTAAAGCCTCCCGTAGTTAATCAATATCGCCCATTTCAAGTTTCGATGAAAGCGGCCATCACTCGAATTTTTTAACAACATCCTTTACAGGCACGCTGACGTCATAACTTTCATTTGACGTCATAAGTTTTATTTGCACTTTTGTGGCAAAAGATTTAGACAACGTCTACCATCAATTTGATTTTTATAAAGACAAATGTGTTACACTATCATAATTACACTCAAATAATTTTCAGGCGTTCTGTTTGTGTACTTATGATTTTTCAACTATATATACTTCTCTCCCTCATAATTTAATAAGAGACAAGCTAACCAGTCTCATTTAAAAACTTTTGCTAGAAAAAATAAAACATTTATCGCTTGCAATGAACATATGGCATTCTTTACAGATGGTTCTTTTGATAATTATACTTCATGGACCTGCCAAGACCTTATCCAGGCGCTCACATTATTATTGGATAATATTTTTTTGAGATTTGGTACCTCTAATTATAAACAAAAAATGAAATATGCATATCAGGAATGATTTGATTATGATTTTTCAACTATATATACTATATATATCTAACAAGTAATAGGCATTCCAATGGGTACTAATCGTGCATTCCTTGTTGTTGATTTGTTTTTATACTGTTATGAAGGAGACTTTATGTTATCTCTTTCTACCGAACATCAAGATGATATTATTAAAGCTTTTAACAACACCTCTAGGTACCTTGATGATTTATTAAATATAGATAATAACCAGTTTCCATCACTGGTTAATAAGATTTATCCTAAAGAACTACAGCTTAATAAAGCGAACACTTCAGAAAAGCAAGCAAACTTTCTTGATCTAAATCTGTCCATTGAAAATGGTTATGTCACTACTAAAATATATTATAAAAGAGATGATTTTAATTTTAATATAGTAAATTTTCCTTTTTTAGACGGCGATGTTCCTCGTGCAACATCTTACGGGGTTTATATCTCACAGCTTGTTCGCTTTTCAAGAGCTTGCAACGATATGAATGATTCTATGAACGTAATCTTTGCATTACAGAAAAATTTTAAAACAGGGTTATCGTTACCACAAATTAAGGAAAACCTTTTGCAAGTTTTATCGCTGATACCCAGATCTAATTCATAAATACAGGTGCAGTTTTTAAAATCCCTATTGCAACAAAGTTTTTCACAGCAAGTTTTTTATGGAGATTTAAATTACAAACTTAAGAAGATAAAAGGCAGTGTTAATTTCACCCGGTTATTCGTAAAAAACCATCTGTAAATTTAAAACGAAAGGTTACCAACATGATATTTTACAGCGCTCTGCAGGCCTGGTGATTAACCCATCTACAGTTGATCATTATGCTTACCTCTTTGGTTGCACGACGATGGCAGGGGTTTAAGAGTTTATGAAGGTTTATGGGGAAATCTTTTCTTAAGAGAACCTTGAAGCTCGATTTGTTTCTTTTATCCCTGTCATCGTGCTCTTGCTGATTTTGTTCCAGGAGCTCTGGTCGCGGTAAGATCATCGACTACCAGCCCTTTGGCTTTGCAATGCTATTAGCTTCCTTTGTTTTATATGTTTGTGTGCTTTTGCATGCAACATTGTTGAGCCGTTGGGTGGATTGGAGTTATTTCACCAAGACAACTTGTACTTGTTTTGTGATACGAGAACCTGTTGGGGCAAGTGTGAGGTTGGTGCACTCTAGAACCTGGTTTAAACTCCCAGTGGCAATTTGTTTTGCCACTGACCGTTCCAATGCGGTATTCCCATAGGTTCTCTTTTTCGTTAATTGTTTGTTGGGTCCTATTTGAATTGACATACTTATAACAAACATGTTCTCTCTCTCTTCCTTTCAGTGGGGACGCTGTGTTTTGTGAGTGTGGCAATTCGTGATATGCATATATTACTTTTTGACATAGTGTTATCCAAAAAAGACAGAAATTGCAAGATAAATTACAAACTACATTTTGTGCCTTTTTACACCGTCGCGTAGTAATAAAATAAGTCCCCTTAAATACTTTTATTAATGATATGTTTTTATTCTATAAAATACTTAAGTTTTTATACGTACGCTGACGAAAATACACTTTCTCACTCTAATAGTAACATTAAAATCGTTTAGAAGCTTTTAAAATAAGACAAGAGATATATTATTGAATGGGTCGGTGACAATCAAATGAAATCAAATCCATGGCTAAGAGGGCGAAGTCCTACAACGAAAACGTCTGTTTTCACTATAATATGTGATGAAGATATTAACCTTAAGGAGACCTATAGATTTCAAACTTAATTTTAAAAACCACATCAGTAGCGTCTGTAAAAAAAATAAACATTAAAAGAAAATTGAAATCGGGGAAACTAAACATCTATTATTAATTTATATTGTCTATCTTCTGTTGCTGCCTTTTTACCTGGCAGTTTTGAAGTGCACAAATTACACGTAAAATTTAACAGATAACTAGAAATGTGTCCATAGGACACGGATGCCCCCGCTATGCGTCGTTTTCAGATACTTAAGTGCAATGATGGGAATAATAGCATTTCAAAGACAGTGATGTTGGAGTAATTATAAGAATATGCATAAACTTGATGATCAAGTAAATTATTTGTATTTGTGGCACTGTTGTCTTCTCATTATGGAAATGTCTGTGAAGAAGTTGGTGGTCATAGTGAACATTTGTGCCAAGTTATTTTGAAATCCCTTCCTTCATAAAGAAGTTATAGCCCGAACAAGTAAATTCAAGTTTTAGTAACTGTGACCTTGACCTTGAACTTACAGGCATGGGTAATGTACGCAACACACCGCCTTCTCATGGTGAACATTTGTGTCAAGTTATTTTGAAAACCCTCCATACAAAACAGTTATAGTCCGGACAAGGAAATTCTATTTTAGTAACAGTGACCTTGACCTTGGACCTACAGGCATGGACATGGTACAGGACTCACCACCTTGTCATGGTGAACATTTCTGTCAAGTTATTTTCAAATGACTCTATTCCTAACGTAGTTACAACCCTGACAAGAAAATTCTATTTTAGTAACAGTGACCTTGACCTTGGACCTACAGGCATGGGCATGGTACGGGACACACCATCTTGTCATGATGAACATTTGTGTCAAGTTATTTTGAAATCTATCTATTTCTAACAAAGTTACAGCCCGGACAAGAGAATTCTATTTTTAGTAACAGTGACTTGACCTACAGGCATGGGCATGGTATGCGATACACCGCCCTGTCATGGTGAACATTTGTGTCAAGTTATTTTGAAATCCCTCCATTTATAATGAAGTTAGAGCCCGGACAAGAGAATTCTATTTTAAGTAACAGTGACCTTGACCTTGGACCTTCAGGCTTGGGTATTGTGCGGACACACTGCCTTGTCATAGTGAACATTTGTGCAAAGTTATTTTGAAATCCCTCCATTCATAACAAAGTAACAGCCCGGACAAGAGAATTCTATTTTTAGTAACAGTGACCTTGACCTTTGACCGACAGGCATGGGCATGGTACGCGACACATTGCCCTGTCATGGTGAACATTTGTGCCAAGTTATTTTGAAATCCCTCCATTCATAACAAAGTAACAGCCCGGACAAGAATTTTCTATTTTTAGTAACAGTGACCTTGACCTTCGACCTAAAGACCTGGGCATGTATGTGACATACCGTCTTGATATGGTGAACAATTATACCAAGTTATTCAAAAATCCAATAAGAAATAACAAAGTTACAGAGCGGACAAGATTTTGCAAGAAAATTCTATTTTTAGTAACAGTGACCTTGACCTTGGACCTACAGGCATGGGTATTGTCACACCAAACCGCCTTGTTATGGTGAACATTTGTGCCAAGTTATTTTGAAATCCCTCCATTCCAAACGAAGTTAAGGGCAAAGTGTATATTTTTCTTAACACAAAATGTAAGTGAAAAAGGGGCATAATTTGAAAAATATTGGAAGCAGGGTTATGGGTCTTGTTGGTTATGATGTAGATTTTGATGGTGAAAATATATTTCAAGTTTCCAGGCAGTATCCCAAGTAGTTTTAAAGTTATGGGCAAAATGCATATTTTGCTTAACACAAAATATAAGAAACAAGATATATTCCTATTAAAACTAATGTAAATTGAAGTATCAAAGGCCCATAACTTCTGAACGGAACATGTAAGAGCAAAAACCCACCTTTATGCACAACAACATATCAGGCCAAGCATTGTGGTAAAGTTTCATCAAATTCCCAGCAGAGGTGTAGGAGGAGTTGTGTTCACGAGATATACTCCTATTAAAACTAATGTAAATGGAAGTATCAAAGGGCCATAACTTCTGAACGGAACATGTAAGAGCAAAACTCTACCTTTATGCACAACAACATATCAGGCCAAGCATTATGGTCAAGTTTCATTAAATTCCCACCAGTAGTGTAGGAGGAGTTGCGTTCACGAGATATACTCCTATTACAACTAATGTAAATGGAAGTATCAAAGGGCCATAACTTCTGAACGGAATATGTAAGAGCAAAACCCCACCTTCATGCACAACAACATATCAGGCCAAGCATTTTGGTCAGCAATTCAACGAGATCAAAAATGCTCGTTCTACAACTTAGAGGACTTATAACTATGAGTCTAGAAAACACATTCTCGTTTATCTTAACCACTGAATTGTATTAATAAACAATCATAATAGATATTCAAAAACAGCTAATATATTATATGTGATGAGAACAACATACGTTATGCATTTCTTCCGTTCCAGTGCACCCAAATTACGAAATATTCTGCCACAAGGTTAGAGAGAAGAGACAGTTTTTTTATCACTTAAGACTATGTTTTATGCCTTGAATAGACAGCGGCGTTCGTGCTTATTTTGCATTAAATAATTTTTTGCTTTTTTGTTTTTTCCTTATTTAACAGATCTCCTTGATCTTTTAATTTTCTTTTGCAGTTTGAGTTGCTTAATGTCACTAATGTGTAAACAGGTATTATGTTGTATAAATATCAGTTTAAAGTAGCGGGGCTACTTTTGTTTATCTTCCCGGAGATTTATTTTGATTGACAGAATCTTATAAATGTTTAGGTTATATAGGCAGATGATTTATTTTATAGCGTATATCATGCACAATTTATTTAAGGATGATATCAATTTTATCCTGTGTTGCATAATATAACGGATATTTGTTTGTTTGTCACAGTGGCTTCATACCGTATGTTATTCTTGTATAGTATAAATAACAATTTTATTTATATTATGTTGTAGATGTTTTATAAACCTTACTCCTATAAAAAGTATGTGTTGTACATGAATTAAGATATGCATTTCAAAATAAAATTTCACATTTTAAATGGCGTCGTGATGCCTCCGTTCATGTAATGTTGTCAATCTGCAAATATTCTAAAGTTATTATGTCTTATCTGGTAGTTTCATTTGCACTTTCACATGTAGACTAGATCCCGTCCCTATGTTCTGTTATATATTTTCATGTCGCTTATACAAGAATTGTCATTACCTCCAAGAAAAGCAACTCCTGCATGTACCTTACTGATATGCATTTTACTTCCCTTATCTTCCAGAACATAGATGGTTCAGAATATCAGTATAAAAGGAAAATGAAGTTAATAAAAAAATTTACGTTACTCGTCTTGTGCCTAATCCCTCACGTATCACACCATCAACGAAAACTACCGACGCCTAAAACATATTTACTTTTTATCCTTAGCTGCTAACAGAGCTCGTCAATATGATACCGGAAAATAAGTAAAATATTAAGTGTCAGGATTCTTTTTTTTTTGTTAAAAAATATTTTTCCTATTTGTCGAATTGTATCTTTTGAAATAAAAAATAAAAAGGTCTCTGTGAACATTCATAGACTAGCACATGTACGTTTAAAAATATGATCCAATAAATACTCCTTTAAATCATGATGAATTATAACAGGCAATAAAATTTTACATAATAATGTTTTAGATTGAGGTGTTACATATTACTATATCGTTCTTTTGTTTTCTTTTTCATCCTTGTTTTACACCTGATATTGACTAGCGTTAACGGGGCAGTCGATTGGCAACCGTATAATGATATTCGGTAATCAGTTTTGTCTTAATCTGCATCGCAAAAAGATTTAAAATTTCGAGTGTCATCAGTGCTAACAATTGTCAAGTCACTGGCACGGAACATTCTGTACATAGTGTCTGTCAGCAGATTAATCAAAATTGACCTATGTTTATTTCGAGTATGATGTTCAATACATCACCATCGCATTTTAGGAATAGTGGGCATTAACTTGCCTTCCCACAGTTACACAAAATTAAAAGAGTTTTTGAAATTTAGACAAGTAGCCATGTTACATGTTATGTTCTTTACTGTTTCTCGATATTTATTTAGCTTTTGTTGGTTAAAATGTATCATGAGAAATGCTTTTATTTGTTTATGTTACGTTTCGATAGCATTTTATTTATCTTTTTTACTGTAGAATTTGCACTTAATAAATTGTAAAAAAATACCCAATCACACTTTTTCTCATTTGTTTCGATGGCTATAAAATGTTTTGGCATATGTACTGGATTCGAAATAACATGTTTGATAGCGTACAAGTTTAACTACTCGTTAACAGCCAGTCAATGCGTTAACAAAACAGAAGGACAAAGAAGTCATGACAGCACATTCAGACATGAAAACTGGGGATGAAAAATCACCGTTAGTGACAATAAATACCATTTGTTTACATCGCTGTCCAAAATTAAAAGGAAATTCCTGTTTTCGGTTTTAACATTTCTGTCAGTGATCAAGCGTGATAATAGTACGTAGATTTTCAAAAGTGTTTGTACATTTTAGTAGCAGAATATCTTGAAATAGTTTCAAAATCCTCACACTGTGGTACGATACAGCATATAAAAATTTCATTTGGAAAAGTTTTAGCTTTTTGCTTCAATTTCGACATCTTTTTTTCAGATGACTGTTGCATACTGTATTTATCTGAATGTGTTTCTAGAAATTTCAAACACGAATTCCAGATTCCAGAGTGATGTAAACGGTATTTCCTTTGTGCGCGTCTCTGCATAATTTATAAATAAAGAATGTTTTGTTTAACCTGAGCACCCGAACGTAAATACAACCTAAGGGCACTATTTTCTTCCCTTTTATTGGGCTGCCATTGAGAATTAAAGTCGAGTTTAAAGGCGATACAGCAAAATCAGTTGACCTTGAAACCGAGAGTAGACATGATGGAAGTCTTTCTTTAGTAGGCTTTTCATTTCAGTATTATCATCGCAAAAGCTTTTTGCAGTTGGATAAGTTACTGCTTTTAACCTGTGAAACTCATTTGTGTATAACTTGTGAACATATTATTTATTAATTTATGGTGCTTGAAATTACACGATCTATTATTTTTATTTTTTTATATATAAAACTCGAATTTCTCTCAAAAAACTCCTTCAAAGTATATGCATTAACCCACCCAAAGTCCTTAAATACCAATGTCTGAATAATTTTAAAGACCTTGAATAAGCACGTACGATAACCGATTGCACCTCTGAACACGATTGCACAGTAATGTTGATGAAGACATCAGTAAATAATGCTGGTAACCAAGATTCAAGATGTTAATTAATGCATGTGACCACTAATAAAAATGTACTGGTCTACTGAGTACATGTAATAAAGTATATTTATAGCAATCAAAATGACAGGCGGTGTTAATAACAGTGAGTGTACTTGCCGCAGGCAGTGCATTTTGACATATTGTTGTCGTCTTAACTATAAGATAATTGTTTGTATTTCGTAGCCTAACACAAGATTTAAAATTGACTGTGACTTACTACTTACCATCGTATGAGGTGTTAAAGAAAACATATTTTAAAAAGTGATGAATTATTCGTAAAGTTGAGAATTTTTACCGGAATACATTGTTTATCTTATTTCATGCACAATTTGTTTTAATTGAAAATAATAGTTTTATAAACAGTCAAATTTAAAAGCAAATAACTTTTAAAAAGTTATACTGGAAATAATTCCGGATTTCTTGCTAACTACTTATTATATTCGAGTGCAGGCCAGAGGACATCTCAGATAAATTTTCAATGCACAGTATTTCAAAATACCACTTTTACACCAAGTAATAATGTAGATATCGCCAATATTTGGAATGTTACATATTGGGACTATTTATATCTGGGATAGACAGGCAACATGAGCCCAGGGACGATAACCAGGCAGCTGAAGAAGGTGCTCACACAGAAGAAATGCCTCCTACTACTGGCAATCGCACTGATGCCTTTTTTAATACTTTCATATGGTAAACTACATTTAATTTTGTTTTTGCTACTAAACTACATTTAATTTTTGCTTTTATATCCAAGTCCGCATATTTATAAAATTGCTTATTCTAGGTCACATTAAAACTACTGTTTGCAGTTCCACAAATCTAATGAGAAGTTTTTTGTTGGGTAGACTAGTAGGGAAATGCAGTATAACAATAAACACCCGATGGTTCAAACGAAAATTTGAGTCGGCGCAATTTTATCGGTCGGGCCACTGCAAGCAAACAATTTAATGACGGTTAGCTACTTTCCCATAAAATGTAAATACTAAATTTATCTTAAATAAATTCTAATAAACATGTAAGTAATACTCATAACAACGTACAAAAAATAAACATTTAATTGGTAGTGTTATTATTTCAACAAACAGGTGAAGTGCTCAACGTGTTTTTTTTTATTTTGTATGTGTCGATGCAAAACTCTAAAGGCAGCAGTTTCGATAAGGTGTGTTGATTGCATTAAGTTCACCATGGCAATTTGTATTTGCGAGTCTTAGGAGAACCTATTGGAAAAGATGTGAAGATGGTGCATACTAGAATCTAGTTTAAACCCTAACCCCCAGTAACAAGTATGATTTTATTCTGATTATTTCACTTCGTTAACTTCGCTGGTGTTATTTTGTTCATTCTTAATAGATTATAACTTGTGATATTGGTATATTACTTTGTGTAGGGAGGCTGTGTAACTTTACTGATGATAGTTGATTTTGCCTTTGTAATATACTACTCAAAATGTGATAAAGATCGCTTTCCGTTTTATCCCGAATTATTGCCCCGACCTAGATTCAACCGCTTTTCCGCTTCAACAGTTTGGCGGATCATTCCTTTTTTTGGCACATAACTGATGTCAAATGAGCAAATATTCAGAGTCAGAGCAAGTATTTTATCGTTTCAACATTATGTAAGGAATATACACAATCCTTTCTGTGATCCTTATCAAATTTTGAGTAGTATATATCCTGTTGTGAACAAAACCAATGCCTTCAGATACTTCTTCATATAATTAAGCAAAAGTTATATTTTAGCTTTTTCCAGCTAATTAAACAACAAAGTTATTTCTCAAATTGAATGAACTAGCCACTCTAAGCAAACATAAATATAGTTTATTTGTCCTAATTACTTAATTTGAATTATGACAGTTGCTTTATATTATGGGCCAATTGTTCTCCCGTTTTACGAAATCTGTCTCCAATCACAGAATTTTTGACCCAAAATTGTAAGTAAAAATCCTCTTTATTCATCACAATTTGCATGTATTTAAATTTACTTTATACCTGACAGAATAATTATTTATAACTTGTATCACTTATCCGGGATGATGGTATTTTCTTGCCTAATAAGGTTTATAGTGCTGTCATATCAGTTTACAAATGTTGTATGTATTTTAAATATTTTGTAACCACAAGGCGTTTATCTTCTTCCGTTGTCTCTGCCGATTATAACAGTCAGTATAAAAACCAAGTTATTTTGTCGTAAGCCTTTGTTCAAGCTAAATGAACTATTGCTAGCCTACCTACACAAATAACTTTAAACGTTTTCAGATAGTATAATATAAATTGATAAAAAAAACTTTGAAAGCCAACGAACACAGCAAATATCAAAGTATTGCAGGCTCGGTCTGATTGAGCCTGCAAATGTAATACGTGGCTGTTCATGGGCAGTAATATAAAATCATATTACTGTTTACGCCATATAGTCCCGTGCTGAGCGCTACTCAGTATCATCAAAAATATATGTATACGGCCTACAATGATGGTAATTAAGTCAACTAAAAAAAATCTTTATATCAAAAACATAGTTCCAATTTGAAAGGATGTAAGTTTTCTATATTAAATAAAGTTTGCTTAGGAAAACAGAGTACGTTTCGAACCGGAGGCTGTTACAACATATTAAAGGATGTTCAAATTCTCATGGCTCAAGGTCTTAAAACTATGATTAGAGACAATACTGTTAAAATTAAGACACATAGACACATGGAACTGGTCTCATTCCTCGTTTATGAACCTTGGGATCCGCAGCTAGGTGTCGTTCAGTCAAGCTGCTACAATAAGCAGAAGGGATTCCTGTTGTTTATGGATAGTTGTCGATGTGTTTCTGTGACCTTTATTACACGACCTGTCAATTTTAATGTAACAGGGCCACCTGAGCTGACGCATTATTTTACATCCATGATAAATAGTGTTTGCTTTAATTTATCAACGAAGGCCAAACATGTCATTTTCTATCTTTGAACATATCACTCATTTCTGCATACCACGTGACTAAAGACAACTCCCACGTAACATAAATTAATGTATTATGTGTGAATGCACTTGTACATTGTATTCGTCGTCATAAAATTGTATGTTTCTTGGACACTCAGCCCCTGGAATCGTAATGGATTCACCGTTTATTACAGAATCAAGCATTTACTCTACATTACGTTAAACGTTTAAAATTTCTCAACACTAGCTTGACATATTTCATATGGACATGAGATAAAAGGTCAGCCATGGAAAATTTTAAACAGGGTTGCTACCTGACAACCGTTGCAAAGAAAATGCATACATGTGTCATTCAACGAACGTTTTTTCCCATTTATTGATGACAACGGATGTGCAATTCATAAAATAACAACATGTCCTCCCACTTATTTATTAAACCATAGTTAAACATTATTTGAAGACAGTTATAAATGTCAATAAAGCAATGCGTTCCTATACACGTTAATCATGTCTCCTTTAATTCTAATTCTATTAAATGACATACAGTTGTGATTTTATTGAATATGTGATGATTTTATCGTTTTTATCCATGCCTGTACATAGATGAGACTATAACAGCTAAAGCCTCATCCTTACATGTACGGCAATACCATGCTTTGCACAAACGGTTTGTTTTTCTCTTCTTTAAAACCGTTGACAAACTACATGTATCACCGTATTAACCAAAAACCGACTGTTTACAAATAAACATTTCTTCGTTTTATGAAAAAAAGGTCCATTTATTATGAACTTTTTTACCGTAAGCTATCCTCTTACAAGCTTTTACAAGTTAAATCGTCACGATGTTTCGTATTTGAATGTTTGTTTCTAAGGAAACCGTTTTCTTTTGCAAACGAAGAAAGCCTATTCTGACTAAATTACTTCATGCTGCATTTGAACTTGATTTGAACAATTAAATGAACGAGCACTATTCATGTATTTTTAAATTATGAAAATAAAACATTTTTAATCAAAATATGTTCTTAAAGTAAGTTAGATTTTCTTTAATCAACATCATTAAGTCATTATTACAATACCACATTCTAATACAAGATCCACTAGAATACTTTAACTAATAAGAAAATAATGTAGACGTGATTGTTTTCGGTAGAATTCAATCTTCGCCATGTAAAATCTCGTTTATTTGAGTTCATAATATTCCTGTACAATGCTTGAAGACCACTTAGAAATTGTTTATTATTATAAAACACCTGGGTAATAACAATGAGACAAGAAGTCAGGATTGTCATGCATGTAATAATTCATGATAACCTATAAACTCCTTCGCCCTAAATACATCATTATTATTTATGCATAGCTTGAATAAAAGAAACAAAACTTTACATCGTCAAATTCGGATTTTTTCAATTTACCTTATATTTTAACGATATTTCCTCTCAAATTAGTGAATTTCAATATATTTGTTTATTCTTTAATATTTTAATTTTGATTTACATATTGTAAACTAGTCGGATAAAGACCCACATACATTGTAACATATGTTACGGTGTTCTAGAGGATGTCGTATTATATTAACTTGTCATATATAACAAAGAATGATCTTATTGCAGATATGGACGAATTCAATATTTTTTTCCTGTAACTAATACACGTCAAGAAAACAAGGCGATATCAAATTTCATACAAACAAATAATTTGATAAAATCTAAACTCACCATATAAACTAACATGTCCCAAATATTACATTTCGACTAGTAAATGCAGATGTTTAGTTATATAGTATACAAGAACCAGTTCCAAAATCTTACATTTCGGCTTGTTACTGCAGATATTTATTTAAAATAATATACAAGAAACTAAGATAGAAAGTTTGTTAGGGTTGTCCGACACAAGCTATTGACATTACATTAAGCTTGAGTAGGGTACCACCTTCGAACGGTCGGTGGCAAAGTAAAGAAGTTTGTAATCAAAGAAATATGCTTTACCAACGTACGAAAACCATACATGACCCGAGACTTGTAAATTCACATGATTTTTTAAAAGTGTTTATTGAGATTGGCTAATTGAACTTAATTTTAGGAGACCACATTAAAATCTAGTTTAGTTAGTCAAATCGTCTACATCATCATCATCATCATCATCATCATCATCATCATCATCATCATCATCATCATCATCATCAACAACAACAACAACAACAACATCAACATCAACAACATTTTCATCATAATGCCTTAGATTGCTTTGTAAACCTCTCCATTTCTAGCATAAAAACACTAAGCTCCCATATTTTTATAATCTGTCTCTGCTTACAAAAATACATTTTTGGACATAAACTGAAATATCCAAATATAACTTAAAACAAACAGCAGAGTTACAAGAAGAAGCAGTTACTGTTGTGCATTTGTGACGTGCAGAAATATTAGGTATATCTATTTTGAAATTTTACACCTCTACTAGCTTTAGCTTAACATTTTCGAATTAAAATGATGAATTATCAATTGTCATTTAAACTGACTATTTGGTTTGACTTGCCACAACAACACATCAATTTAACTTTATGAGCTATTGTCAATGACATTCTTAGAGTCGCTTCACTAGGTGCTTAAATAGGTCCAGCTTTTAATTGTTTTACTTTGTTTAAAGTGTTTAAATATGCAGTAAACAAGAAATATTCATTAACATTAATAACAGTTTAAATACATAAAGATGAATGGTTTATTAAATACGGACAATATTGTTGTTTTAATTTAAATACAATAAAGCGTCTTATTCATACGTTAATTTGCATCCTGCTTTTTATTTCTCCGATGGCATTCTTTATCATACCCAAGAATTATATTCACATATATTCTTATAAATGCATCCCTTTTCAAATTTCCGCTAAATGTTTTCTCGTATAAGGAAAACCCATGTTTTATATTAGGACCGCTGAATAAAAAATACTGCATTGAAATTTTAGTATTCACCGTCATATACACCATCGTGTAAGATGGACCAATGTTTATAGATGAGCTGTGCTAAACGCAGGACAAGGCGACGTGTGTAGTAACCCGCATTTCCATAACTGCCCATGAACAGGATCAATACTATCAAATCCAGTCTTCAAAATTTTTTAATATTTTTCTTTTTCGATTTCTGATAAAATGCATACCTATTTTTGAGAAATAATTATATGAGATTTGCGTCATGTCCATGAACCATGACCTTGGGTGGGCCGAGTGAAGGTCGAACTAAACTAAATCCAATCCAATAGACCTCAATGTAATATTCCCAATATCAAATGTACATTAAACATGATTTCTATCATTTAAATTCGTACACAACCATATATTGCTTTGAAGATTTAGATACCTATTCCAAAACACACAGGATATTGAGCGTTTACTTACTTGTTAGAAAATTACTTATCTCTAACCGAACAGACCCTATTTTAAACGCGGTATCGCCAATACGGTGCCACAGTTATAATTTACACCCTCTGCTCCGAAACAAGTCCGCCTCTATCAATATTATATGCATGAAATTGCTTTCGTTTCTTTTCCTTACATGTTTTACCTACAAACAAGTCATAAACAGGCCGATTTCAAAGAGTTTAGAGGCCACCAGATAAAGAGAAAAATGACATATATTAAAACGGACTTCATTCGAATGGACCACGGAGAAAAACTGCGTTATTTGATGTAATGCAACCCGAAAAGAGAATGAACTTAATCCATCCACCCCAGCCTCCTCCAAAACAAAACCCATAAATTATAACACTAGGTTATTGAAAATAATCTCGTAAGTTAATACACTGTATGATGTATTCTTACGGCGGACATGGCCACATCAGAATGCAATTAAAGTCAGCGATTTAGTGGCTTTTGCACAAAACATCTCATGAATTAATCAAAACATGCATTATATTCAGCCACTTGACACTATTTATATCATACATTCCAGTCATCAAAGGACCGAATATACTACAAAAACGATGTTGATGACAACCAAAAGTTGAAGGACTGGGCAAAACTGACGTTTAAAGCCCGTCTTATCCTCAGTAAATAAATATAAAATTGATCCGACTAAAACTTGGATGGCGTTGGTGTTTCGGTTGCTTCTTAAGTGACCTTACAAACAAAGCGTACAAGATTAACCCTCCCATGAAAAGTCTCTAAATCCCCTACGTCTAGTATTTTATTTCGGCATGATTTTCTCATAAACGTAAATCTGAAAGAAACAATGGCAAAGAAATTACAAAATACATAAAGTTTATGCTAGATTTGCGATTGCAACATGTGTCTTTATACAGTATGCAAGTTTTATGATGATTTATGCAACTCGGTAATACAAGCAAGTTACCAAACTGGGAAACGGATAAATCAGAGAACGCATATGTTGCATCTAAAAATACTAGTTCATAAACAAAATTTCAAGGAAACGATTCTGTGGCAATAAGCATTTATCACTGTGTCACAAATGATTTATATAATAGTATGTTATCCTCGTTTCCAACTAAACTTAAAAGGCAGAAGCAGGTTGTTCATGTGTGACAATTGCTACATCAGCTGAACTGAAGTATCACGGGTGTTAGACTATGCCGTCACCTCCACAATGATGAGAATAGAAAAGACACAGTTGACAATTCTGATGTGACGCCATATTCTGAAATCAATTGTTAAAATGGGATTTGATAAGTTTCGCCATTTTAAAGCAGTTATTAAAATATATTCACATTAAGTGGCGTAGTTCTTTGTAGAATGTTTCAACTTAACATTCAGTGCATTTTCGAAAGAAATTTCCGGTACTGGAATATGCCTTGCTGTTGTTACAAAAAGGTGAAATATGCATATCAGGAATCGCCACATTCATAAAAAACAGCCTCCCCACACAGTCAAGAAGAAGAGAGAGGGGGAGAGCATGGTTAATAAAATGATCAGTTTAAAAAAAAGACACCACTAACAATAAACAAAAATGAGAACCCGAGGGGTTACCGCCTTGGAACGGTCAGTGGCAAATCAAATTGCCACTGGGGGTTTAAACCAGGTTCTAGGGTGCACCAACCTCACACTTGCCCCAACAGGTAATGGCACACATTTTACATCTGCTATTAAATTTTAGTCGGTATTTTCTATTTGGAAATGCAGATAAACATAACTATTGATTTCTTTCACTTTTATAGATAAATAGAATACACCATTTTCGTTCTTTTTGTTGAATCCTCTGTTTTATATATATATACGATCGCATGATGTTCTGACTATGTTGTACGAGTTCGTTTTGCACTTAACTTTGTTTTTTATAGTTTCAACGACGTGAACGTACGGATGATTTTATCAAGCAGGTCTATACTTAATTTTGTAGTTTAATTTAACGTACATTGAACTAATTCCTATTGTTTGTTCTTCTATTTACAGCCCGTGGAAGAAGCGGTGTTATACAAAACACAAGTCCAGAGACTTCAGAATTTTCTTCAAATGTTCGGGTAAAGTTATTCTTCAGTTTGTAAATTTTAAAAATGTAGTAAAAGTGATCATTTTTAAGTGATACAAGTATAGTGAACGCATACCACAAAACGATAGTGCTGACTGGATGTGTAAATTTGTATTTAAGGAAGATGATTCCGTAGACTCGCATGCGGACCCCTGAATAGAATCACTGACCTTTCAAACGCCAGGTTGGCACCTCCCAAACGTATCACCAGTGAAGTCTCAATAGAACTCATAATGATCTCAGCGTAATAAACTTAAAATACTTATTACTGGTCAACAATTTAAGATACTTTTTTTCTTTTTACGATATGTCTATATAACATATTATTCATTTATTTTATTATCTAGTTATTCAAAAAGAAGCCTTTTTCTCGGGTTATTTCGTTGTATCATAATAAATATTAATATCGCAAGAAAATTTGTGCAAAAGCATTACTTACATGAGTAATATACAACATAACGTTTACGTTCTTTTTTGTCTAGTCTCGGGCAGTTAGTAGAATCAAACTATTACATTATTAGTTAAAAAAATAAATAATTATACAAAAAATAAATAAATTTATGATGCAAAAGGAAATTTAAATATATGGATTGAACCTAAGAATATGCATTTTGATACATTAGAAAGGGGCGCTTTAGACCTCCCGGCTATGTGCGGCTTCTGTATTTCCAGCACACTGATATAACCATGTTTAAAAAGTATTGTTTACATGTAACGCCAATCTAAATTTTGCCAACTGATCTCCAGTTATAAGTAGTGTATTATTATAAGAGTTTTAACATGGCCTTTAAAGTTGTATGCATAGGACCAAAAGTGTTTGATCTCTTTACAAGTCGAAATCGTTCGCAAAGGGCAAGTTGTCCAGCCAGCTGGTTTGCGAAAAGTTAGGTTATTCTACAAATGTATCCGTGTTGTTTTTCTCAAACTTTATTATATGTATTATACTGGTTAAAGTAACTTATACCATGTTAGCGGAATTGCATGGCAGTCCATGAGGCTACTGACCAGTAAGTAACTACCAAATTCCTTAGGTGTCAAAACGTGAATCAATGCCATTTCCTCAAGCAAATTTTTTCATTTTTATAGCATATTAACCAATAATTTTATAACGAAAAGAGGATACGGAAATAAATAATGTTGACATAGATCATATGGTTTCAAAAATATAAGCATGGTGCTTTTAATTAAACTACACGATGATTTGAGTTTTAAATGATAATGGATGCGTTAACAGTTAAATAACCATAATCTTAGAGAAGATATGGGCGATTTATTTTCGGCGATTAATGCTCAAAAGAAAAATTGTGTTGCATAGCATACCGGTAAAGTCGGCGTAAGAAATAATTTTCATCCCACTATTAATATAGCAGATGGACTGAAACCTAAGGCAATTTCACAAGCGAAATACAGCCACTCGATTGAATTCGAAAGTACGGTCTCCATAGCCAATTTGAGCAAATGCAACTTAGAAAGACATGTGAATGTCCGTTAGGAATATTTTTTTAATTTAGTTTCAATAGGTAACATATTAAATGGAATAGCCTAAAAGATTAGAGAAAAGAGAAAAAACAGTATATGGTTCAGGAAGGAAGATGAAAGACGACTAACCGATTTCGCAATTTCGCAACTTCTAAATCTCTTTTTTCGGTTTAAATCGTATTTAGGTTAGCGAGGGGTGGGGGGGGCGGATAAATATATACATGTACAGCGTTTTATCGGAAAACTTGTTTTATAATGGTAAACGTCAGAAATGGCGAGTTAAATTTGATTAAGCAATCAATTGTGAAGTGTCGTAAAAATATCTAATGCTGGTTGATACATAATTGTCTAATGAAAATCAGCGAAAAGAGCTTTTCCTATTTGTAAAACAGCGAAATGACTCATTAAACGATAAGTAAACATTCATTTAAGTAATTTGCTTCTGTTTTGTTGCTAGGAAGTAAAATAATGATATATTAATATGACTTATTTTGTAACGTATGATTGTGTGATAACGACGAAATTTATTAACATTTTTCAGGCAAAGCTAAAGGTGTTATCACAATATTTATCGAGAGAGCTGATATAAATGATGTGTAAAATGCAATTATTTTTTGTGATATTTATACTATGTACTGCGATTTCTGTCTTCTGAAAAGTTTGTTGATTTTAATAAAACCGATTAAATTGATGATTATGAGACAGTTTTTTACAACTACATATAGGTAGAAGGAGTGTATCCGGCTTAGAGAATAGCATACTAAACTTGTATATTTTTTGCAATATGGGCCATGATGATGTCTGTCAAATATTAAGAGTGGGATATACCTTTTGCACAGGACAGCTCTTATCCAGTGTACCGATTACCTCGTAAATTATCGTGCGATTTAGTTAAATGTCAGTAATTCATTTCCAATACAGCACTTGTTGGTCTGTCCCCGAAAATACATGTAGCCTGTCATGATAAATATTATTTCTATCCGACTGATAAATGTGACCAGACATAAATCAGAGAAACATATCATTAAGATGCACAACAGTAAGTACATGCAAAACAAGTTTGCGAGGGTTTAGAAGATAACTAAGCATAATAACGTCAAAAGCAACAATTTAACAATGACCTCAAAATGGAAATCAAAAATGCAAATCAGAAAGGTAACTGTGTATTGTCGAGATACTGATGTTTTTATTGTTTCCAAACGAGAAATAAACACATGTTCAGGCACTTGTTGTTGCGTGTACTATGCAATAAACGCATTTTGATCAAAGGTGGCTCGCACAAAATACATGTATTCTGTATAAATATCCATAGCTGCCTCTTAATTATTTGAACAAATCGATTTAAATGGATGATAAATGGGAAGTTTTCTGCTAAACCAAGATGCCAGATTGAAATAATATTTCACGAGTGCCATCTCGCTCCTTGAATTATACATAGGGTGGGGGGTGGGGGGGGGCGCCACGGAAAATGTCTCTTCAGTAATATTTACTGACTAAATTTGGAAAGACCTTACAATTATTTTTGTCATTAATAAAAGTGGTTTTGTTATACATTTTAATATTATAATAGTATTTTTACCACACTATGCATAAAACATTTGTAATAAATGTCTTTTGCTTAACTTAATGACGTCATGTGAAGGATTGACCTCAGCTGTGAGAAGCTACCTTTCCAGTGACGCGCTCCAATTATATTGTCTTTCTACGACGTTGCAAGTCACTCTCTTACACTATCGGCTTATTACATTCACCTCTGTTATAGGCTGGGACTACTTTCAACTACTTTTACTTTTTTAAATTAACTCAAAAAAAGTTCACCATTTACATTTAAAATTGCTTAGGTTTGGTCGGTTTTAATGTAAGATAGTGAAGATTTATGTCATTTGTTTTACCACAAGCTTTCAAATTCATAATTATGCCTGTATAGAATAAGGCTGCCGGTTTTTGACAAAAATCTTTCGCAGAGATGTAAAGTGAGTGTAAGGAACGACAACTTTACGAAGATGCAAGTATGACTTTCCTCTTTCATGGAAACTTGTTTGTTATCCTTTCAGAAGCAGCTGTCGTACAAGAACAAGTTCTCTGCTGTTGGTGAGAGGTTCGCCAGCCGACGACAACATCTACAGCAACAGTGTGAAGTACTTCAAGATTACTTCGAGATCCAAAATTCCGAGAATGCGGTGAAAGAACATCTCACTATTGACAAAAAGCAAAAACTTGTTTATTGCGCAATTGAAAAGATCGGCTGTACATTTTGGAAAAGAGTTTTTCAAATTATTAGCGGCTTTAGAAATGTAACAGATCCATTCCAGATTCAAGGTATCAGGGCATATGAAGGATACCTTACCGCAAAAGGGATGCCATTTGATAGAATACATTATATTTTAAAGCATTCCACTAAATTTATGTTTGTTCGTGAACCTTACGAACGTTTGCTGTCCGGATACGTGGATAAACTCTTTGCTCCCAATGCAGCATATTGGTCATTTATAGGTACGTTTATTGTTACGCAGTTCAGACCCAACGCAACTAAACGTGCCAAATCATGCGGAGATGACGTCACCTTTGAAGAATTTGTTCGTTATTTTATTAACTCACAGCACAACAATATGCGCCGTGACGCTCATTTTGTTCCGAATTTTGAGCATTGCCGACCGTGTGAGATAGATTACGAATATATTGGAAAGCTTGAAACATTTGAAGAAGATACATTATATCTACTTGATAAATTTGATTTGAGTGAGAAAGTGAAATTTGAAAATTTTGAAAAAGAGACAGAAAAAGATGCGATTGTTGACGCTGCAGATTATGTGTTTTCTATGCAAAGGGCGATAACCCGCTGTATGTCTATGAAAGAAGCTTTGTTTCGTGCGTATCGAAAACTGCAGATTCGGGGTATAATCAGTAAAGAAATTCCGTTTCCTTTTGAAGGTGAAACAGACAGAGAAATTGGAATTAATGAATACAAACAAGCACTCCTTACTGCACATGCGGAATCTGGGCCTCCGTCAACACGCAAGTCAAACCGGAAGGAAGCTTTTCTTGAAGCATATTCCACACTACCTCAGGATTTAATGTTAAAACTTAAAGAAGACTTAAGTATTGATGCTAATCTATTTGGTTATGATACGTTTCCTGAAGTTCTTCAAAACAGACATATGTATAATCCTAATTTCCGCTATTTCAATATGCGGTGACGTGAACTTTAAATATTAAAAATAAAACAAGCAGTATAAAAATTAACAAATACACCATGTACAGTACACATTTCTTCCACTGCAGGTTGTGCATAATGAAATGTGATTATTTTATTGTTATAGTATTGGTTAGTTACAGTAAAATATCGATTATATTTCACATTTGAAAACAAGAAAATGATGTGTTCAAGAATGGCGATCCCACGACAGAAAACATTAGTTTTTGATGTTCATGAGTGAAATAAAAACGATATTTTTCTGAATTAAACAAAGGTATTGTTTTATGTTTTCTTGTCAAACAATAAAAATAGAAATCATAGGTAAAAAAGAGTTCGGCAGAAACAGTAAAAATAAAAAAATAATGACATTTCACAGATTCAAAACAGTGAAAATATTTTTTTCTCTGAGACAACTCTATTTTTACAGGAAAACATAAATTGTGACGAATAATGTTGTAACTATTAATTTCCCTTTATATATTAATGCAATAATAAAGTATAATACGTGTGTTTAATTAGATTTTTTTTCAAAATATCGAAATGTAGCTTTATTTGTTTGCACAGAATAACTTACGTAGTGTGAACTAATTTTCATTCATAAATTCGTAAACATGTTAGTTTGTGGTTTTCGGTAAAACGCCATGGATTCACTGTGACGAAACTGTCAATAGTAGGGAACATGAAGGAAAGATAAATCACCATTTCAAGACTGATTTCTTAATAACTTCTAACAATATTATTTCCTATTTTTAAAACAGCGATCCGAGTCATAAAATGATAATTAAACATTCGTTCAAGTCATTTGCTTCGGTTTTGTTGCCTATTAGTTAGGTAATTACTGATATAGTTTGACTTATTTTGTACATGTTTATAAAAGTTTGATAACGCGATCGATTTTACGCATACAATGTAGCTGCGATGTCGTTATACCCCATGATCGACTGTACGGAAGGTACGGCATCTGTTGTTAAGACATGAATTGTCACGCGACAATCCCCATCACATAACCTAATTTATTATGAACTGACAAGTTGATTTTCATAAACAAATATGTTCAAAACTAGCAACGCACGACAAGTTTTGATTGTAAGCTCCGTTATTATTTTTTTACGGTTTTTTTCAAACGCACTCCCAATCAATTTACGTTTTGCAACAATGAAAATTTCAGAATTTCTCGAATAATTATGACATTGTCCCGAAACTGTCAAATTCCTTAAGTAATCATAAATAAAGTCGGCGCGATCAAGACTAAAAACGACTTCTAGTAACTATAACTTTGTCAAAATTTTATGCAACACAAAATTCGAAATGTTTATCTCGCTAATAAAGAATCTGTTATGGTTATTGTGTTTGTTTCCGGTGGTTTATGCAGCATGAAGTTAAACTGATATGTATGTCAGATAACTTTACATTATACAAAGCACTGGCTACTGTACTGTTTTGAAACAACGTAATTTTCTGTTAACATGTGCAAATCATTAAGAAATATATATTCACGAGGCGTAGTGACAGATAATTTTTCCGACAGAGAACTACATCGTCACTTTTGCTGAGCACAGGTCACAATTGAAATAATGTTAGACGTTAATTTGTATTTCAGCCATGCATAATGTTTTATTTTAAAGAAAAGTTGCATATATCAAAAGTATGCAGCAATAAAAGAACTCAACAAACTCAATGAAAATTACACGTGCACACGTTGCTTGCAAATTTTGAACAGTATGTTGTAAAACTTGTTTTTGATTTTTAATCAATGAAACCTTTGTAAAGAACTGTAAAAAGAGGATAAGAAAAACGGTTAATACATTTTCTCATAAAGTTTAATAGTTTCTTCACTAATATTTGGTCTAATTAGATTATATCGACCATCTTTTATGAATTCCCAATCATGTCATTTTACAAACTTAAGCTTTTCGGAACACTAGTCAATCTTTAGCATTATCGTTTGGAAAGCATAGTTGATCACTCATTTAGATCAAAGTTAATATTTTTATTAATAATTAAAAGGTTTTAATCAGTATACGAGATCGTACAAAAACAGATAGTTTACTGGAAAGTATGAGAAATACGGTGAATAAAGAGTTTGTCAACAGAGATAATCTGTTTCGTCAGAACTTGCTTGAATGTAGCAATAATGATGTGAATATATTTCAAGTGGCATGATGTTTGTAAAACTACACAGTTGTGTAACAGCTGGAGTGGAAAAAAATGCAGCCTGATTGAGACTTGAATCTGGGACTTCCCAATACTGTAAATTCAATAATATTAGGATATTTCTAATTCTCCGAGACTTGTAAATATTGTTGTGCATCTTTCTCATAAGTTTGTTCTGATCGCAATTTTCAATCCTTTGTAAAATTAAAAAAAAACAAGATCGTTATAAATCATAGAAGTGGAATTCTTAGACAATGGAATACGAGTGATATGACTACAACATGTACAACAATGGTCCAAGATCATAAAAATGAGATTGGAGAGCAGTCTCGAATCTCAACCATCTGATTGTTAGATTTAGTTTTATGACCATGGGCACATGTCTTGGGGAATTAGACGAAAGTATGTGCATTTATGGCAAAGTTCAGCAATTTTTCAAATGACCTCTGAGATTGAAACTGAAAGTTGAAACTGAAATAGAGAAAACAGACATCTTCTAAAATGCTTATTGTATAAATTAAACTCCGCGAGCTTCTGTATTTCAACGTTTAGGGCACGTTATTTCACTTTAACTAAGGACTGCCCCATTGGTTCAGTCCGATACAACTACATGTACATGTACTGTTGTTTTCATGTACTAAATCCAAAAAGATAATAATTTCAAATGCATTTGCATTACTTTTTGTGTGGGTGTTATTATAATTTGAACTAATTTAAATCCGAGTGACTTACAGAACACAAAATTGCGTGCATAGTCAAACGTTCAAACACCCTTTATTATGGTTGGAACAAGTCGCCTTTATTAAATACATCATTATGTAATGGAGAAAAATACCTATTAATTAGTAAACACGTAACAACAATATGTATATGTCGCAGTGAAAATGTTTATGTAGAAATCTCGTAGGAAATATAAACATTTCACATATTCAGAATTTAATTTTAAAATGTCGCCGTTCAAAGTTAGGCTGTAGGTTACAAATGTTAAAGTTAAAATACATTAGAATGTTAAAGTTAAAATACATTAGAATGTTAAAGTTAAAATACATTAGAATGTTAAAGTTAAAATACATTAGAATGTTAAAGTTAAAATACATTAGAATGTTAAAGTTAAAATACATTAGAATGTTAAAGTTAAAATACATTAGAATGTTAAAGTTAAAATACATTAGAATGTTAAAGTTAAAATACATTAGAATGTTAAAGTTAAAATACATTAGAATGTTAAAGTTAAAATACATTAGAATGTTAAAGTTAAAATACATTAGAATGTTAAAGTTAAAATACATTAGAATGTTAAAGTTAAAATACATTAGAATGTTAAAGTTCAAATACATTAGGATAAGATTAGTTCTGTTACGTTAAATCTAGAACCCGAGTAGTCGTCATGCAAACATAGCTATCACTCTTTCAAAACTTTATTTTGTTTTGTTTAAGAATACATCTATAGAATTAATTGTATAAACATAATACATTTTATTAATAAATATTCAGCCATACACAAATAATTTCACTGTATGAAATTAAGCATGCCATAAATCGAAGCAGACAGAATAAGGGCCGTCTACACTCGTTTTTGCTTTTTCACCGATGAAGAAGAAAATTCTCAATATCTACCAAACGGCACAATGCAGCTCAATAAATCTTTGCATATTTAATAAATCAAATATTAATATTATTAATGTATCTTTATTTTACATAGAATTAGGTTAAGAAAAGTTAAAACAGTTAAAAACAATAGCTTGACCTAACATTACTACTTAAATCCAAACATAAAAACCGAGCATCACAAAATCATCAATTTAAATGCCCGCATGAGTAATGTGATACTGACAACAATATGTTAGGTCAATTTGTCTAACAGATATATGCGCTGTGAGATATTTGTAAATTTGTGATTGCCATTGAATTTCCTGGTCGCGTAAAAAGATGATAAAAGAATAAAATGTTGATTTCTCTCTTCGTAATTAACAGTTCTTCAAAAGGACCTATCATATTTTTGTTATTATCATATTTATCAAAGTTTTAGTAAACTGCATTTTTGAAGTTGGAGATATTTTGATAACTTTCTTTTTTAAGCGATGACTGTGAAATGGCGACTGTTGACGGCCCTTAACTGATTTGTTTTTAGGCTCCGATTCCAAACATTATAGTCCGATTTCACGCATAAATGTAAGAACGAATGTATAAGGGGTCTTAACACATTAACTATTCAGGAATAAATCGACAGTTACAGTGAACTTGCCCGAAGGGTCACAGCTCAGTGACCTTAACCAAACAATAGTTGACAAAGTGATGCGTATATAACTTATTGCAGCTGGTACTAAATTTATATCATACGCACACAAACGTTATTGATGTGGCAATATTTCAATTTGTCCTGATGGTGATAATTAAAAATGTCAGTTTAGTCGTTACATTGCATTTTAACACTGGATTCGGTATGCAAAAAATTCTTTAACGTTTGTTTACAACGGAAATGACAAAATAAAACTATCTTTTTGTCGGGTGACTACTTTTTGAACTTCATTACTCCCGAATGTCAAAGAAAAGATTTATTGTGTAGGTGGCATGGATACACATCGTCTCGCAAGCGATACATAACAACAAACATAACAGCTTGGACCGACATCTGTAAGTTAAGGATGGAATAAACAATAAGCAGTATTTGTATACATTTGGATAAACATATATTGTTGATGTCGCATGAAGTTGAGTAGACGACATCGCTTGCTATGCCTTAAGTGTATGTTTTTCCATTTAAAAAAAGTAATGATTAAAATATCAAAAATATCACCGACGACACCCTTCTGTGACATGACCTTAATAAAATTACATATTTGTTGAGTTAAACAATCCATATATTGTTCGATACGTTTTTGTTTCAGACGATTGTCGGAAACGAACGAAGATTTCCGTACGTTATCGTCGGTTTCCTGGGTCTGATTGGGTCTGATTGGGTCTGGGGCTGAATTGTTATTGGTGGATATGGTAAATTGTTAATGTATTCTTTGTATTATTTCACTTACGAGTTATATTCCAAGCTAGAATTTGTAGAGATGAAATGGGCAGGTGATAACAATTCGCTTCATGTTATCATACGAGGAATCTACGATGTTCCGTATGGACAAACTAAATTTTGTTGTTTTTTTTTCTCGTTTAACTCGATGCACAATGGTACGATGTTGAAATCACGATAGCACGATGATGAAAACGCAAGGCACGCTGGTGAAAGCACGATGGCACGATGGTGAAAACACGAAAGCACGATGATACGATGGTAAAAACGCGATTTAATATCGCGATTTCATCATCGCACCATCGTGGTTTCACCATCGTGCCATCGTACTATCGTTGTTTCACCATCGTACCATCGTTGTTTCACCATCGTGCCATCGTTGTTCCACCATCGTGCCGTCGTTGTTTCATCATCTTACCATCGTTGTTTCCCTATCGTGTCATTGTTGTTTCACCATCGTACCCATCGTTGTGTCATCATCGTGCCATCTTTGTTTCAATATCCTGCCATCGTTTTTTCACTATGGTATAATCGTTGTTTTAACATCGTATCATCGTTGTGTCATCATCGTAACATCGTTGTTTCACCATCGTAAACAGCTGTTTGTGTTGTTTAATGTAAGTGGAAGGCGCTTCAAGATTATGATTTCATCCGCCGTAAAACAGAATGATCGATTTTTTTTCTTATATTTACACTTTTAAGTATTCTCAAGAATATGTGACAATGCTGATTTTGAAATGGCTGTCCATAGAGCAATAGTTTTAAAGAGATCTGAATTCTAACCGACGCATGCGCGTTGACTTCTCATGTCATGACAAATATCCAGCTGCTTTTTGCTGTAGCCGCGCCCGAAGCAAATGTTGCGTTGTTGTTTTATTTTCGCAAAATGAACACAGTTTTAAAACAGGGAGTGTACATGTAATACAAAGAGCATTAGTGATGAATTAAACAGTGATAATCAAAATGTTATTAATACAAATGTGGTTAATCTGAGTGAATATACTCAAATTTCTGTGTCCCATCGGTGTATCTGCCTTATAATTTGTAAATGAAGCCACAAAATATTCTTCAAACATTTGATTAACTGGGGCAGACATGACATGTGTAACTAATTATTCACTATTAATGGTATGTCAAGAGCAGTTCAAGAAAAAAAAACATTAAAGTGTCACAAAAGGCAAAATATGAGTTCACAACATTAACAAAAAAACGTTTACCGTAAACATGTATTTAAAATCTCAACCCAAAAGAAAGCAGTGTTTAACACAGATCTTGTGCCACCGTTTAAAGTCATTATAACATTATTTTTAATCATCTGGCGCCAGGGTCCATGTTTATGAAACTTACAATGGAGACCAGTTTCAAATCCCAAGCATCTGCTTGGCTGGAGTTAGGTCTCAAATCTCAAGCATCTCAGTGATTGAATGGAGACCAATCTCCAGCATCTAATAAACTGGAGATAAGTCTTACATCTCAAGCGTTTCATCATCAACCATTATCATCATCATCATCATCACCCACACCACCACATAAACCACAAAATTCAACTACAACAACAATAACGTTTTTTTCAGTACCGTCCTATTATCGTTATAGGTTGGTTTACTGCTATGCACATAACAGAAACACTCTGGAATATAATAGCTTTCTGTGGTTAGCTGTCATATCTGACATACGGCCCAAAACAAGTGCAAATCTAAGAAGAAACATATATTTTATGTGAAGTTACAATTGACCATATATTTTGTAACACTTTTTTGGTGATTCAGCAAAAAGTAACGTTTCCAATAATAAACGAACAGTCTGAACGAAAACTCAAAAGAGGCTGCCCTGCATAAAGTTGCATGATGCCATGTGACTGATATTCCTGTACTGTAAATGTTTTTGTGTGTCTTGAACCAGTTAACGGAAGTAGGACGTATTTCCAAGATGGCCGACAATATCACTGCTTTAGGTTTTTTTCTTTTCTTTGAGTTTAAATAAATGAACAAATGAAAAAACTTGTATTAGTATTTAGAAGTATAAACAAATGTAATGTCAGTCATGGTTTTATCTAAGTTGCTGTTTATTTACATGACGGAAATCAAGCTAATCACTTACTATACTCACTGTATATAAACCGATTGTATCATCTACCGGATATAGCGCACTGATTGTCACAAAAACATAGTAAACAGTTCAAAAATGAGGATGTATGTATTGAAATGAGATATCAAATCGACAAATACATGTTCAACAGTTGATTCTCGTAGCACTTGTTTTGAAAGGCGTTATTACTTTTATATGCAATAAACTTTTTAAAATCGCTTAAATCACTCACACAAAGTACAGTAAACAATGTGTACTGTTATAAAATCAGCGTAAATGATAAGTTTTATTCTTACAATAATAATACCATAGCTGATCAATTAAACATCAAAACATTAGACCAAACATGCATGTAGCTTCGACCCAGACTGTATCATTTATTGAACATGTTAACTCAATCATTTGTATGTTTCTAGTGATCTATGTGTATCAGTTATGGCGATTTTTTAAAGATGATTTTAGTATATTTTTCGGATTTAAGAACAACGGCTTGATGTAAAAACATGTATTAAAAGTGCTTCAAACAGAGTGCTTATACGTTATGAAAAATAAGGGCCTCGGTGCCTTTATATACTGCGGCGACACGAAACAGTTGGATCTACCTGACTTCATAAGTTAACACCCAGGTCGCTCTTAGAACTACAATTTACAACAAGCGATAATTAATGTCGTCCCAAAATGTTTTGGAGTTGATAAACATAGTCTGAGGTTTTTTAAAAGTAATAGTTTCGAAACTGAAGGTTCACGATTATAAATACATGTGCAGGTAGGCGTGACATACAAATTCTGAGGCAAAGCAAGTTATTTAAATACTGATATTTTAAGCGAACGATAAACCCTTTACTCAGTCTACGACCAATGTAGATCATCGTCAGCTGGAACATCCATGTCATTTGATCGGAATATACAATGGTCACTTGTTTTCAGAAATATTCTAATAAATGTAATAGCAAACAGTGTACAGCAAAAACAACGTACTACATATCCCATGGAGTAAAGGGTCAAATGGAACTTTAGCAAAGGAATCAATGTCTTGTTTTCCGCCAAAGGATTGACTATCACAAAGGTCTTCCCTTGAGAGTCAGGTATGTTCCCATGCTGATTTCAGTTAAAGAAATTAACGAATTCGCTTTCTAACATATTCTCATAATACATATATACTAGCCATTATATTACTGTTTGACAACTGATTTGTGTAAACTATGTGTATGCCAATTTATCAGTTGGGCCTGACAGTTTAATTTTTATACAAGCCTCCAAACGAACAATAACCTATAGTCACAATTGTTGTATCATTCTGTTTTATTATTTTATAGTTCTTCTCTTCGTGTTTTTGTACGCCATGATATAATATTTCTCCTTTATGTAAACGAACTCCTCCATCTTACCTAAGAGCATACACTTGATAAAATCAGCAAATGCGCATCGCCATAAGTGATACAGATTATTGGAAAATCATTCAACGAAGATCGCACTACATGATACAACAAAAATAGGTGTGTTTGCTATAAATAATAGTATGATAATGCTATAGATGATACAGTCATTACGAAACACGCCCCAAAAATTTTTTAATAATTTACACTATCAATACATTTAAAGCAATATTGTAATGTAATGATCTTTATATTAATGTCATAGAATCATATAACTAGTATATATTCGTGCATTAGAGCGTTTATTTGTAGAGAATAACAGTATTTTGATACAATCATGTGGGTCATTTGCCAGACCTTCTTGTGATTAAATGCAATTTTGCAAGTTTTTATCCCTATATATGCGCAAAACAAATGGTATTACAACCAATAAGGACTATACAAAATATAAGGTTTTTGTTGAAGGTACTTAATATGATCCTATTAATTCCGTTTTCAATGTGTTATTTACGAATTGTTTATATCGCAGCCATGCAATCACCTTACTATATCCGGCATATGATACAATCGGTTTATATACAGTGATAATGAAAATTGGTCGGACGATGCTAATTCCAGCAATGTTGCAGTAATTATGGTAGATATATATTATACATGTAATAAACTTGCTTCTCTTCTTACTCATAGCTAAACATTGAGTGAATGACCAGAGCAGAATGTCCTTAATATGCTGTTCATTGGCGAATGTTGGACTGAATGACCAACCCTTAGCTACATGTATACAGTGAGGAACCTAGATTTTCTTGAGTGTGTCGATCTCATAGCTGTTCTTGGGCGAATTCGGAGCTGGATGTCTAACTCATAGCTAAACATTTAGAAACTTAACTTTTTGAATTCTGAAATAATTATAGATCTCATAACTGAACATTGACGAATGCAGAGCTGAATGTCCAATCCAGAGCTAAACTTTGAGTGACTGACCATTTTAATGCAGAGCTAATGCGGAGCTCTTAGTTGTACATTTGCGAATGCAGATCTGAATTTCCAACCGTCAGTTAAACTTCGAAGACTCTACATTTTCCTGATTGCAGAGCTGGATGTCTAGATTCAAGTAGAATAATGCCCAACTTAAACGTCAACCATTCATACTTCAATTCAGCGATGATAACTTGTCTTTTTTCTTTATAAAAAGGATATATCGATAAGAACATTGAACACACAATATTATATTTCATTAATAATAAGAAGTTTAAGAACTGTTACGAATTTGAAATCCTCCGATTAATCAATTAAGAGTCGTTCAAATAGTGCATGTTACGGTAGAAGGGTCTTTGGAGATATTTTTGACGATATGGAACGGACTTAAATTGTTATCTCATATCTTATAGTTTATTTTGTTAAAAGTTAAAACGGAGCTATTTTGGTCGGAATTTTTGACAAATCACTGCGTTAGTAACGACTTTAAATTAACAACGTTGGCTTCAAATATATTCACTCGTACTTATACTGTAAAGGCCGGACTAGCACATAACATGTACATTGATTACAGGTCTCTCACATTTTATATTATAAAATTTGATATTTGAAATCACTTAATATGTTCGTTCTGATACGTTACCAGCCACCTTTAAACATTTTAAGGTATTTTGAGCGCGAACTGTAACTGATTGTTTCTTATGGTCAAGGACTTTCCACTCTTGGGAAACTTGGCCGTCTAGAGTAGGCTGTCAAGAGTGACCTGTTTTCAAAGGGTCTATACACGAACATTCCAGTCTTTATCGGCTTTGGTACATGAACTTCGGAATGGTATTCCGAAAAACGATCTGTAAAGTCAACGCTCATTGGTGGCTTGCTCACTATGACATCACTTCCGGTAGAGTAATACGGCGGAGGGGAAGACGGCATAGATCGCAGTTGCTGTGTTGAGACAGAATTTAGTCGAATATGCTTTGGTGAGACATAATCTTGTCGCAGTTGATTATGGGAGGAATCAGAGGTTTGGATTTCCGAGGTAGGTTTAGTGCGACTTACATCAAACGACTGGAATAAACAAACATAACGTGTTATATCTGTAAACTCAAACTGTACGTATTTTTATGAAATAATCAAATATAAATATTGCCCTAAAATGACGAAAGATCTATTCAGGTACAGCTTGTTGCTTTAGTAAAGAAATCTATTCAGTCTGTCCATTGGGCGAACCGGATTAAAACTGGCTGGATTACTAGTAGACCGACCTAGCTATAGCACTCCACAACGTTAATTTCAAATTAGAAATTAATTCTATTATCGACAAATTGGTTCATTGGTGAAAAAAATTACTAATAGTGTTGTCAAAACTTGGATTTCTTCTCCATACATGCGTTTTTTTAAATTATTTTATGTTGTTAAAATACTAGCTTTAACTACAATTGTATCATTTAATTTCGCGACTCAAGACACAAATGAAAAAAATAGCGCGGGCATAAAATCGCACAATTTGATTAATACGTATGTAATTTCACTGCGGTTTTAATTCGTACATTTATCTCAACGCGAAATTTCAACCCGCTCGAAATATAGTGATACCACAGTAATTTAAAGTACCTTGGATCTGCCGTGGTAGTAGCATAGCAGGCAGAACAGCAGACCGAGTAGCAGCAGTATGAGAGCCACTCCAGCTATCACTATCGCCGACATCTTGACACTCAAACCGAACAGCAAAGTTTCTGCAACCATTTGATTTGATTTATTGAACATACACAAATGTACTTTGTAAACCTCCAGGAGAGCGACTTGCTTGCCACAAATCACTGCCATAACAAGTGACGTAACAAACAAAGTGATGATGAAAAATATTATTCGACAATTAAAAAATATATAACGTTTCCTATAATTACTGACTATATTTTGATAAATACTTCAGCTGGTGATACTTTTTCATTGAAATGGTTAGTTAAATTAAAGGCTTAATGTTGCACCGTTTATTATTTCAGCTCGAACTTTATCTGGGGACAAACCATACAGAGTACGTAATATTATAGTTTTAAAATTCGGAAATAAAATGTTATTATTCTTCATTTTTAGTTAGTAGCCATTACTCTCTAAGAATACTCGAAGCGCAGGCGGTCTTGATTTACTTCTGATTTATAAATGAAATGATATAGACAACGAAAGTAAGTAAAATTAAAATCAGAATGGTATTTGAAGTTCTTTTGCTTCATATTTGTAACAGACGAAAAACAACTATTCTTATGCGACTAAGTTTATACATCATTATCGTCACATCTGCTTCGGTGACAATACGGCGTGTCATAAGACGACAGGGTCATATCTCTAGAATATAGTCTAGATATAAGGAGTCGTAATCTCTGTCAGATCAAAATTCAATTTGTAAAACAGTAAGTATCTCAAAACTTTTGTAAATATGGCGTTTTCAACTGACTGTGACTTGCTGTTTAAGGAAAAAATATACAACAAAATTGGCAATGTGCGCATTAAAAAAACATCGGTCAAATCACGATGCAATAAAACATTTAATTATGTTCTAACGACCAGTGTTAATCATTGAAGAGACAAAGCTAATTTTCACTCGACGGCCGTTAACGTTATCCAATCCACTGACGAAACTGTATTCAACTGTACCAATATTTTAGTGTTAACGGCCGTTGTCATTACCAAAATCACCACGACGTACCAAGTTTAAAAGTAAATATCTTTCTAGAGAAAGCAAATTGGAAGCTGTGGTTTCAAATAATTACAGGGAAATAATTGAACTTTATCATGGAATATTTCAAATATTTCAGATTTGGTAATAAAAAGGATATTTGCGGCCGATTCGTCAAATGACATATTTTGTCGAAACATTGGACACTTTTTCTGCAATTTCTCTGTAAATAAAATCCTCTGTGTGCGTCAAGATTTCGTCAGTAGAGTCCTTAACAAACAGGGAATCAATATGTATATTTTTGTCAGCTAAGATATTGCGTGAAAATGTAAAAATCCGGCCAATACTCAGTTTCGCCGAAAAACGTTCATGTACACAAGCAACTGCCGTTGGCTTACCCATGGCATTCACCTTATCGGGTTGAACGGTGTGCTACACTCCTCCCTTGCACGTTTATCGATAAAAAGAAAATTATCAAAATCTCAATAACGGCAAAATGCCGTTCAATGAAACTGCACAAATGAATGTTACTAATGTATCTTTATTTTGCATATGGTAAGACACGATAGAACAGTAAAGAAAAAAAGCGAGATCTAAAAATTCCCTAAACATCTTTTTACATAAATTCACAAAAACTAAACAACACAAAACATCATTCTAAATGCCCACATGAGTAATATGATATTGACCATAAGTAACATTCATTTGTGCAAATTATCATTGAAAGACATTTTACCGTTATTGAGATTTTGATCATGTTCTTTTTTATCGATGAACGCGCAGGGGAGGAGTGTAGTGGGTCCTTAAAAAAAATAACAAAAATATATTAAATGTCCGTGGTGTCATTGGTTATTGTTACTGTAAGGGCAAGTAACCGCTGCAAAGAGTTTCATATTACGTTAGCTGATTTAATTCCGGCAACAACATACCAGTTGCGTTCGTGGTGCTATTAAGAGCAACTGAAAAATTCGACATTTGCTGAATTGAATTTTAATAACATTTTTACGGTGTTTTGTGTTACAATATTTTTCCTCGTGATTTTTGTACAAGAAATAAAATTACCCTCCGCAGTCTGTTCGGAAGTTGTGGAAGTTGTAACCGAGGTCGTTCCCTGTTGTCCGTTGTTATTACTATTAGTTACTGTGGTAACGGAAGTGGTTGTTGTCGTGGTTACAGCAGTGGTTGCTATTTCACCCGGACACAATGCCAGACGGCTACATGTAGTCGACATACCGCCGTTTGATACTGCAAAGTTCATTACTGGTTTGAGACTTAAAGATCATCAAAGCTTTTCAATTGTTCCCGAACACATTTTACAAGTGCATCAATTAAATTCAGAAACTTAAAGCCATAGTAAGATGGTTATTTTGTTTAAATGGTAAGGAAGCTGTACAGCTAGCTTTCAGAAGGTCGGTGTTTCTACCCAGGTTCCCGCTCTTGTCTGAAACTATCCCCGGAGGGGCACCTGGGTTCTGCCTCCGTCAGAAAAAAGCTAGAAAGTCCACACTATTAGGGGGCGGAGCAGCACTTATCTAGAAAACATCTTGAAACTGCAACAACGGAAAAAGTTCGCTAATTTCAATTTCATTTTCCTAAAGGACAAGTGAACCACGACCACCCCATGGTGGAAATAGAATGCATGTTACGTCAGTTGTGCACGTCATCCACAACAGTACAAATGTATTCTTAAATGCTGTCCACAAATCAGAAATGTAAAACGTGATAAAAGATAAGAGAGTTTTTTCATTGCTGTAAAAATATGGTCTACTTTAGCAAAATCTCGCCACCAATTAATATTAGTTTAGCATTAAATAATTATGTACAATGTAATTTTGTTTTATAAAGGTTCATTAATCAACAAAGAAAACTTTGATTGAAAGCGATAGCGTACATTATCGTCAATATAACCATTGGATTATGAATGTCACAAATCAAGATAAAAAATGCGATGACATCGACAAGTTTCAATGTGTCAGTTTTAATTACAATATTTTGATCCGTTTTCAGTAATAACTTAATATGTAAAGGATTTTGATAATCTTCTTCAAATAAACCTTTTACATTATTAAAGCGTTAGTTATACGCACACATAAACTCGCTACCAAGGTATGGGTTCAAGCCTCTGCTACGTGCAGGATCGGATGCTAGATTTCCAGAAAAGAGGGTTCGTTTGGTGGAGCTTTATGGTTATTACATGAATTTTCCAATTTTTCTGAATAATGCCCGAGAATTAAATAGTACGGCCCCAAAAGTGGATGCGAGCAACCACACTCAACACCCACTGGATCCCCCTGGATGCTTTTAATGGATTCAGTTTCCGACAACTTTTTTGAAATGATCCTGTCAAATTCTAAACATTGTTGTAAGCATAGCTTCCACAAATCAGTTTATATAAAAATATATACTAATATGTATCTAGCAATGGCTGTTAAACAAATAAAAATAAGTATTATTTCTTAATGATTAATTTACAAATTCCATTCCAAACAAATAATCCAAAAACGTCTTTTACAGTTGAATATGCATAGTAGGTAAAGGCACACACAGAGAAGATACATGTAATACTTGCGTTGAGTATAACAGAGTCATGTAAATACCATTTCTTTCTATTTTTACAATACTTAGTTACTAGAAGAACCTGTTTTGCGTTCTTACATTAAAATACATCATACAACTTACAAGTGTGGGATTTCCTTATTTATTATATCACTATAATTTGTCTTTGAAATGTATCTCAATTTATGGGTAAGACCTTTTTTCTAATATTCACTGGACAAATCACATACACTCAATGATAACAATCGCATATATCACATTATAGTACATGGCCAAAAATCATTTAAACTGTGAATGGAGACCAGTCTCAAATCACAAGCATCTATTTGACCGCCAGTTCAGCCATTCTGACGCTTGAGGTTTGAGAATGGTCTCCAATCTTAGTTTATAATCTTGGGCCTTGGTATAGCAAAAAGAGTACCGATATGTGATACAGGATATTTTTAATTGGACGCAGTCTTGCAATTTTTATTAATTGTTTTTATTAAAATATTTTTCTTACGTTTCAACGGTTTCATTACGGAATTTTGTTATTATAGCAGAGTATTATTTATAATTTAAACTCGTTCTTATATACTGTCGAAACACAGAACAATTATTATATTTTAACAAATGATTTCTCTAGCAGAAACTGTGTATAAAAGTATTCAATGTTATAGTTTGTAAATTTCGCCGCATATGTGGATCATTTATCAAATTAAAGGTGCCTAGTCACGTTTCAGGATGAACATATCAGGTGTTTTCAAATATCAAAATTTATAATGTTAACTTAAGAAGACCTGTAAACTAATTTAATTGCATTTAATATTATTTCACAGTCAACCTACTAGTGAATATGTTTAAAGCAGAAGTTGTTATTCCGTTGACTAACGCAGTAAATTCACTCATGACGGATCCTACAATGTACTGATTCGAAATTCGCTCTTTTTCAGTCATTAATAAACATTAATCACAATTAAGACATTGAGTTTCCCAACCTAGTTTCCCAACCTAAACTGCGAAAAGGCAGCATTGATCTTACCTTTGGCCCTAAACCAGGCCTTTCCGTTTCCGGTTGCAGAGGCATTTGACTTTAAAGTAACAGTGACTGGATCAGCGGATGTCAGCAGTTTAGTGATCGTGTAAGCATTGTTTGATGTACAGTTAAATATTGTCGTGTTCGAATTTTCGGTCACATAAAGTGTTTGAAGGCACGTTGCTGTTGCGTCATATAGCTTTAGATCTATGATTTCAACATCAATCGTGGCGGAAGCAGCAGATGGACTAATGTCGCAAGCGCAGCATCCAGAATGCGAAATACCGGAAGGGTAGCCATCATTGTAGAAATAAGAAGTAGTAGCTTGCACATCCTTTCCGGAGGTGTCACAAAATTCCACCGTATCAGAAGCTTAAATAATATTTACAGAAAATTTAAGTTCCTTCCAAACACTTTGAATGTATACGAGGCTACTCTTAACTATTTTAACTTCTCAATACCTGACTTTTCGTTGTTATACTGCCTGCTGGTATCAACGAACATGTTAATATAAGAAATGCATTCCTGGTTCTGCAATACTTCGAAGAATTCAACTGTACATATATTAAATAACACATGGACATCAGTACTCAGTAAGGACACATAACATACTTATATAAGTAATATATCCTTTTCTGGCCAGTATGTCAGTAGAGCTAAATAGGCTAAATATTGGGCTCTGTTAAGCCCATACAGCTCTACTGACATACTGGCCAGAAAAGGACCTCTAAACAGGTGTCTGTGGCTTAAAAATGTATCACTCAACAATTATTCTGTGTTTAAAGCCTCAATTAACAGTTTATAAGATCTGGTTTAATTTATTTAACCTTTCTTGTAAGATATTTCAGTCAAAGTGGGGTTTAGATGAGATGTATAAAATACAACACTACTTACTTGGAAAACAATAATAAGTCAAACACATATAATTAGTAAAAGACAAGAAGTTGTTGGCACAGAGCGAAGTCGTTGGCTGCCACGTGACCTGCTTAGAGCACGAGACTGCTCCGGAACAATCGGAGAAGATCGTAGGCACGTCTGTGACGTTCAGGTTGATTTTGCAGTCGTTAGGGTCATAAGTACAGCAGTTTAGTTCGTCACGGGTTTGCGCTGAAATTGTGAAAATGGAATATTTTAAAAGTTCGTTTGCATTGGTCGCTGTCCCGGTATTAAAATACAGTGGAACAATTCTTTTCGATTCTGCAATTATAATACGATCGCATATAAATATTTTTAAGGATTTTGGTATATCCTATGGGTTTCAAATGGAACTTTGGAAGCCAAGGAACACGACAAATATGCAGGCTCGGTTTGAGGCAGTAATGGAAATGCATATAACTGCCCACGCCGCCTATCCCTAGGCTGGGCGCAACTCAATATTTCTCATATCACCATATGCATACCATCGTTTGGGATGGATCTAAATAAAACATGTTTCAACCTCCTATGCGGTATTTGCAGATAAATACCATTCCATGTTCAGCGGCGTATGGTCCCAAAATAAAAGAATAGGTTTGCCCTAAACGAGAAAACAATTGGTGGAACTGAACAAAATAGAATTTTGATAGGGGATCTGAGAATAAAATTCCTGCATATCACAGGCAAAAGCAAAAATTGAAAAAAAAATATCCAAATCTATATTGGCTGGGATATTGAAAACAACCAATTTAAAACTGGCCGAAATATTAAAACACTAAAGTATTTTTAGAAGTTCTTTGTACTATTTACATGCATAAGCAACGTGCTCAATGACCTTTAAAGGACGTAATTGATAACAACACTGCTTGATGTACGGAGAGACTTTTTATAGCCGCCACACGGCACTAACAACGCTACTGTGATATTGAAACAGATGAAAATAGAATGTGTCATCGTTTTCCGAATGCATATGTAAACTTTAATGACAATTTCATAAGAAAAAATAAAAATGATGTATGTCATTATGTTTCAAGTTTGAATGTTTAGTAACTAGTCTCAATATATTTACCAAGAAATATAATAAATAAAATCATGAAGCAAATAAATACCGTCAGCTTGATTCGGGCATTTGGTATTGGACGCTTTAGCGGCCCTAAATACAGTGTTAATGTGTATGCGTCCGCCGGATGCTGTGCAGTTAGGCATCAGAGAATCAATGGTGATATCATTTCCGTAACATGCGCAGTCGGTGAGTAGAGTTGTTGCCGCCTCGCTGTTGTCTGCGCAAACAACAAATAATTATGATAGCATAAATATATTAGTGGAGAGTACTTACGTCGGTATTCTAACATATATCATACAGAAAACAAGTCACACTTTAAAACGCAATATAAACCAGTATATATATATAACGATTTGTCTAAAAGAATCTTACCAGACTTTTTTTATTAAAACAACAACAACAACAAGAAATATCGAGAGTCGATACAAAATAAAATAGGCATATCAAGCAAGGCCACACTCAGAAGACTCTGCCTGCCTACACGGCCAGAAAGTAGAGATGAAAAGAGAGGATGGTTTATAAAATGATCGGTTTCAAAAAGGACACCACAAACAATTAACGAAAATGAGAAACCGAGGGGTTACCGCCTTGGAACGGTCAGGAGTAAAACAATGTGCAACTACCACGGAATCTGGAGTCTACCTTGAACAAAATAGAATTCTCCATGAACATTGAAATCTGAACACCACCTAATTGTTTTGTTTATATGTAATAATAATAATAATAATAATAATAATAATAATAATAATAATAATAATAATAATGATAATGATAATAATAATAAATAGTATTATAATAATAATCACTGCGTTTCGTATTTTAGTGCAGTTCGAAAAATACGTGTAAATCATTAAACATAAAGAAAATAAAATTCGATTATACTGGCAATGAGTTAAAAAAATCACATATTGTAAACGGTTATTATTGTTTAAAAGCGTATCACCTGAAGTAATAATTAAAATTAATCCAACATAGGAAAAGACTCCCATACTTGCACAGTGAAAATAAAACACGAGTTTTTTAATAAGGTTAAACGAAGACTAAAAAGTTAAAGAACGATTTAACCAAATGCACATTTTTAATATGCAATTATTCAATTTGTGTTTATGTTTCTAAATTTTTTATTAAATAAACTGGACCAAATTTGTTGTCTTTTTAGTGTAACCGTTTCATTGAAAAATAATGTCATAAAAATATATTATTCCTTGACTGATACCCATCTGCATAATAATTATAACGACATTAAACTTTGATTCTTTTATTGACGATTATAACCGAAAACCGATTTAATTCATAATGACAAATGCGCGCGTAACATTGAAAAGACGATAATTCTCTCTGAATACAGGAAGAGTTCTGAGGGTCACGGAAGTCTGATATCATTGATACCCCAAATACTTCTAAAAACGACGATCAGGTAGGTGTCTTTTATCTGCGCTAAATGTTGGAATTGGTCTGTCTGCCTGTTTCTCTATATTGTGAAATCCGTTCGTTTGTCAGTCGTTCCCTTTCAAATGGAAGTATTTCCCTTTCAAATGGAAAAAGAGGTAAAAGAAAATAGTGGTAACCGGGTGACCATTCATGACTCCGGAACCGCTGAACGGGGCCTCTATAAAAACAATACTGATCGTGTAAACACTTATCTGCCGTTCAGTTTTTGAGCCCATTTTGTCTTGACAATGTTTGCCTTCACCATATATCTGTGGTGTCTGATCTGGATCTAAACAGGTCGCTTCTCCTAACGAATATAACAGCGAAGTTTAGATCCTGCCAAGATGCCACGGATGTGCCGGTGTAAAATTTTGTAAACTGACCACCATAGAATAATGATCCCCGCTCGTTATTTTAAATAGAATAGTATTATGATTCCCCCACACGTTGAAAAAAGATGACCCCTATAGAAAAACGACCCCTACGCCAAACCCTAATCCATCTAAGATAAACCTACAACATGATTTATCCCTTCGATAGGCATCGGAGGAGAATATGATAATGGTACCGTCCGTGCGTCAGTCCGTGTGTGCGTACGTGCAACAGTTCTGTGAATGCAACTCTTTATTCATTATAGGCAGCATTGATTCAACTTTCAATGATTACTTATACCGCTGCCTTGTTGTGCAGAGTAAACATGGATTTGCTCCACCTGCTTGGGAGTTATGGCCCTTTGTGTCTTTCTTCTATTATATATTTATATCTATGTATTAAAACATACAATTTTGCCTTCGTTAATGGTGTTCTTTTATATCTACATGTTAACCTGATCTTCACTAAACTTGAGTCACGCGATTTAATCTTGATTACATTTAGATCAAGTTTGAAACTTGTTCATGAGGAGTCTAAACTGTCTTGTACTAATGAGGCGACTGGAGCAAGAGCAACAATTACCAAACAACAACTTAACAGAATGATTTCCTAGATTACCGCCACTACCGTTAATACTCAGTGAGGCAATAGGTCTGTAATCGGGATCGTTTACTTCACTTAGTCTGAATTTCACAGAAAAGATCATTAAACAAAAACTGGAGAACAGTCACAAATCTCGGGCATCTGATTGGCTGAAATGGAGATCAGTAACCCATTCCATCGAATCAGATGCTTGAGAAATGAAACTGGTTTCTAATGTCAGTGTTACAGTGATATGATCTTGGGCCCGATTCAGCCGCGCTTTTTCTTTCATTTCAGGCACAAAAAACTATTACACTTAACCGTTTTGTCCACGGGATATAGCGACATGGCTACTATCCAATGGGTGAAGATTAGATCCAGATCAACAAGTCACATATGTGATAAAACCCATATTAAACGGGTTTAAATGCAACAAAAACCAACAAAATTATGCAGCAGGAAAATGAAATTTATCATTTAACTTCTTATGTTATTCCTGTCAAATTGCATCTTAAGTTACCATGCCGGAGACAAAAAAACATTTTTAATAACTGTTATTGCATAATAGTTTAGTTTGCATTGGAAAGAATGACAATGACATGTTACTATTGTGCTTAAATCTTTCCCGGGGAAGACCATGCTCTAAGGTTATCCACTAAGAAAGAAAACCAGTCTCAAATCTCAAGTTACTGAGATGGTGCTGAAATTCAACCAATCAGACTGCTGAGATCTGAGACTGGTCCACTATTTGTTTTATGATCATTGAGCTTTGTTGACACTTGAAGTGTTTGTGAATTTTGTTATCACTTTCAACATAAAGATATTTGTTTATCCATTTACTTTGTGGGATATGGCAGTTATCCCAATGTTAACATTATAGATAAGCTTGCAGTATCTACGCTATTTGCTTTTTTTATTCATTAGGTTATTTCTGACCAATAAACTACCAGTGTACATCCAGAACATACAAAACAGCTGATCAAGATCTTCACTGTTCTCACTGGTTAAAACCCATGGATACATATGGAGTAAAGTGTTACAAAATACTTTGTAACAATGATGCCAATTACTATTAAAAAATAAGGAACTTTTCGGCAATTTTAATTAATAACAAGTATTTGGACAGAGACCATGTTATTATAGCTTGCTGAATAATATTTTGTATGATAACAGGAGCTCCAACAGCAAGTGGGTGTGTGTAAACAATATACAGACAAAATCCCTTTAGGACAAAATCCCTTCCGGACAAAATCCCTTTTACTCTAACTCTGCATAAGTGGACAAAATCCCTTCCAAAAAATTGAACTGAAATGACAAGATTTTTTTAGAATTCTCATTAAAATCACAATTTTACCTGTGAAATTCATAAAAATGGGGTTTGTCCAACTAAGTGAAATATCTCCTTCAGGGATTGTGTCCTACACTCTGTGTAAACAATCAGGGCTGAAGGTTATATAACTGAGATTTGAAACCAGTCTGAGATCTCAAGAATCTGATTGGTTGAAATTGCAACCAGTCACCATTTCAGCCAATCAGATGCTTAAGAGTTGAGACTGGTTTCAAATCTCAGCTTTATAACCTTCAACCCAGATGTCTCCATAAAATCCTGCTCCCCACAATGTTTAAAACTCTGAATGGTAAAATAAATTACTGTAACAGTTACAATTTCAGTCCCTTTAATATTAAAATAATAAAATTTTTCAATTTCAGTTCAGATATTATTCCAGAAACAACTCCGCCGAGATAAAACTATTCACATACTGGAAAAACTAGATAATGCAAATTCCAACAAATGTATCTTAAAATTGCACATTACAATGACAATTGAATTGTGATTATTCACAGACTGGACATTTGTCCGAAGAACATTTTTGGCTCCGTTGAGCTCAAAGGTCTCTGCAGGGAACATTGTTACCGTGAAGTGCAAACACAGTGTAAATATTCATTTTTTTAAAATAAAATTTCACCCCTCACAAGTAAGTTAAGGCTCAATTAACACCGATCTTGTTTTTTCATCAAAATCGATCAATTTTCATTACTGCTTCTGGAAGTTTGCTTTTACCACAATATATAAATCATGTGACAGCTGAACTTATTCACCTGGATGCACTAATTATCATGTTCTTTAAAATTCATGATTTCATTTAAACATCATTTTCATCAGTTCCAAAATTGTAGTTTTCAATTATGAAAGTTCATGTTGTAAATTCAAATCTCTATTTAATGGTGTTGTTGAACTTGTGGATAGATCTGCCCAGGTTATGCATGAAAATTAGAATCCTATGAATACTAATGGATTCATATTATTAAAATCGTTAGCTGTCATGTATCTGGTAATATTTTGACGAGGTTTGACTGTCTGCAGTAGAGAAAGATTTAGTTGTGTAATTGTCCATGTGTAGGAGGTGCTATCTCATGAAAACATCTGTGTTCCGGAAACTAGAGTTGTCTCTGCAATAGAAGATATAAAACATATTTGTTTTGGTGGATTCTCTATTTCTGCAATATAGAAATTATAAGAACAGAAATTATAAATTATGCATGCCATTATGTTTAGTTTTGACAAAAAATTAAAATTGGTAAACATGTTAAATGAATATAGGATTAAACTGATGCTTTCTAGGGATAATGCATGGATAACACAAATACGGAATAAAGTCTGTAGCACCTTATGTTAACCCTTAACCCTTTCCACCATAGATACACCTTTATTGCATGGACAAACAGTTTAGACCCAGATCAGCCGGCACATCTGTGCCATCTGATCAGAATCTAAACTGTTCGCTTTTTGATTCATTAGGTTATTTTTGACCAAAAAGCGACCAGTGCCGATCCTGATCAGACGGCATGGATATGCAGGCTGATCAGGATCTACATTGGTTGCACATGCGAAAAAATGCTTATCTATGGAGGAAAAGGTTAAACATATGGATAAGGCTTATATAAAACCATGGGATTCCCATGTGCTGTCAGTGTAGATCAAGATCAGCCATCTGTTAAGTCCAATCAGGATCTACACTAATCACTTATAATTTATATTTATTAGATTATTTCTGACCAAGAAGTGAACATTGTAGATCCAGATCAGACTGCAGGAATGTGCAGGCTGGTTGCCCTTGCAATTACAGGTGTAACATTAAAGAAACTGCTTAATATCTTATCAGAATGTTTTAGGCATTCACAATTTCAGTAAAGATTAAATTTAAGCAAACCTAATTTTAACAAATTTGTAAAATCTGACTTTTACTTTTGCATTTGATTCTAAGGGAGATAATTTTAAACTTGTTAATTTTACATAGATTTTACATCAGCAGAACATATAAAAGACAGACTATGAACTTACTTCATGCTATCATTATGTGTCTTGTATTCCATGATGGTATTGGGCGGCAGGTTGAGAACTCTTTTCAAAGTGTCTCGTATTCTGGTAGTGGTAGCTGTATCACTAGCTGTCCTGTTCCACAGAGACAGGATGTCTTCCTGGAATAGAAATGTTCAATACTGTAACAGCAATAGCACAATTTATGTGTGTGATTTGAATATGACCTGATTAATCTTGAATATGGAAAGATATGAAGGTTCAGTGAAACCTTTGTTGATACCACATATGGAACACGACAGAAAATGTGGAAATAGTAGTGTGGTCTTGGGGTAGAAAATAGAGTAAAACTGTTAGAAGTGACACTGAAATAATGGACTCTTATTATCAGGGTGGTCTTAATTTCAGGGTAGTCTTTATTAGGGGTTTTCCTGAAAGCTAGGATATCAACAAAATTTTTCAAAACTATTTGGGCAAAAAAAGAGAGAATGTTTTGATGTGTCATCAGTCTTTTGCTTTCCAGTCACATTAACATGGGCAGAAAAACTGAAAATAATGGCAATCTTAATGAAGTAACTATTGTGAAAACTATACATGTTTGTGGAAACCTGTATTGGATCAGGTGGCAGTATAATAAAATTTATACCAAGTTTTCATGTGACATTATTTGACCAACTGAATAGTCAGTATTTAAATGGTACCAGGTAAGATACATGTACGAATACTTAACAGCAAATCTGATAGATTTACCCATATTGGATTGGGTGGGGGGCAGTATATGGAAAATACATACAGTCTTCATGTGCTATAAACCTTTTACTCCATAGACACACCTTTATTGCGTGGGTGAACAGTGTAGATCCAGATCATCTGGCACATCCATGCCGTCTGATCAGGATCTGCACTGTTTGCCTTTTGATTAATTAGGTTATTTCTGACCAAATTGCAACCAGTGCAGATCCTGATCAGATGGCATGGATGTGCCAGCTGATCTGGATCTACACTGGTCACACATGCATAAAAATGCATACATATGGAGGAAAGAGTTAAAACTACCAGGTAAGATATGACTACTCACAGCATATCTGATGGATATGACAGCACCACAGATCTCCTCCCCCACCATGAACTGTTCTCCCAGCATGGCGAGGATGAGATTTTCCCAACACCGGGAGGCTAGACCTTTCTTCAGTCGAATTATCCACTTTCCTCCATTTTTATTGGCACTATCCTGAAAATAAATGTTTTAAACAAATATTTATATGTAAAACCTGATTTCTATAAAACATTCTTTGGCAACAATAAAAAGTAAACTTTGCCGTGCATTTCTTTAAGAATTTAAGTATGAACTATTTAAACAATAAAGAGTGAATTTTGTCATCCATTTGCTCAATCAGAATTCAAGTTTGTTTTCCACATTCCATAGAGGTATGAACTGTCAGAATGTTTAACCCTTTCCTCCATATATACGCATTTTTACGCTTGTGCGACCAATGTAGATCCAGATCAGCTAGCACATCTGTGCTGTCTGATCAGGATCTGCACTGTTTGTATTTGGTCAGAAATAACCTAACGAATAAAAAAGAGAACAGTGCAGATCCTGAAAAGATGGCACAGATGTGCTGGCTGATCTGATTCTACACTGTACGCCCACGCAATAAAGGTGTGTCTATGGAGGAAAGGGTTAAATATAATTTGCATAAAAATAAATTCTTATAATTACAAACTTCAACCACTTTTGTATGTATTTCTCATTTATAGATTTAGAAGATGTGAATATGTTGTATACATTTGTGTGTAGTAATACGACTGTCTGAATTTGGAACTGCTTTGCTGAGATATGAACCTTATAAGCTTATCAGATATATCCTATACTGGATAACATTATGAAGTTGTAATTATACTAATATATTTAATGGTTGTTAACTCAAACTTAGACAAGGGATTTTAAAATAACATAATGTTAGACTCAAAACAACATGCCTAAATTCTTAACCTATAAAATTTCACCCCATTTTTGGCAAGAAGATAAATGTAATTATTTTCCAATTAGAGTAATAACTTAAATGTTTAAAAAATATCATTGAAGACAATTTGATCCCAGACTCCCACCAAATCTGATAAAAAGGTATTAAAAACAGAATGAGTATATATTTGTACCTCCCACATAGGTCTGATGCCTTCTTTAAATAGATGATAGTCAGTATGACCTGTGAGATCACTGGGTCGTGCAATATGGCAGTAGTGTTTCCAGAACTGTTCCACCGAGGCAAATGTGCCAATCAACTTGAGGTTCTGGTCATAGCTAGCAGTCTTGTGTCCCTGAGATTTACGTGAATACCAGAAACCATAGTTGTACTGTAGTGGGTGTTCTCCTGGGCCTGGTTTCTGAAAATATCAATGGCAACTTTTCTAACTAGACCCCTTTTACTTTTGAAAATAAGGTATTATGAATGAAATTGTTTTAAAAATTTATTTCTGTAATTTACAATCATTTGTACAAACTTCATAGACAATTTCATTTCACTGCACAAACAATGAAATATGAATTCATCACAAACAGTGTAGATCCAGATCAGCTTGCATGTCTGAGCCGTCTGATCAGGATCTGCACTGTTCACTTTTTGATTTATTATATTATTTCTGACAAAACAAACAATGCAGATCCTGATCAGACAGCACTGCCCACACACACCATGAAGGACTAGGAAAAGGTTAACCCTTTCCTCCATAGATACACCTTTATTGCATGGGCGAACAGCTTAGATCCAGATCAGCTGGCACATCCATGCCATCTGATCAGGATCTAAGCTGTGTGCTTTCTTATTTGTTTGGTTATTTCTGACCAAAATGCGACCAGTGCAGATCCTGTGCCGACTGATCTGGATCTACACTGGTCACACATGCGTAAAAATGTGTATTTATGGAGGAAAAGGTAAAGATAATATTGAGAAATGCTACCGGTGCAGGCCTGGGTGGAGATTCAGGTTCCTGTTTGTTTTCATTCTCCTCCTCCCCTGAACCACTGCTGTCCTCAGCTTTCAGTCTACAACAAGTGGAAAACAACACAATTAAATACAACAGTTACTGGCGCCTTGATTCTCCAACCAGCAGAGTCCTGTCCTGGGCTTATAGTATATAACACCAACAACAAGAACAACAACATTTATATATAAGTTGTATATATCAAGAGCCAAGATTTTCTGGTGCCAAATTGTACAATTGCTTATTTGGACAATAGTGATTTGCTGATTAATTACAAAGTTATTACTAGAAATTATTACAAAAAATAATTACAACATGATGAATCACAACATCTTCATTTGTCAATAAAAATACAGAGAAGCTACTGACCAAAAAGAAAAATTCATGCCACCCTGTGTTCTAATTGTATTGAGTGGTCACCAGATTACTTGTTACTTGCAGGCGGGTAGGAGCGATTTGAACATTGGAGGCCGCGAAAGAGATTATTTTGGCAGTGATATGTAGATATAATATGTTACTTATTTTATACAACAATTTTATGTAGTCATTGGTGTATATATTTTGGAGCCTTGGCCACTGGGGCCGTGGTCGCAGCTCCTGCGCCTACGAGCCTGACTTGTTGATAATTGAATCAACACTGTGTCACTGAAGATAATAACCTTGCCTGCAGGTGAAAAGCAAAATCAGTTGACAAATGTGTGCTGTTGGTAAACTTCGTCTTCCAGTTCCCATTGCCATTTATAGTCATATTGAATGGATTCCCTTTTCTCACTTACTAGACAGAAAAATCTCTATTTTTAGCCGTGTGAGATTTCCTTATCTATCATGGCCTTATCTTCAACTCGGCGTGCTCGCGTACTTTGGTATTATTGAGCACCATATTAATTGAGCACTTCCATTATTGATTTAGACTACGTCATGATGCTTATTACTACGTCATTTAAATTTATTATGTGACGTAAATAAGCGAATGTTTACTTTTTCAAACAGAGCAAGCTGTTACCAGGATTTATTTCAAAAATAATTTGGAAAGGAACCGATACACTCTAAGGTTGCTAAATTCTTAATGCTGTCCAGAACTTGGAAGTCTCTATCGTGGTATGAGTCTGAAAATGCTACTTTTTTAGAGTGTTTCATTCTTATACTGCTGTTGCGAGCTTCGTTAGACATCATGCTCTATGGACAAAAAAAAATACTGCTTTTTAATCGGGACATATTAACTGGTATGTACAATTCAATCTATTTGATATTTGAAGTGTGACAAAATCACGGATAACCTTAAAAATCGCAGATCGGTTATCAATGGGTGAACCCGCTGCAGATTTCCATGCCATGGAAAAAAAACAATCATTTTCCTTTCTTAAATGTGTGCCATTATTGTTGTAAACGTTAGGGGTGTAAAACTTCGACAGGACTGTGTATTTGTGGCTGATTCTAATGTTCCTAATGGAAGTTATGTGAAAGTAAGTGAGAAAAATAATCAATCATTGGTATTCGGCGATGATCACGGTATCCCAACCCTTGGGTAATGCTTGGGTAATGCTTTCCAGACGGAAACTCGGTACAGCCTCATTTCCATCTGGAAAGCATTACCCTCGGGTTGAGATACCTTGATCTTTGCCAAATACCAATGATAGATTCTCTTTATATGAATTAAACAAACCAGACAAAAAGTTAAAGAATAAACCATGTCTCCCTTTTCAAACCTAATTTGTGCCAAAATCTGAATCCATTCTCAAAGCAAAAACAAACTGTATACTTCACCCTAGTATGACATTGTATGAAAATGTTGGGACTATTATCTGACAATTGCTAGCATGAGCACTGATATTTTAAATAGGAGCATGTAGAATCAGATGATACAAATGAACTTCTGTTTTTTTTACAAACATTGTTGTATACGGTATATATTTTGAAGCACTATATATTTTGACTTCCTGTTGTTTTTACCTCCTTTCCAAATGTGGGAAAGCCTAATGATGTGAAATTGATCACTTAATATTCAACTGACCATATAATAAATTAAATTAAAATGTGTAAATTATGCAAACAGAACCCAATAAAACATCACTGTGTTATCTTATAGTAAAAATAAGGTGATTTACTTAACACTTTTTGATCTTGTTGAATAAATACTTAATTCTGTTCTATTTTACACATTCTATGAGACATTTTCTTGTTGTCTGCAACAAATGATAAAAAGAGCATTAAAGTCATGTGATGTGCCTGTGTGCATGATGTATATGTTCTAAATAAATTGTTCCTGTTTTAAATCCTTTACAAGTTATATTTTGTTGATTCTTTTTTTACCTTCATTTAACAGTTACCATCATTGTTTTTTCTTCATCCCACAATATCAAAAATATTAAGACTGTGATAGGCATGGCACCAGTATATTCAGTTAGTCTTGGCAAAGAGGATACTGCCAGTCTCCAAATGTCTTTTAACACTTTAAGCAGACTAAATGCAGAATTTATATTTAGTTCCTATTCCAATTGTTTCACCTTACAAAAATTGGGAACTTCTAGATGTTATAAATAACATTTTTCATGTTCTTTTATTGTAGCAGATGCACTACAGTTTGTAAATTTAGTTTTAACACCTTCCTCCATATATACGCATTTTGGTCAGAAATAACCTAACAAATCAAAAAGTGAACAGTTTAGATCCTGATCAGATTGCACGGATGTGCCGGCTGATCTGGATCTAAACTGTTCGCCCTCACAATTAAGGTGTATCTATGGCGGAAAAGGTTAATCAATTAGAAAGGTGGTTACATTACATATGTCAAGATATATGGTGAATGACCAAAGTAAGCATGTATAGGGTTCTTGTTTGTTTTCCTTGATCTAAAATAACATTCCTGATTGTTCTTTTGTGTTTTATTTTCAACATTTCAGTTTTGATCAAATAAGGATGAGTGTATGTTCATGATACTAATGTAGAATAAAAATGAACATTTAATTTTATTTTATTAGTTTGAAGGATTAAGTGCGTCAAAATACATGACACCAGCATAATATGTGCGTGAAATTACATGATACTATCGACAGATTTAATAGGAGACTATCCGAATATATGTCTACTTTGGATTTCATAAAACTACGATTTAGCAATTAATATCTGGACAAAAGCAATTAAAAATATAACAAAATAAACATATATTAGAGAACTAGCGCTATAAAGACTTACGCTTCAAACTTGTTGTTCATTTTTATAAACAAATCTGTTGGCAATTCCTATCGAGTAGAAGCTTGAAATCGTTTTTCAAGCGCGTCCGTGTTGATTACCGGCATAGACTCTTACTCAGTCGTCATCAGTCAATAAACGAAAGTTTTAAAACAAAAGCTAGAGGCATCTGATTAGCTGTTGGATGACATCACACTTGCTGTCTGTATCTATTTTAAACTTTTATCTCCAGCTTCTTTTCAACTAGGCCTATTTGCAAATATCTTTTTTTTACATTTTAATATGTAGTGTAAATGTAGATCAAAAGAAAAAAAGAAAAAGTCACAAACATATTATTTCAATAATTAAAATAAAGATCAGATATCACCAAAGGTTATATGTATCTGTCAATGGTCCATAAGATTCGGTCCATAGAATAGGGAGTTTGGTCCATGGACAATGGTCTATGGTCCAGTGTATTTAGTCCATAGATTTGGGATACTAATGTAGAATTAAAAATGAACATTTAATTTTATAAGTTATTGCTTATCACGATAATTCCGACAATCAACCCCAATAAACATCACATGCGCAAAGAGTAAATTCATATGCAGCTGTTTGTGGTAAACAAAGGAAGAGGTACAGCATATATTTTATTAGACCAAAGAAACAAAACTGTGTTAAGAGATATGTTGATTAAATTGCATAGTGTGATATTACAAATCTCTTAAAATATCTACATACGAAATTGCGCAGCAGAATTGTGCAACTCGACCGTCAGGTTAAGTGGCATCAAATTACTATTAGCATCCTCTTGAGATAAGATATGGTAAACATGCATGTTGTCATATGAGTTCCGTTGTAATCTATAGCTACAGCAGCAAGTACTTAACTTGTAAAGGTGGGGAATACCGCCTATTTTAAATCTTAAGGAAAGATAACTGAAAATAGCCAAGGATTCTTTGGCGGCTATAACCACCAGACAAAATTAGTTTCCTACGGTCGCTTTTTCACTGAAGTGGTGGCATGGGCAGTGATACAGTCAACTGTTAAAAAAAAGACACAACAAGAGGCCTGTGATTGGCTGTTCTATGGCGTCGCACTTGCTGTTTTTATCCATTTTAAATCTTTCTCGCCAGCTACTTATCAACAAGGCATATTGCTCATCACGTTATTCCGATTGAAAACCCAACAAACATCACTTGGTTAAAGAGGTAAAATGCAACTGTTTGTGATAAACAAATGAAGAGGTACATCTTATATTTTATTAGACCAAAGTAACTAGGATTTGTAAAGAATATATCTTTACAAATTCTAGTTACTTTGGTCTGATAAAATATAATGATTATATTGAATATTATGCAAACGGGATATGAAAAATCTCTTATCTACATACGACATTGTGCAGCATATTTGTGCAATTCGAATGTTCAACAAATTTCAGTATAATAGGCCTACGACGATAAATCAGTGAACAGGTAAAGTGGCATCAAGTTGCTAGCAGCAACCTTGTTTAGATTGTGGTTTCAACCTAAGACTGAGTTAACTGATGTAAAGTTGTTAATCAACAACAGCATGTACTTTACTATAATTAAACCTGAAGCAAATATTATATATCTTTCATGAGTGCGAGTTGAAGATGGTAAATCTGACACCGAGGGTGAACTGTTTTTGTGTCGCCTGACAAGGCGACATATAGGGATTACTTTCGTCGGCGGTGTCGGCGGCGTCGTCCGCGGCATCCGGACTTCCTTGTCCGGAGCCTAACTTTGTCACCGTAGGTCCAAATGGCAACAAACTTGGTATGCATGTTTCTGAAACAAGTAATTTGCTGATGTTAATTGGGGGAGGTAGACGGGCTCAGAACTCGGTCATTTATAAATTTCATAAAATTCGATATATATGTGAGACAAATACAAAGGGACTGTTCCAACGTAAAGTTGGAGTAAACTCTCTTTGCAATTTAATAGACATGGGAGATTAATTCACGGTTACTGTTCAAAAGTAGTGTTGGAGTTAACTCTCTTTGCCATTTCGACGCTATAGGAAGTAAATACACAATGATGTAGATAACTTCCTTTGCCACTCAGTGTTCCCTCTCTCGTGGGAGATTAATTCACAGTTACTGTTCAAAACAAATGTTGGAGTTAACTATCTTTCCCATTTCGATGATGTGGGAAGAAAATAGACTATGTAATGTTGTAGTTAACTTAGTAAACTTCCTTTTCAAATCATTTCTCTCTTGGAAAGGTTCCATTTTCAAGTTGTAAACTCAAATTCTGTTATCGTTAAACAACACGTTGACTACTTCACTGCGTTTGTACCTTCTCAAGTTGGAACTTGACGACTATATGCAAAGAAAATGAAAATAGTTGGGGAGATGATTCGTTGTATTTGTATTTAAATCTTTTTATGTCAAACTGTCAGAACGTGATATAAAATTAAGTATTTCTTCATGAAAAATCATCCAAATCCAAATCGAATCTTTTTCGAAATAAATTATATTGGGTTATAAAAAATCGTTTTCCGTTCGATATATGATGTGTTTATGATCGTCTATTGTTTTCAAATATAAAATAGAAAGTAATGCGAGCGAAAGAACATTTCATAAAAAGTAAGTAAAAAGTGTTCTATGTAGGATTCGAACCAACGCCAGTCAGTTCGACTGTTCTTCTGTGAAAACGTGTTTTCCGTTCGATATATGATATGTTTATGATAGTCTATTGTTTTCAAATATAAAATAGAAAGTATTGCGAGCGAAAGAACATTTCATAAAAAGTAAGTAAAAAGTGTTCTGTATAGGATTCGAACCAAAGCCAGTCAGTTTGACTGTTCCGCTGGTCCGCGACTCTTACCACTCGGCCACGGATTCTTCTGTGAAAACGTGTTTATTAAAACGAATTTATACAAATAAAAGCAAAGACCGTTTATTCCCGTGTATTTCCGTAGTTGAAAATCAACTATGGTACGCACGGTTATAAGCCCCCCGGACGTAAAACCGGACTCAAAACAGAGATACCAAACCGATATCTAATTCCGGAAGAACATTCACATAACCTTTATTTTGTATAATATCGTAAAATATTGACGATCATTTAAAAGTGTGAGTGGCCGAGTGGTTAGAGCTACGAACTTTTTAAGTGTCGACTTGACAGTCGTTGGTTCGGTTCCCACCAGGACTACTATTTTTTTCTTGAGCATGACTCTCTCTCTCTCTTTCTCTTTCTCTCTCTCTCTCTCTCTCTCTCTGTCCCATCTTTCTTTCTCTCTCTTTCTTTTTCTCTCTCTCTCTCTCTCTCTCTCTCTCTCTCTCTCTCTCTCTCTCTCTCTCTCTCTCTCTCTCTCTCTCTCTCTCTCTATATCTCTCTGTCTCTCTCTCTTTCTTTCTCAATTGTCCAATATTTAAGTCCAATGAATACTTTATATTCATCCTACACACTGGAAACAAGTAATTTGCTAATGTTAATTGGGGGAGGTAGACGGGCTCAGAACTCGGTCATTTATAAATTTCATATCTGCACTATCTATTCAACAGGGTCGATATATATGAGGGACAAATACACGGGGACTGTTCCAACGTAATGTTGGAGTAAACTCTCTTTGCAATTTGATAGACATGGGAGATTAATTCACGGTTACTATTCAAAAGTATTGTTTGCCATTTCGACGCTATAGGAAGTAAATACACAATGATGTAGATAACTTCCTGTGCCACTCGGTGTTCCCTCTCTCGTGGGAGGTTAATTCTCCCTCTCTTCTTTCTCGCTGCGTGAGGAGGATGTGTTTTGTGAGTATGGCGATTCCTGATATGCATATATTACTTTTATTTATTTTAGTGCATTTCTTGCCAAGGGCTTAACTAATTGCGGTTCATATTTCTATCAATGAGACAATTAAAATGTAATTTTATATGTGAACTTTGTGCAAATGCATTGCTTATAACTGTACAACAAAACACTAATTAACATTATTTATGACGACTAACATAAATTTTGTCGGGCGACACATCCGACTCGCGAAGTTCTAGTTATGAGAATAAGGTTCTGCCGAGTTCCCGCTAAAACATTTTCCCTGATGTGACAGATTTTTCTATCTTAATCGAATGTCTCATGCAAGGTATACTTCTTCTTGCATAAAGTTTATTGTTCATAAAGTTTGCATATATATGTTTACATTCTAAGTTTTGTGACGTCTCACATGTAGCACGCGAACGGTATTCTTTCTCTAGGGAAAAGATTATATTTTCCTTCCCTGGTAAATCACGCGGAAACACTTATCAAGTGTGCAGGAAAACTGAAGGTCTTTGAGACAAAATTGGTCAACTACTGTCCCTTGTTCACTGAAGTGGAGACATGCGCAGTGAAAATGTCGATGTTTATAGTATCGAACCTTGTGTTATTTGTATGGTCTGGTATGGTTTTGGTTGGTGACTGCAGTACGGCAGGTACGGCATTTATTTATTAAATTAAATATGGCAGCCTCCACAACATCAAGTACGAAACAGAAACTTTTATCACTAATTGAGGATGTGGAGATTGTATCAAGGTAATCAGTGTTTTAAGGTATCTTAAGTGAATGCTGAGTTAATTGTTACTTGCGGTTTTGTTTGCAAATACCACTGGGCTGTACCAGCTAAGGCACTAACCGGCCTCTGATTTTCTTTTTGTTTATTAAAATTTAGGAAGTGTCTCCGGGTCCGGGTCCGGACCTCTAGACGTTTGGTCTAGAGGTCCGGACCCGGACCCGGAGACAACCCACATAGAGTTGTCTCGGGGTCCGGGAAAATTACTGTTATAGATATTATGCAGTTTTTGTGATATTTTCTCAAAAATGTTATTATTTATCATCTTATTTAATCATAAAAATGTAATTTAGTCATTAAAATGTCACATATAAGAATTTTATATCAGTTTTGAAAGACCAATAATTCGTCGCTTTTTGCTCGTGGAAAGTGTGACCAACGGCACTCTCCAAATGCGACCTACAGAGCTTTAATAAATGAATGTTTGTTGCCTTTCATCTTTATTATACATCTTAACTTTTGCTATTCCTCTTTTGTTATTATATTGTTATAATAAATATACATGTTTAGCTTCAAATAAATAATTGTTAATAAAATCGAATATTACGCCGCTAGCTTGTTCTGTAAAGGGATGCAACTCGTGAAAATGTTTACAGCGCGACACATAAACGAAATGCTGCTTTGAACCTTAAATTGAATAATCAAACTTGAAAGCAAATACCATATAAACACATTATAGTGTATGGATTCATGACGATGGCTGGGAAGATGTTAGTCTCAATTATTCGACTACAAGCACAGACCAATTATCATACTGACTTTTTACAGATGTCTGTCCTTTACGTCTCAAGCAGTTACGATCAAAACTGTGGTGGAAATCGACCCGATTTAAATTCTGTTATTTATCGATAAACGTTATCCAGGTAAACTTTAAGCGCGGAAATCGAAATTTGTTGACATGGGTGGAGGTTTAAAAGAGTTTTGCAAAAAAAAACAACGAAACCGTTATTTGTAAAGGATTACATATATTGATTCTATTAGAATGTGGCTTTTCAGGTATGTAAATTTTTAAAGATACATATGGTTTAAGATGCTTTATGGAGCCGCCAAAGTTGCGATTCAAATTCCGATCAGCGGCATATAGAAATAGAAAGAAAATTTTCGCATTGATTTGAATAGTAACTGGGTTGTGCGCGAAGGACGATCATCACATATATAGAAAAGTCATTGTCGCGCACAAATAGTTGTGCTAGGAAGATGTAAGCTGTGTATAAACCACGGAACATGCTGATTTCAAGCGGATTTAATTCATCTGAAAATATTCGGAATAACTTTTTTTACTATATAAAAGACCGTGTCCATTTAAATTTATAGATTTATTTATGGAATTGCTAAATACTACACACGACTTTTGTTGGCGTGTATTATCAAATAAAAAATGATGGACACTTACCTGGTCGTCTTCTTGCCATCTCACTTGGCTTTAAACTTCTTACAACTATACGTGATTTCATAGTATTTAATCCTATCGTTAAAGTTTTTATTTGGAGCACGGGTTTTTGAGCATTTAAATTTATTGAATCTCTTTGAAAAGTTGCACGTTTTCCTGTTTTTCATACAAGTTAATTTTACTTTTTAACGAAACAAAATCACTGAATTTTTCACCGATATGAAACTTGTATTCCATAACAATTAATACCTAGCTAACTGTAGTTTTTCACAGGTCTGTTTAGTATAATAATCCAATAACAGTAAGCGTCGGATCATAATAAAAGCACAAACAAATTTTCATTGTGTATCAATTTATTTATTAAATTATATATTATTTTCGATCATTATCATCAACAATACAACAAAGCAACGATAGATCATGTACGCAATACTTTAGACCGCAGTTGGAAAGTGTCGTTGGTTATACTTCCCATGAGCTATACAGGTCGAATTATTTGGTCTTAAAAACTGAAATAAAATTCTTAAATTAAAAATTTTAATGCCTAAATTATATTTTAATGATTCAGTGAGATGATAAATAATAACATTTTTGAGTAAAATATTACATTAACTGCATAATATCTATAACAATAATTTTCCCGGACCCCGAGACAACTCTATATGGGTTGTCTCCGGGTCCGGGTCCGGACCTCTAGACCAAAAGTCTAGAGGTCCGGACCCGGAGACACTTCCTTAAATTTAAATCATATATGGCCAAAGAAGTGCACCGCTGCACAACTGAATATATTTGTAAACATAATATGTCTTTGTTATCAAGGTAACTCTATCATTTTCTTTGGTAACCAGCTATTTGATTTCATTAACATTTTAATCAATCAATTCAATAATCACTACATTCATAGCTAAATACATTTCTTTGCTAAAATCTAGGTCAGTAGGTGGCAATAAGTATTTCCCCCAAAATTCATTTTTGAAATTTTAGCCAGTTTTCGCCATTTGCAATCTTTGCGACCTCGTAAGTTGAATTCAACTAAAACAATGTTTTTATAAGTCGAAGTAAATTTGAAACCCGCCGGCTAAAATATCCTATGTAAAGTCATTAGATAAGTGGAAGCATGAAACCTGCTGCAGTCAAACAATTTGCGATATTTCTTCAAAGTGAGAACTTGTCAGGTATGCATTGAAGATACGATTATTTAATAATAATTAACGATGATCACGTGTTAGTTAAATATTCGCTTATTCAATGGATTCGGATGTATATGAAATTAATTTCAGCTAATAAAATAAATTTACAATAATGATGTGACCACCAGGCCTATAAAATTAAAATATGAGTTTATCCGTACAAGAGACTTTCTTTAACACACAGATTGAAGACAAAAGCAATGTTACACAAACACCAAAACTTTATGATGATTTTTTTACATGACTGTAATTAATATATATTTGGTTTAATGTATTTTTCTGTACTTTGATATACAAATTGATCAATTGAAATGTTCATAAACGTGTTGCTGGGCATAAACAACTACTAACACTCATAACTAGACAAGACCCCCTGAACAAAATTGTTGAGAAATCCACCTAGACTAGACCCCCCAACCCCTGGACAAAATTGTTGATAAACCTCCCAAAACTTACAAAATACCCTACCCCCCCCCCCCCCCTGAACATCAGCCCCTAGACAAAACTTTGGAAATACCCCCCTGGACAGCACCCCCTTGACAACTTCCAAAATACGCCCCTGGACAGCACCGCCCCTAGACAAAACTTCCCAAATACCCCCTAGACAAAACTTCCCAAATAACCCCCTAGGACAGTACCCAGCTTGACAACTTCTGAAATACTCAACTTGGACAGCACCACCGCCCTAGAAAAAACTTCCAAAATACACCCCTAGGACAGAATCCCCCTAGACAAAACTTTCGAAATACCCCCTATGACAGATTGACAGCACCCCTAGACAAAACTTCCCAAATACCCCCTAGACAAAACTTCTCAAATAACCCCCCTAGGACAGCACCCGGTTAGACAACTTCCGAAATACTCCCCCTGTACAGCACCCCCAACACAGAACTTCCGAAATACCCCTCCCCCCTAGGACATTGTACTAGGGTTTTTTGTCGGAAGTTTTTTTGTCTAGGGGGTGCAGTAATTAAAAAAATACAATGTTAAGGGAAATTTCATCAGAATTCTAAAGAATATGTACAACAATGTCTCATACTCTGTAAAACTTAAAGGTGGACTGACAAGTAAACTTGATTCAAAAGTTGGAGTAAAACAAGGCTGTATCTTAAGCCCGACCCTTTTCTCAGTATACTTAAATGATTTAGTTAACATCTTTGATGATTCTTGTGACCCTGTAGAATTCCAAGACATTAAACTATCTTGTCTTCTGTATGCTGATGACATCGTCATACTATCAGAAACCAGTTCAGGTCTTCAGTCATGCCTTGATAAACTAAATGTGTATTGTAATAAGTGGAACTTAACAGTTAACCATGAAAAATCAAATATAATGATTTTTAATAAAGCAGGCCGCACTATTTAAAACGTAAAGTTTATGTATGCTGGAACAGAACTTAGTATTACTGATGAATACAATATCTTGGCATAATATTTAAACCTTCTGGTGTTTTGACCCAGAGTACTAAACATTTGTGTAACAAAGCATTAAAAGCTTTATTTTGCATAAGAAAACAGTTACTTTCTGACTACAATAATGTTTTACCACATTTAAAACTATTTGAAGCTTGTATTAAACCAATTCTGTTATACTGTAGTGAAGTATGTACTTTAGATTCTATGGTGCACACAAATTATGAGATTGAAAGAAGGTTTCATTTATATGAACCTGAAAAAATTCAGATCAAATTTTCTAAAATACTTCTTGGTGTAAATAAAGCTGCAGTCAATATGGCAGTATTAAGTGAACTAGGTGCTTTTCCTATTTACATTCAGGGTCTTACATGTAACAACTCAGTTGGCTTTTGGCACCATATTTTAGCAAGTAAGAGCAGTTCAATTGTTCATAAAGCATATCATACCATAATTGGATTAACTAGAGGTTTTGGTTCTAACATTAAAACAATGTTAACCAAAATAGGTTTTCAACATATATGGCAAAATCAGAGCACTTTCTCCATAAAAAGGTTATGTTCTGCAATTTTTACAAGATTAAAAGAGCGATTCATTACATTTTGGCAAAACCATCTTCATAATGATAACTCAAAACCAAATGGAAACAAACTTAGAACTTACAGAAATATTAAAACAAAATATGAATTAGAAAAATATTTGTTAGTTAATGCTAACAGAAAAGCAGTATCCACTTTTGTCAAATTAAGAAAAAGTAATAGCAATTTGTTAATTGAAAAAGGACGCCACCTAAATATCCCTTTAGAGGAGCGTACCTGTCCTCTTTGTAAATCAGATGTTGAAGATGAGATACACTTTGTTTTGAAATGTAATTCGCTGCAGACAGAAAGGAATAATATGGTTAATCTGTTTAATGACTGTGTACCATCATTTAGTTTGCTTAATGATGGAGAGAAATTGCAATTTATTTTAGGCAATTCATGTACCGACAGTGATATATTAAATATATGCATTTACAGCATTCATAATTTATATCAATTAAGACTGTCAAAGTTATCATAGGTTTATGTTTATAGCTTAACAAGCAGGCACTGTTACGGAATGGAAATCCACATACTGGATTAACAATCTCCGCTTGTTGTATATTTCTCTATTTATTACTTTTGATTATACATGTGTAACTACATGAATATGCATTGTATGTTTGTATTGTCTTTGTACTGTTGTGGTAACAATCCTGTTTGTTTGGATTTAAACCAATAAAATGATTTGATTTGATTTGTATTTTGAAAGTTTTGTCTAGGCAGGGGGTCTATCTAGGGGGGTATTTCTGAAGTTTAGACTAGGGGGTGCTTTTAAAGGGGGGAGGGGGAGGGTATTTGTCAAGGGTTTTACTTTCGGGGTGGGGTGAGTATTTCGGGATGCTGTCCTAGGGCTTCCGAAATACCCCCTGGACAGCACCCCCTAAGCAAAACTTCCAGAATACCCCCCTTGGACAGCACCCCCCACTAGACTAAACTTCCAAAATATCCCCCACCCCCCTGAACAGCACACCCCTAGACAAAACTTCCATAATACCCCCTTGGACAGATCCCCCTAGACAAAACTTCCGAAATACACCCCTGGACAGCACCCCCTAGACAAAACTTCCGAATTACCCTCTCTTAATAGCACCCCCCCCCCCCCCCCCCCTAGACAAAAAATTCTGAAATATACCCCATGGACAGCAACCCCCTAGACAAAACTTCTGATATACCCACCCTTGACAGCACCCCCAAGACAAAACTTCCGAAGTACCCCCTGGACACCACCCCCTTATCAAAACTTCCGAAATACCCCCCCTGGACAGCAACCCCTACACAAAACTTCTGAAAACCCCCTAGGACAGCACCCCCTTCCCCAAGACAAAACTTTTGAAATACCCCCCTGGAGAGCAGGGTCATTAGACAAAACTTCTGAAATAACCCCCTGGACAGCACCCCCCTAGACAAAACTTTCGAAATACCCCCCTAGGACAGCAACCCCTAGACAAAACTTCCGAAATACCCCCTGGACAGCACCCCTAGACAAAACTTAGAAAACCCCCCCTGGACAGAAATAATGCCTTCCTTAGGCTAAATTTAGGCATCGCTGTGGGACCCCCCTGGACAAAACTAGCCAAAATACACCCCCCTGGATACAAGAAATGCCTTCCATAGGGTTAAGCGCAGGCTGGTTTCAAAGGGACCCCCTGGAAAAAATCATTTTTATACCCCCTAGGCAGATCCCCCCCCCCCTCCCCTAGACAAAACTCGAAACCCGAAATAACCCCCCTGGACAGAAATAATGCCCTCCATAGGCTAAATTTAGGCTTCGCCACGGGACACCCCCTGGACAAAATTGCCAAAATATACCTCCCTGGACAGGAAAAATGCCTTCCATAGGGTTAAGCTGTTAAGCGCAGGCTAGTTTCAAAGGGACCCCATGGACAAAATCATTTTAATACCCCCTAGACAGACCCTCCCCCCCAAAAAACTCCCGAAATACCCCCCCACCCCCCACCCCCCACAAATGCGGGTTACCTTCAGTTACTTACTGGTTACCAAAGACAAAGAATGGTTACCTAGTTGAAGTTTCTTTAAATTACAATTTTAAAGAAAATAAAAACAATAAAACAACTTTGTTTGTTTAACAGGTATTCCTTCCTTGTCTTTAGGGAAACTCTCTCTGTATTGTGTAAAAAAAATAATAAATCAGCTTTTTCTGGGGTACCAGGTAACCCTGTTCTATGTCTTTGGTAACCACAAGGTAATCCGTGGTAACCTCCCATTATTAAGCTATCAATCTTTAAAAAATGATCCCTTTTTCTGGGTCACCAGGTAACCCTACTTGCCTGGTGTTACCTAGTTGTTACCAAAGACAAAGAAGGGTTACCTGGTAACCCAGAAAAAGCTGGTTTATTTTTATTACACAATATAGAGAGAGTTTCCCTAAAGATAATGATAAATGTTTGAATAAAATATTGCGATTCAGTGATCTCCGAATTTCTGATAGGATTCAAGGATATCCGAGTACTCGGATACTCACCTCAGCAATACTTGTTAGAGGTTGAAATAGCAGAGGGGTTAACATGTCTTTTATTTATAAAATGACAGAGGGGTTAAAATGTACTGCTACCCATAATTTGTAAGCATAAGAGCTGTTGTTTAAATCCTGGCTGAATCTTGTCATTTCCACCCAAAATCTGTCACACCGGTGTTGTCAGCAGAATGTATGAACCTTTAAGCTCAATTAAGTGTAGCATGTGCTGAGATTATTGTCCTGAACCTTGGAAGTCCCATGCGGACATTTGTAAATTGGAATTGTCTTTTATAGTTTGGGAGGAGTGAGTTAGTATCTTGTCAGGCAGCCTCTACAGCTCAATTTGTAGAGACCAAATGGTAAGTGGGGATCATAGGTTGGAGTCCTGATAGAGGCTACTAATGTTTCAACCCCAAACTGCCACATGGCTGTATGATATAATGAAAACAGATTGATAAGACCAAGGGATGATAATCTGCCCAAATTACCAAATGTCCCAAATTTCTACCTCTATTTTGTCAAAAAATGTTTTCCACTACATGTTTCATATTAAACATTGAAAACTATAATTAATTCTTCTTAATATTGTTCAAACGTCTTGACTCATAGATGTTTTCCATGTCCTTTCAACCTAGGGCGAACCAGAAACGTGTGTTTGTTAAGTTTTGTAAACGTAAGTAGCTAAGCATTGTACGAGGGTTGCCCCAATATATCATAGACACTCTAAATAAAACGAAAACAGATTTTTCGCTAACAGCCAAGCACACATGGTACCAAAATGATGTCTTAACTAACTGTTTAAATATATATTCAGTAGTTTTCTTTTTTGTCCCCTGTGTGTGGCCTGTAACAACAGGTAGACACATAGGGATCCTATTTTCCAGCAGTGGCTGGTAGACCCGGGGGACTGTCCCCCAGCTTTAACATGAAACTTAATGTTGCCTATAACTTTTTAAGTAAATACTTCTATTCACTTTATACCCCAAATATGTCATCTGCCAATGCCATTGGTGACAACAAAAATGATAACTCCTGTTTCACTAGTTTTGAGTTATCCCCCTTTCAAATGCAACTTTTACATGAAACAATGTTGCCTATAACTTTGCAAGTACTTGTCCTATTCACTTATTGCTTGGAATATATCATCTGTATGAACAAAGCATTTAGTGGCAACAAGAATGATAACTCATGTTTCACTATTTTTTGAGTTATGGCCTTTTAAATCATAAATGAAACTTGAACATGAAACTTAATGTTGCCTATACCTTTCAAAGTACTTGTCTTTTCACTTTATAGTTGGAAAATATCATCTGCATGAACAAAGCCATTAGTGACTACAAGAATAATAACTCCTCTTTCATAATTTGTTAAGTAAGCCCCTTTCAAATGCAATTTTAGCCAACAGATGTGTTCTGAGAACATCAAATTGTAGTTATTCAAAATGTCTACAGTTTAACTTTATTGGGACAAACCTTATATGTCGGACTTCTTCTTTTGAATTTTATAGAGAGCTCTTTGAGATAATGAGCACGCCTAAAAACCAGCAGCGTCAGGGTGCACCAGAACCTTCAGAACTGATACAGCTCCTTGTAGACAAAGATAAGGAAATCAAAGACTGTCTCAAAACAGGTACACATTTTAACCCGTTCCTCCATAGACATGTCTTTATGGCATGGGCGAACGGTGCCGTCTGATCAGGACCTGCACTGTTCGCTTTATGATCTGTTAGGTTATTTCTGACCAAAATGCGACCAGTACAGATCCTGATCTGGATCTACATTGGTCGCACATGTGCAAAAATGTGTATATATGGAGGAAATGATTAACCAGTTTGTAAGTAGTAAGTTTTATCAGAATCAGTAGAATTTATTATTACTAAATTATACCAGAATTGGTTGAGGTTCTTTGGCATAAAAATTCAGTTTTTTACTGTTTAAAGATTGGCTTTTGTTGGAATATTATTATTAAAGAAGAATTAATGAGACATGCATCTTCAAAAAGTATAATTATTTGTTTAAGTTTTTGTTTGGTTCTTTTTGGTTTACAAAAATGCGTTCATCATCCGTTGATATGATATAGATCTAATTCCTTATTATCTACCATATGGAATCTGCTGTCCAGCGCAAGATCATAGTTTTGATGAATTATTCCAACTTAATCCGAGACCCAAATATAAATTTTAGCAACTTTCATGAAAATTTTTAATATTCAGTTGGTTCAATACACATAATATTGTAATTTTCAGCAAACAAACAAGCAGAGGTACAGAAGACAATAGACGAGTTGAAGCACGAGGTAGATAAGCGAGATCTGGACATTAAAATCCTACAGAAAAACCTGAAGGAGGCAGAAAATGTTCTTGTAAGCTTCATGCTTTTAGAATTTTCTTAACCCTTTGCTTTATTAATACAACTTTTATGGATTGGGAAAACAGTGTAGATCCTGATCAGAGCTGGATCTCAGGGGGTAATGCCTACATTTGTAAATAGTGTCTAGTCTATCATACTTTAAGCGATGAATTTTTATACTTGTGCAGATATTTTCACGCGGTAAGCACATTATATTCAAATATTCCCTTTAATGACATATCCTTATCGGATCTACAATGTTAGCACTTGACAAGCTGTTCTTACAAAAGAGTTTTTGAAACAAAACTTTGCAAGATTTGTTGTGTTTTGTTATTGTCCCTTGCAAAAATCTTTTGTTTTCTTTAAAATCTGCCAGACACATCCCCCAATTGAGCAAGTTTACGCCGAAATACAAAACCGAGTCAAGTATTAACATCGTAGATCCGAATGGGATATGTCATTAAAGGAAATATTTGAATATAATGTGCTTACCGTGTGAAAATATTCTCTGAACTACATCCTCACAATCTTTATTTACACTTCAATTTTGTCCTCTACGATTAAGTCTTATTCATCAAACGGATCATAATTTCTGTTGGTAAAGAGTGTGAAGTACTATTTTAAAATGTGTGGCTACACTAGAGCAATTCATAATTTATTAGATGTTTCACAATGTTTTGATGTGTGACGTTGCCGAGCATGCACGTTTTCACTGAGTAGATACGAATAAGCCGTCACTGTGTTGTCAACGTTGCTGTTCCAAAAGCCTTTTGAAAAAGTCCTTATATCACATATTATTCGCATAATTTCTTTATAAATGAGGGTATTTATGAGCGTAATTATAAGGATTTAATTAATATTTAATGGTTTTCATTTGGGTTTGGAAAACAGTTGGGTTGTTTAAAGTACGGGCTTCACACACTTTTAACAACCCAACTGTTTTACCATACCCAAATGAAAACCATCAAAAATCGATTCAATCCTTAAATTGAAACTTGGAATATGTTAAATATTGGAAACCTTGTACACTGACACAAACGGAGCTGGCAGTAATTTGTAAGTACAGTATCTATCTTTCAGTCTACTGCCATATTTCAAGCAAAGCAGAAGTTGGACTCAATCAATCGGGCTAATGAGAAGAGAATATCTTCCGAGGAGTTGATCAAATTTGCTCACAGAATAAGTGCAAGCAATGCTGTGGAGGCTCCGCCCACCTGGCAGCCAGGTTTGTAGAATAACCCTTTACTGCATGGGAGGCTGTTAACCATTTGCAAACACCATATGATCATAACTTAACCCTTTCCTCCATGTATACCTTTATTGCAAGGGCAAACAGTTTAGATTCAGATCAGCCGAGACATCTGTGCCGTCAGATCAGGATCTTAACTGTTTGCTGTTTGATTCATTAGGTTATTTCTGACCAAAATGCGGCCAGTGCAGATCCTGATCAGATGGCATGGATGTGCAGGCTGACCTGGATCTACACTGGTCGCACACGTGTAAAATGTGTATATATGGAGGAAAGGGTTAACTCATAAATCATATGTTTAATATATTGTATAGAGATTTGTGAGCAGTTAAACTTTGTTTATTTGTTATGTTTCTTTTTGATGTGTTTTTGGATTTGTACATTTGTCTTTGATATTGTCTTCGATTATTGCCACATTCTAGGTGACCCAAGACGCCCCTACCCCACAGATTATGAGATGAGGAGCGGTTGGTTGGCAAAGATGAGTGACCTTCCAGCCAGTACACCAGCAGTACAAGCACAGGGGTCTTATGGCGAACCTATGGCTTCAAATAGAAACCAGATTTCCTCAGGTATGCTACCTGCATATTTATCATGACTGCAATACTGGTATGTCTTTTTTTCAATAAGCCTTTTTAATGACACAAACTAATCATTGAATGCTGAGGTAATAAGCCTGACATTTTTTATTTAAATACACCAGTAGAATTATTGTATACAGGTCCCTTCAGGTTTTAGTTCAGTTATGACTGAAGTTTGGTTGTCAAGTACTTTAGTGCATACCATCAAGACATTGAGATTCACTCTGATTTGCAAGAATTATGGTCCCGATACTGTTTTTTACAAATTTAATTTACAGACAACTTTATATCAGAAAAATTATGGTATTTCTTCATATTTTTCCACCAAAGTTGTATTTTCTTCTGGTCCTGATTATGGACTACACTACACCCACTCATTCTGTAAGTGAGACACACTGCAGGCCATATTTAAATATACCAGTAGAATTATTGTTTACAGGGCAATTCAGGTTTTAGTTCAATTTTCAAATAAAACATTAAATAATTTAACCCTTTCCTCCATTAATACACATTTTTACGCATGTGGGACCAATTTAGATCAAGATCAGCCAGCACATCCATGCTGTCTGATGGAAAAAATTAAAAAATGAACAGTGTTGATCCTGATCAGATGGCACGGATGTGCCAGCTTATCTGGATCTACACTTAGCCCACACAATAAAGGTGTGTCTATGGAGGAAAGGGTTAACAGAGGATAAGGATAACTAAATTCACTGCACTTCACTTCTGTGGATGATGTCATTTAGCGACATCACCTCTAAATGAATTAAAATAAAATTTCAATAAATTACTTATATTTGTTTTTCTTTCCAGATATGAACTTACCACCCCCTCAATCCTCAACCATCAGCTGGCAGGCCCCTGCAGACATGATGGCACCCATGATGTCACACCCACAATCTGGGCTCTCAGAGTTCAAAGGTCATAACAAGGAGAATGAGGAAGTAGAGCTTATGTCCAGTGATTCCTCTAGCAGCTCAAGTAGTGATGAATGATTAGAAAACTATATTGGACATACAGCATCTAATCTGTACAAACAGATGGAAAAAACGAGGCCCAGTTGATGGAGTTAAAGAATCTTATAGGGTTGAATGACTGTGATGCTTAACTGGGCATGCAGTTTTAGGAGTTGGAGAGCACAAAGTCAAATTTTCAGTCTGGATCGTGGATTATACCCTTAGAAGAGACAAGGCACTTCAGTGCATTTTTGTTATATTACTGGAAAACTCAATAGATACATGTATATTAACTACCACAAGTACATGTAACTATGATAATTGTAATCGAATGACATTGAACAAAACTTTTTAAGATGCAAGGCAACTGGAGCTGTTCAGAGATGGATGAGAAACTAACGTCCGAACTTTACCAAGCATGAACATACTCTGAGTTTAACCTTGAACATGCACTCTTAGAGTGCTGGCAGCAAAATGAATCCAGTGCCTACTCATGTTAAACTCATTACTGTTACATTGATACCAATCTTTCATGCTTGTATCACATTTATTAAAACATGTGGACTTGTCTCTACCTGGAAATCCAAGCAGACTGATTGTAAATACCAATTTCTTTTTGGTTGATAAATTTCTGTAGATGCTGTAATTGTGAAAAAAGCAGCCGCAAGATGTAGACGAGAAGTAACAACATACATGAATGTTACTTTGGTTGGAAGAAAATATGATGTGTCAAATTAAAATCGCAAAAAATAAAAATGCATAAAATTGCTCATTTGTTAGATTTAATGCTTGCCAAATTAAAGTGATACCAATGTACATTGTATTCTGCTCAAAAAGAGAAACGCACCAAATAACATGGAAATCTGAAGTCATGTTTTTGATGCCTGTCAGTTCTGAGATTTATAGAAATTTGATTATTTAAATGTTAATGTTTCAAATGTTCACTTCAGCATCTGTAATTTCCACAAGTATACTTTTTAATGATGCATTTTGGTGAGGCAATGACTAGCTAGGTTTTGTTTGTTTTCCTTCATTTTAAGGGAGGTAATTAAAAGACTTTACAGGAAAACTTTAGTCTTCTTTGTATCCATTGATTTCACATCATTTTTCATTTTGCTTAAGTCTTACCATTCGTTATTATCGGATACAAATAGCAACATCCTTGTGATATGACCAGCATAGTGTGTGATAAACAGTGTGTATAACTGCCACAAAATATGCCTGTCCAAGTGGATATTGCTAATTTGCAATAAAGGGACCGGTACTCTGGAAAGACAGAGGCAGTCTAGCTGGTTACCTAACTTAGTCTAGATCATTTCAAATTGTTTAGTGAGTAGTAAATAAGGGACTAGTGCCCAAGGTTATAAAACTGAGCATGGAAACCAGTCTCAAATCTCAAGCATCTGATTGGCTGAAATGGCAACTGGTCGCCATTTCAGCCAATCAGATGCTTGAGATTTGAGACTGGTTTCCAATCTCAGCTTTATAACCTTCAACCCAGGTCAGTATTTCTGGTAACCAAACTTGTCTTAATGTTATGCCTCACATTCTTACAACTCTAATTAAGATGAAAAACTTTAGGCATGTTAAATTAAAAAGGGGACATTAGCTGATGAAAATGACCATCGGGGATGGACCCCATCATTATTTTTTTATGTTAAATTGTGATGAGTACATCCTCCGTACGGATTTGGGAGCACGCAGAGACGCCGTAGCATTTTAGTGCATGCAAAACTTTCTCTGCGATCGATCTGCGTGCGGGCTACGGATTCAACACCCGTACGGATGACGTGCGTGCCCAGTACGTCCACGAGCGCATAACGCACTGCCTCTGCGAGTCTGCGTGGTCCGTGCGGTGTCCGTGCTTCCTCAGTTCAACCGTCCAAAACGCGCACAGAACTCAGGCGGACCGTACAGAGCAAGTACGTGCTCCGCACTTACAACGCACGGTGTGCGCACGGACCTCTGCGGTATATAAAATATTTCGAGTATCGATAGGTCGTCCTTGTATATATATCAATCACCCAACAGCGACCGAAATAAACTTACGTTCACCGCACTTGCACGCACTTACAACGAGCGATCGTGTAAGAACACCGTGCGTGAGCAGTACGGCCTCCGTACGTTGACACGGAAATCGCACGGAGATCTTGCGTTGTAAGCACTTGCAACTCACTTACCACCTACGGAACGTACGATGCACGCAACCTTTTACCCCTAGACGTACTGACACCTTGCGTGTGACGTGCGTCCTCTCAGGTCTTGCCACGTCCGACCAAAAAAACGCCGCGAACGTAACCTCCGCAGAACACGTACGGTCAAAACGCAGAACACGTACGGTCAAAAGAGACGTACGGCGGGTTGTGAGCGGGGCTTTAGTGATGCATCAAGAATGTCTTCTGTGTACGTATTACAATGTTCGACTGTAGCGCAAACGAGTTGACTCTGTATTTTCATAATTTTTTATTTACTATGCATACATATTTACCCGACATATGTAGATACTTTTAACGGATGACTTAAATCGGGTGATCAGGGGGTAAATGCGTTATTTCCTTTCACTTTAAAGACACATATTCAAACGTTTTTTGTTGTTTGTTTTGTTTTTTGTTTCGCTAAACTAAAGTCTAGTGAAGAATTATGACCGCATAAAAATTGTCTGCACTGAAAACAACGAAGTGTAAAATTTGAGTGTGTTCTATCTATATTTTACTTGCTTCTTGCAAAAAAAGAGAGGCCACGCACCGTACCGTGACCGGCACTTGATTTTTGCTACGCTGCGTATCACGGCATTTTATTCGATGCTGGTATGCTGGTATTAAGTTACTGTTAACATATATTTTAATGTTCGCAATATTTAGCTGTTTCTTAACATGTAATGGAGTTGTAGTTTGTTGTCTTTGTGTACATTGCAAAACAGAGTTTGATATACATGTACTTAAAAAATCGGCTAAAAATAAGGGTACTTAACACTTGGTACATGGCAGCTGTTACATGACAGTGTTAATATAAAATTCGTTAAAGATATCAGATATTTGTTTCAGTTCTGTTACTTATTCATGATTCTCATTCAAAACAAAAATTTTCTGGCATATGGTACCTTAATCATTAATGAATGTCTTCCTAAAATCTTTATCTTTACAACACTTGTACATATATCCATAAAATAATTCTGAATTGACGCATTTTAATCTTTGTAACTAAATTTCTAGCTTTCCAAAGTTCTCTTTGAAATTTATTATGTTGCATGAGTTTTTGAAAAATAGCTTTCCTAAGTTTAGTATTCATATTAGGAGCAGGGTGAAAAGTCAATTTCTTAGTTTTCGACTAGCGGCATGTTTGTCAACGCATTTTATTACAGTATCAGACAACATGGTTGACAACAGTGTCCAAACTGGGGTGTTTAGTTATACTCTCTTAGATAATACTTTCTAAATCTAATAGAAACATATCATGATCAAAATTCCCAAAACTTATATAATTTATCTGTCTAGCCTTTGGGTTTGGGACTGTAAGGTTCAACTGAAAATCAATCATACTGTGACAGTCACTAATACCAGGACTGAAGTTTAGAATCTGTGATATAAACCAATCATAACAGTTTACCAAATAACACTGTTATTTATCATTTAATGTAATTATTTACTTAAATATATCCTTTGTGGAAGAGTCTATTTCGTAACACAGGTGTGGACCGTTATGGTTCGGTCAGGTACCGGCCTTTAGTTCTACCCTTGTATCTAGGGGCAGACAACTCAAATCCGACAGCTCAAGGACATCCCAAGACCAAGATGTGGTATGAAATTCTGCCCTTCATGGGCATCATGTTTGGATGTGCTGTGGTTTCAAACTACGTTGGTGTACCATTCAACTATATCTTTCATAATGGACATGTAAGTAAAGAAAAGAAATCATTAACGAAAGTGTATGCGTTTCGGATAGATTTATTTTCGGCTATGATATACTACTCGAAACATATCGTGTAGATATTACTTCAATAGACAATAATTCATATGATGTAGACTCTCAAGCTGTTAAAATACTATCTATGTTTCATCCTGTTATGAATTGTGAATATTTGCCCGTTAGTACAGTAGGGGATGGAAATTGTTTATTTCGAGCTGTTTTGCGTGTGATAGGCGGTTCGCAGGAGCACGACTTATTATTAAGACTTAAAACTGCAATCGAAATAATTCAAAATCGAAATTCTTACGATACAAGGAAACCAAATAATGATTTTTTAAATGACATTAGAATCGTTACTAGTCCGTATAGTAAACTCGTGACCGATGTAGTGACTGTAAACTCATATTCGGAAATGGCGCACGTGTATGCATTGAGTGCAGCAATTGGCGAACCAATACAATCTTATTATCCCCCTCAGTTAAATCAAGACATGTCATGTGCATTTACAAAGTTGGTTAGAGGTCGGGGTGTTTCTTCTAATCAGACCCCGAGAGTAATGATAATGTGGACATCAATGGTCGCCCCTGTGCTTATTTCGCAATTTAAGGTGAATCATTTCGTGCCATTAGTCACAAAACAGCCTCAGACACCGCAACAGGTGACTGTAGATGACAGCTTTTCATGTAACGAGACATTTGAAACAATAAAGGAAAATAAAGCTGATATTCCCAAACTTGCTCAAAATGAAGAAAGTTCAGAGAAATTTCCATTATACACAGAATGCTCTTTTGACTCTATTCAAACTTCCGAATTAAATTCAACAGATCAATTAAAAAACAAAATTGATGACAGCTTTGCGCAGTATCCCTTTTGTCCTGGTGAAAGCTCGTTAGGGAATATCAGCTCGTCCGACAATGAAAAAAAACGTCAGTGATGATAGCTTTGCGCAATATCCCTTATGTCCTGGTGAAAGCTCGTTAGGGAATATCAGCTCGTCCGACAATGAGAAAAAAACCGTCAATGATGATAGCTTTGCGCAATACCCCTTATGTCCTGGTGAAAGCTCGTTAGGGAATATCAGCTCGGTAGGAAATGAACACATTTCGTTGTCAGATATTTCAGTACGTGACATTGGTTCACTAAATGCTGATTCTGTTCAGGAGGCAATGCAAAGCGAATTACATGGGTGTCTAGAGTCCGGGTTCCTTGATACAAGTACTGCTGTTAACAATAACAATTGTCTTCATTCATAGTCGGATAAGTGTATTTCGGTTGAATGGTAATGTAACAGCATTCTCAAAAAATGTCCAATAACCATCCAAATCCTGTTTCTATTAAAATAAAACTTTGACATTTATTTCATTTACTATTACTTTAATATATTACTATATTTAAACAACAAATAATGCTTTAATTATCATTTATTACGTGTTTTTCAGTAATAAAAAGTCTATTTCGGTTCTATGGTATTTATCACGTTAGTGCTGTTCTCACGGCATTTTTAAAAATGTCAAATAACTATCAAAATCCTGTTTCTATTAAAATAAAACTTTGGCATTTATTTCATGTATTAATATTTCAACATATTATCTTATTTAAACAACAAATAATGCTTTAATAGCAATTTTATAAGTGTATTTCGGTAATCGAAGTCTATTTCGGTATCTTTCGGTAAAAAGTGTGTAACGTGCCCCGAGCGGAAGGCACATACAAACAGACTATTTGTCTCAGCCTTTAAATATATAATTTTTCTCTTACAATGATTTCAACATATATTTCTGAGCAATGTTTTGGTTAAACAATATAATGAATTTTCCCTGAGCTACTTTGCTCCAGAATGATTACAATTATTTCAGAAATGATTGGCTTCAACAAAATAATCAAAGTGAGAATCGGCTGAACATATGAAAACAATCTCCAGGACAATGACCACCTGGACAAATAATTGATCTCAAACTAAAGTTTCAACCGCTCACCCAAACAAAAATCACAGTCCGAAACAAAACAATCACATACAAACTTCAAGCACAATCTTAGCGCATAAGCTGAGCAATAAAACAAATAAGAAACACAATACTGTTTCGAACTCTTATAATAACAGCAAACCTGAGCAACTACAAATTTCAAAATAATGCTCAACACGGTTTGAACAACCACTTTCCGAACAAAACCCGAAACAAACAACCTTCAACACTAAAATCTAACCTATTCTGTTCAACAATAGTGTCTCAGACGCATGTGTTTCCAGCAATTGTCTGAAGACACTATTCTAAACCCTATTCTAACCCTATCCTCAAACTACAAGTGGCTCAGACGCATGTGTCTCCAGCAATTGTCTGAGGTCACTATCTAACCCTATCCTCAAACTACGAGTGGCTCAGACGCATGTGTTTCCAGCAATTGTCTGAGCACACTATCTAATATAACCTAGCCTCAAACTACAAGTGGCTCAGACGCATGTGTTTCCAGCAATTGTCTGAGCACACTATCTAATAAAACCTAGCCTCAAACTAATACTGTTCTATACGTTTAAAGAAACAACCCGGTCAATATGCCCTAGTACAGAGCTGTACTATATTGGACCTATAATGCAGACCAATGCTGAATCCAAATTCAACGATGTGAACACCTCGACTCTCAGAAACAGACTGCCTAGTGTCAATGAACGGCACTTGCTTATATACCATTTGAAGGAATCCCTCGGACTTTACCGTTCAACTACACTAATTTAACACAAAGAATTAAAACAACCAAAAAGAGTTTAAATAACCACAAAGATTTAGCAGTTAGACTCGGCCCAAGCTAAATCTTCAAATAATTTTCCTCACAAGTGTATTTCGGTATTCAGTGTAACCCATACTTTTCTGTTACTGTCTGACTGAGATTTGCCAGATTAATGAGATTATAAATAAAAACAGTGTTGTCATGTAATTGTTTGGTAATGTGACAGTTCTGTGTTCTCATCTTGGACTCAAACTGTGGATCTATGGCTTACCTTGCTAATGCTGTGCTAATTGAGCTATTTGTGAATTTCTAATTCTTATTTAATTTTTTAAAGACTACTTCATTCCTATACATTAAAATATTTTAAATATTTGGCAAACACAAAAGAGAACACAGGTTTTGGTCACACCAGAAGGCCTAGATCAAGGCACTTAGCGGTTAATTAAGCCCGTGGACAGTTTTTTATTTCAATACTTGTGAGGCTTGAACCAGGACTGCCTGACTACTGCCCCAGACCTTTGGCTTACTGTGATGCTGCTCTATTAATTGAGCTACCAGGACACATTATTTGAATACTACCAAATGTACTATAGTAATTTAATACTGTTTTATTTGTGGAACCTACTGACATTTTAAATCTGTGCCTTCTGCACTGGGGATCTGCATTGGTTGCATTTTGGTCAGAAATAACCTAATGAATCAAAAAGTGAATAGTGCAGAGCCTGATCAGACAGCATGGATATGCCAGCTGATCTGGATCTACACTGTTTGCCCACACAATAAAGGTGTATCTATTGAGGAATTTAGGGTAAATTTGGACAACAAAATAAACAAAGTTCTATCATTTTTCATAATCAACATGCAATTGTTGCTCATGGTGAAATAATACATCTGATTACTGTAATCAGTTGAAATCATTGAAGCATGAAATACTGCAATTGACACTCAACTGGCACATAATCAATATTTTTTTTATAGTTATGGGTGTTACACCTAGTCATTAAATAAGAGGTTGGTCTTATTAGTATATGAAGCTCAATATGTCATAGGTAGCTTGATCAAGATATCAATTTAGGAAAACTTAAACAGATCCCATGAACAGCCCGAAGTGAAAGTTCTACAGCCTGTACAAGGTGCTGGTTTTAGTTCGTGCTGACAGTTGCTAGCAAAATCATATGTCTAGACTCTACTTAAATGTGTGACTTTCTTCAAAATGCCATATTTTTAGAGAATTCAGCATAAATATTTTGAATTTTTTTCAGATTCGAAGTAACAGATGGTCTAGACATCTTCTAGATATTGAAGGTTTTGAACGAGACAAGAGAATCTCTGGTGGATATTATAATGCTCAGGTTCGTTCATTGCTGTTCATTTGTTACTCATTCATAAATACATCACTACATCTATCTTATTATCCCCCGCCGATGAAATCGGGAGGGGGATATTGTTTTGGCGTTGTCCGTCCGTCACGGTGTCACGGCGTCACGTCGTCACGCTGTCCGTCCGAATTTCGTTTCCGCGCTATTTCTCCGCAACCACTGGATGGATTTCAACGAAACTTGGTGGCAACCATCAGTACCAAGAGGAGATGCCCATATCATCGTCTTGTTCCGGTCAGACCATTTAACACAGAGTTATGGCCCTTTGATAACCTATGCATTATGTATATAGAGCAGTATTCGTTTCCGCGCTATTTCTCTGCAACTACTGTATGGATTTCAATGAAACTTGGTGGGAACCATCAGTACCAAGAGAAGATGCGCATATCGTCATCTTGTTCCGGTCAGACCATTTAACACAGAGTTATGGCCCTTTGATAAACTATGCATTATGTATATAGAGCAGTGTTTGTTTCCGCGCTATTTCTCTGCAACTTCCGTATGGATTTCAATGAAACTTGCTGAAAACCATCTTTACCAAGAGGAGATGCGCATATCGTCATCTTGTTGACATCAGACTATTTAACACAGGATTATTGCCCTTTGATAACTTATGCATTATGCATATAGTGCAGTATTCATTTCCGTGCCATTTCTCTGCAACTACCAGATGGATTTCAATGAATCTTTCTGAGAACCATCAATACCGAGAGGAGATGCGCATGTTGTCGTCTTGTTCCAGTCAGACTGTTGAACACAGAGTTACGGCCCTTTGATAACTTATGCATTATGCATATAGAGCAGTATTCATTTCCTTGCTATTTCTCTGCAACTACTGAATGTATTTCAATGAAACTTTCCGAAAACCATCAATACCAAGAAGAGATGCGCATGTCATCGTCTTGTTCCAGTCAGACTGTTTAACACAGAGTTATTGCCCTTTGATAACTTATGTTTTATGCATATAGAGAAGTATTCATTTCTGCGCTATTTCTCTGCAACTACTGGATGGATTTCAATAAATCTTTCTGAGAACCATCAATACCAAGAGGAGATGCGCATATCATCGTCTTGTTCTGGTCAGACCGTTAAACACAGAGTTACGGCTCTTTGATAACTTATGCATTATGCATATAGAGCAGTATTCATTTCCCAGCTATTTCTCTGCAACTACTGAATGGAATTCAATGAAACTTTCTTGAAACCATCAATATCAAGAAGAGCTGCACATATCATTGTCTTGTTCCGGTCAGACTGTTTATCACAGAGTTATGGCTCTTTGATAACTTATGCATTATGCATATAGAGCAGTATTTGTTTCCGTGCAACTTTTGGATGGATTTCAATGAAACACTTTCTGGAAACCATCTACACCAAGAGGAAATGCGCATATCACCCTCTTGTTCCCGTCAGACTATTTAACACAGGGTTATGGCCCTTTGATAACTAATGCATTATGCATATTATAGAGCAGTATTCATTTCCCCTATTTCTCTGCAACTACTGGATGGATTTCAATTAATCTTTCTGAGAACCATAACAGATGTGTATATTGTTATCTTGTTCCAGTTGGACTGTAACACAGAGTTATTGCCCTTTGATAACTTATGTATGATGCATATAGAGAAGTATTTGTTTCCGCTCTATTTCTTTGCAAGTTCTTGATGGATTGAAATGAAACTTTCTGGGAAACATCAATACTGAGATGAGATGCACATTTTGTCATCTTGTTCCGGTCAGACTATTTAACACAAAGTTATTGCCCTTTGATAACTAATGTATTATGCATATAGAGCAGAATTTGTTATTATGCATATAGAGCAGAATTTGTTTCCGCACTATTTCTCTGCAACTACTGGGTGGATTTTAATGAAACTTTCTGGGAACCATCAATACAAAAAGGAGACGCGCATATTGTCATCTTGTTTCAGTCAGATCCTTAAAGACAGAGTTATGGCCCATTGATAAATTTTGCATTTTGCATGTCGAGCAGTATTTATTTCCTTGCTATTTCTCGGCAGGAATCTATGGAAACCATCAATACCAAGACAAGATGCCCATATTTTTGTCTTGTTCTGGTCTGACCGTTTAACACAGTTATGGCCCTTTGATAAGTTATGCACTATGCATATAGATTAGTATTCGTTTCCATGCCACTTCTATGCAACTTCTGCATGGATTTATATTAAATAAAGCGCTATATTTTTACTACTGCATTCTTCATTTCAACACTTTGAAGACTTTTAGTCTTATTTTTATATTCTGTTTTTTTTTATATCTGAAGTTTTTTTTCACCTTTTTTGACATCCATGATAAATATCGAAATAAAGTCCTATGTCTTCAGCTGTTATGTTAGTAACAACCAGTATTCGGCGGGGGATATAAATTCAACGAATTTGCTTGTTAATCTATAAATGTTGCTTGCATATGAACCTCTTTCACAGGGATTTCTTTAGCTTTTGAAAACCAAGGGTCACTTGACACCTTTGAGAATTTTCAATGGTCAAAATCAGAAGGTCACAAGTTATCTGATGTATTCAGTGAAATTAACTGCTTATGAAATGATCTAATTTTATTTTAATTCATGTTGAAGAGTTAAATAAATATTTATTTCATACTTTAAATGCAAGAGACACAATAAAAATTTGACCACTTTTCGAAAATTCTTTTGCATTTAAATAACCCAAAGCTGGGAATTAAGTGGAGTCAAAACTGGACAGATTCAAATTCCAAGGAATTATATACATGTACATGTATTTTTAATCTGGGTATTTGCTCTATTAACTACACCAGACAGTAAAGTACATTAAAAACATTTTAGGCATTTTGATAATTGTTTTTTTTTATTTAAACTATCAAGTGTGGACTGTACCTGTAAACTTAAATAGCTTTCAACTTGTTACATTATTTCATCATCATATCTGTGTACTTTAACTGTTTAGTTTTATGTGCCGGCTGATCTGGATCTAAACTGTTTGCCCTCCAATAAAGGTGTATCTATTGAGGAAAGCAAGCCACAAACTTTGTAGAAATAAAAAAAACCTCCCAATTGTCTCCTTCTTGAAATGTTTATTGTGTTATTTCTTATTTTCTGTTTTAACAAAATTTCTGACATTCTCCCCAGTTTAAGTGTGACACTAATCAAATTGTGAAAAACACAGTTGGTTAAAGAGTATGGCAAAAGAATTGTGAATGCCATTATTAAATTGCTTCTTGCATTATTTTCAGGGATTGGAAGTGATTCCAGATGAGGAATAATCAGACAGGAAGTGACAGAAGACATTTTGCTGAGACAAATAATAAAAAAGATTAAGAATATAAAAGCGATTGTTATATTAATGCTGAATTTGGAAGAAACTGTTTATAAAAAAATGCTTCTTGAAATCAAGATTATTGATGAAAGAAATAGTTTGTTTAATAAAATGTAAGGCACTTAATATAAATAGATGTTTGCTTTATATTTTTAATTTAATTTGTATACTATTAAAAAAAACTTATTATAAAGTCATTGTTTTTGCTCATTGGTATTAATTGACATGAAACAGAGCCACTTAGCTGTACCTATTGATCATATAGGTTACTTCGATGATTCTATGTAGAAGTAACATTTTATAACATGTAATCAATTTCTATTCCATATTTGATGTACTTTTAAGATTGAAAATATGATATTTTAACTATATCTGATTTGGGCTGAAGGTTATAAAACTGAGCATGGAAACCAGTCTCAAATCTCAAGGATCTGATTGGCTGAAATGGTATATGTAAAGTGTAGTGCATGAACCAACTGCATGAAATTCAATAAAAACTTACTTCCTACTTTCACTTTGTACTTTCACTTTGAACCAGGAAGTAAGATTTCCTTGAATTTCTTGAAAACCCAAACATTATTTTGAAGGATTGGCACTAAACATTGTAGACCAGCATATACTTATTTCAGGTATGAGTTGCTTTGCTATATTGTTCATGAATTTCAGAGTTCTCATGCAAATGGTTTTTCTTTTGTTTTAGTATGTGCTTGGTAATTAGAACATGAATTTGACTAAATTGAGCTTGCAAACATTTACTACATCCATAGCTAAATACATTTCTTTACTAAAATCTAGGTGGCAATAAGTATTCCCCCAAAATTCATTTTTAGACTTTCGCGCGCATGCGCGAAAGTCTTAAGAGCTAGAAATCTAGAACACGGCGACGCGCAGTTTTTAACTTCCGGTGTATCACTGCGACATCGAGCGTATTCAAGTAAGCGGGGTTTTGTGGTCACCGCTAGAGCAGGCCGAAATGAAATGCAGACGTTTTAAGCACATTCAAGCACACAATTCCACGAAAGAATAGTGATCTTTAGTACGTGTCCGTGTAATTTTGTAGCGTCCATGCCAAAAACTCCATCAAACAAATGTTGAGTGAAATCAAGTCCAGCTACGTTAGTGAACCAACAGCTTAATATGCATGAGTAGTTTAGTTACGCCTAACAAATTCCATAGTTGTGCGGCCTCAGAAAGTAGTGCATATTAAGAAAGTAAATTTATTACGAACGATGACGAACACTTGTACAGACAGTGCGACAAAGAGAAGAAGAAAACAATATTATGTTGGTGTTCAAACAAAAGTGAAGGGCTATTAAAAATCCAATTATAAAGAAATCCGTCACGTGATCAGTGACTAAACTGTATTCAGGTCAGCAAGAAACACGTCTCTTTTTATCAGGATGTTGTTTTGTTTTAGACAATTAACAGTTTAGCAATCTCTTATTACTCTCTTAATTGAATTCGTTTTATCTCTAACCAGGAAATAACGGTTCTGCTTATCTTAACATTGGCCAATTCTTGTTAAATGCTGGAAATTACTCATCGGAGATGTAACATGATACTATGAATGGACATTCTCTACACAGTTTAAGTAGCACCGCCTACTAATTAATATTAATAGCTTATGTCTCATTTATACTAGAAGTATACTCTACAGGATTTAGTATTGTGTAGTCAGCTTATACACTACATAACATTTGCATTTACAATAGTAGACAGGGGCGGATCCAGGATTTCAGCAAGGGGGGTTCAACTCAGCGAGTTATTTTTTAACAATGTTAATTTTTAACTAAGCTAGAAAATCTGTCCGTTTATCAGGCCAAAATTAATTTGTAAGAGGCCTAACTTATCATGGGGGGGGGGTCCGGGAAAATTTGAAAATCTATATGCCAAATCCAGCATTCTGGGGTATTTTGTGGGGATTTTATAGCAGATGTTTGACTACTATTTCATAATGGCCGTGAGCAAGTATTTAAGTTGACATGCAGTTTCTATCGTGTGCACATATTAAACGATGTAAGCCAAAGTTGACATTCTGCTGCGTAATGTAATTCTCCGGCGCGAAAGTCTTTCAACGCTTTCAGCGCTTTGATTTGAAATTTTAGCCTGTTCTCGCCATTTGCAATGTTTGCGATACCTTAACACATGTTAGAACAGTAAAGAAAAATAACTCGATCTTAAAATTTCCTAAAATTCTATTTACATATTTTCTTAAAAACTCAACATCAAAAACCATTTTATAAGTATGAGTAATTTGATACTGACAACAATTTGTTATATATTTTACTAAAGTTATATTATTCGGAGATAGATGCAATATAAAAATGCAAGTTAATATAGACTCTTTCAAAGCTAACTCACAAGGCCTCTACAAGATTAAATATAAAAGTAGAACTTAAATATAAGTACACACGAACAACAGGAAATTAAGTGACCACACTCCTATACTTAAGTTTTTTTAAAAAAATATCTGTCCTCAATCAGTTTCCATGACTCCTATCACATTTTAAGCTTTATATAGTTGACAAGTTGTTGGTGTTTTTAATCCAGGATTCTAGTGTATTTTAAGTAACCCGAACCACTTAAAATCACTGGTAAAATGTAGCAAGATGGGTGTTTCCTCTCGGTACATTGCTCCCAAAATGGGCAGTTACACACGTCTTATACAAATTATGGTAGATTTTAGTGGATACGCGCGTCGAGCTCATTCGCTCATCGGCTCTGTTTTTAATATATCTTATTTTTTCAAGTTAAGTTTCTCCATGCCTCTCTGAAGGTCTCTGTTTTTACAGAAAATACTTTTGAAATAGTCATCTGTAAAATTCAAAATCTGTCTAACGGCTAATAACGCTAGTATGTTTATATTGTCTTCCGGTTCGACCTCGTTATCGTAATTCTTCACCGGAAGTACGTTTGACCCAGGAAGTCCGAGAAGGTTTGCTGCCTTCTGTACATTCTTCTCCACTATCTGACTCTTGAAGACGAAAGAGACATCGTTCTCTACCTCTTTGCAGAGCTTGTCGATCTTTGTCAATATAACAAACTGAGGTATGCCTGTTTTAATACAGGATATGACATTAATTCGAGTTTTAGAAGGAACATAGTATTCATCAATTTCTATGTATTCAGATAATGTCATTGATACATAAACGGTAATAATATTAAAATTAAAATAATAATCATAACAATGATAATACAATCACGATCAGTGAGCCACGAGGTCATGTTTAACAAAGATGTTTCTTTTTAAACATTGAAACGCAGTCCTACTTTCTTCTTTGATTTAGATATAAAGCTATATTGATTCTCTCACACAACATTTCGAACAGTGTTTATTTTACTTGCTGTATATATTTATTAATTTCTTCATCATAGATCATTTACCATTTTAATTTCCGCTTACCTTTTTGATTCATGATGCCTTGGAAGCGCTTGATTTTCTCCAGGAGCTTAGCGGAAAGTACTTCCAATGTTGTAGCATCAAGAACGACGAGAACACAGTGTATCTGATCGTTGGGCGTCGGGTCTGTCTTGAATCTTGGGGTCTTCGGGGTGATAGATGCTACAGGGTTGAACTGAAAAGAAATTGAAATTTAAAAATGGTCACATCAGGGTTTGGTGATTAATCGTGTATCAAAAGATTGACCAATTACTTGCATTACCTTACATTGTTTTGTTTTCTTTTTAGATGAGCTTATATTCACAAATTTCGCTTATAACAATTCAGGGTTTTTTTATTATAAAATGATATAATAAACAGTAGTCAAACGTTAGGTTCTAATTATGCTCCCGAAAGGCGGGGTGGAGCGTGGAGCATATAGTAGCAGCTTTGTCCGTCTGCATAGTTTTGTCCGAATGCAAACGTTAAACTTGGAGGTTGGATAGATCGGGATGAGTAGGAGTGCACAATGACCATAATCGTTGAGTTTTTATAAGATTATTTTTCTTGTCCATAAAATAACTAGAATCATAGAATGTCATAACACTTCAATTGAAAAGATACAATTTGAAAGAAAATTATCAAAATCACTTTAAAAACAAAATGCAGTTCGATAAAACTATGCACAAATCAATGTTATTTATGAAGCTTTAATCAAAGTTTAATGTTTAAGGAATTTTAGGTCGAGCTATTTTTCTTCAATGTTATAACTTTTCTTAACTTACTACGTCAAATAAAGACACAAAAGAATATTGATTTTAGCAAAATTTTATTGAATTGTATTCACATATGTATTGCTCTTACAGGATAAAACGACAGATTTGAAACTATGTCACAAAAGTGGGATGGACAGCAATTTCCATAGCTCTGCGTCATGTTTTTTTTATCTGAACCCGTTTGTAATATTTTCCGGATAATAACAGTAAACGCCACAGACTAGAGACTTTGTTAGAACATACAGCACGGAGTGCATTAGAGCTACAAGGATTTTGTTAAAACTTAAACAATTGTAAAGGATATTAAACAGAAGTGCACTGTACCGCACCTATGTAATTCATTCTTTTGTGAATTAATTCGTCATTGTTCTTGTTCAAGGTGCAATTCAGTAACTAGAACATGGACTTTTTTTAAAACCTAACATGATAGCAGTAGAGAAAGAGACAGTGTAATTAATTAAACGATTTTCTGCCCTTAACGGACAGAGACCTATTCGAGAAGCATTCCATAGACATTCTTGTGATTAAATGAAATCGTTTTGCTTACATCTTCAACCGATTCGAAACCATTAAACCCCTTTGAAATATTTTAAAATATAATATAATAAATTGTTATGAGTCACAGTAATAAAAATGCTGATGTACAACCTGGTAATAATCAGGTACATTTCCATCCAGTAAATAGTTACATTCCACGTCGGATAAACCTGCTGATTCTTCAAGGCCACGTGTGTCACAAAACCGGAAGTTGAGCGATGCACCGGATCGAACCTCTACCGTGTAGGGTGTATACTGTTTAGAGAAACCAATACCACAGTTATCGTTTATATATATAAATAAAATATTGATATATCCTTTCTTTGTGTAATAAATATTTTTGTTTACAACATGCGAATTCAAAGCATTGGATCATCTGAATTTTGTCTTTAAATTTAAAACAAGACAACTTGCTTTTTTAGTCTTTGATTTTTTGGGTCTGCTCTATAACTTAAAAAATACCTTTATTCAGTATTCCCCAAAATCCTCAGAACGTATAATGGCATACTTCCTCAACTAAGTAACCAGTTAAATTGTTCAAGTCATTCTTGAGATATGGCCCTTCAGTTGCTGTTTATTTTTTAATAAGCACTGTCCTACTATCTAAATGTGGAAAGCCTTTATCCTGTTTCACTTAAAATGGTATGATTGTAGAAGTCAAATCGCAGCGGTCACACTGGACTTTTTTCATCAATATTCGCTTTGCTTTCTTTCTTAACATTTCTTAAGCAAAATATGATACTTAGTCAGAATGTGAAATGTGCTTACTATCCCCACTTCAGTTATGTCTTTGTCAATATATGTGTTGGAAAAGACTATCTTATAACGTTTTTAAGTCTTTTTCAACCCATGTGTCATTTATTGACCAATCAATAATCATTCTGATCAATCTCCATTACAAGTTTGTCTAATGTAGGTATATTAATTTTTCATTTAGGAACAGAATGTATCGGTCAGGCGGGCACCCCTGATCATGCCATAAAAAGCTCCATTTTAAAGTTCGAAATTAACAAAACGTATGTCCCAACAGTGTTGAACTAGTAAGTTATAGAAATACAATGATGTTCTTGGATAATACTTGCAGTTGTAGTAAGACTTTGTTCTGCGCTTCCACACAGCGCTGGACGAGAAATACGCCCACAAAACACCGAGTTCACAGTGTTGTAAAAACTGGATTTTCCGGCCCCTACCGGACCTATCAGCAAGAGACGAGCTTCTGTCACTTTAACATCTTCTCTAGGTTTGTAAGCAACTATTTCCTCTGTGAGTGTATTTAAAAGCTGAAATAGGTAGATACACTAAAAAAATGGTTGTGGGTCAATAAAAGTCACAGTTTTGGCCTTTTCAACATGCTAATTATTAGCACCACATTAACAAGCAAAACTTTCTTGCAATTCGTAACATTGAAGATTACGGGAATGCGTTTTTATTCGTCAAAAACCTCATGATATAAATTAACTCTTTCCTCCATATATAGACATTTTTACGCATGTGCGACCATTGTAGATCAAGATCATCTGGCACATTTGTGCCATCTTATCAGGATCTGCACTGGTCGCATTTTGGTCAAAAATAAAATAACGACGCAAAAAGCGAACAGTTTAGATCCTGATCAGATGGCACGGATGTCCCGGCTGATCAGGATCTAAACCGTTCGCCCTCGAAATTAAGGTGTATCTGTGGAGGAAAGGGTTAATACATTGATAAGTCATTTGAATGTATTACAAAAATTTGATTTAATTTGTACAACCTGTTCATTTCAGACTTGAGTCTTTCTCCATGGTTTGATGTCCTTCAGATTGCCTTGCCTCTGTCTTTGGCCGTCTTTAAAACGAAAAGCAATACTACAATGTCATTTCAAGATTTACTGAATACAAACGTAACATTAGTACACGTACATAATTTACTTTTTACATATTTTTACAATCGTCTTTGAATCGAGCGAGTTGCTTTCTTCCAAATAGAATAATAGATCTACACTTAACAACTTTTCTAAGTATAAACATTCGTATAGGAGCATTACTGGTTTGATAATTTAGTTTTTGCTCTGAAACTTGCAATAAACATGCAATAAATACAAACTGAATTTATTTATTAGTAAAACGAATATTCAAAATAACACACAAATGACAGATCACAATCATTTCGAATACTGGCACCCACAGAACACAAATTCACAACATCAGTCAAGAACGCGTAAGACCACAATCATTTCATGGAGGTAATGCAGTTCTGAACGACACTTTGGGAAATCCTAGCCCATTTTGTACGCGGCTTCCATTTTCAGACCACAACCAGATTTAAATTGCTTGAAAGTGTGGAAGGACAAACGGAAAAAGAACTTGTCGCATATATTCCTCATAATTTAGATTCCTTTGGTTTAGAACTGCTGCAGTCTTCGAAATGCACGTGCATTATGGAAGTCGATAACTAAACAGAGTAAAATACTTTCCTGTTATATGATAGGTATAACAGTTGCAATTTAGTTCTAACAAATATGAAAAATATCGGGAGGAAAATAATGTATACTTAGAAAATTGTTAAGTGTATGTAACAACATTTTCGGAGATGGAAAGTTTGCATGAATTAAAACAACACATAACCTTACCCGCCACGCTGTAGACCTCCAGTTCAGTAACATTCATGTTGTTGTTGTTTATCTGATCTTCAGTTATACCCCGATTGTCATAGCTGCTTCCAAAACCGGTGTAACCGTTAAGAATAAAGTAACCGCCAGCATCATTCACTGTACTAGTAAATGTATGGAGGTCATGTCCACTTCCAAAGGTCGGACCGTAAGTTGAGACACAATAAATCGAATGTTGGTACCCAGCTTGTTTCAGTGTGAACTTGTTGACCTTTGGACTGCTGTTGTACAGCAATTGAAACAGAAACGAGTCAGTCGTATTAACATAGCCACTGGATCCATTCCAGCTGGCAGAGGTATACCCTCCGTACACAGATCCGTGTTGATTGTAGAGCACTGTGACAGTTGGTCCCTGGTTGTCACATTTCTGGTGGAAGGTTGTAGCATTACATCCGTCACGTGTTATGGCGTACAGCAAGGTGAAAGTCTTCGGTCCTTTACCTATCCACTGCTCTAGTCTGTCCATGTCTCCTTCTGTCAGTCTTCCTTCCATTGTATTGCAGACAAACGTTCAATCAAACTGTAATGATAGCATATACATATTTAAAAGAAAACACAAACTCTTCTCCGTCTCATTATAATTTTAGACCATTAAAATCTCTATTTGTAATGAAATCAATGTTTGAACCTGATTATTTATCAGTTAAAGGTTCCTTTATCAGTTTAGTTTATACAATATACACATTTGACAATATACATCCACAAACTGACAGATTAATTAAGTCATCAAGATAGCGCTTTGTGGGCAAAATAAAAAAACGACAACAACAGTAGCAGCAAAAACACATCCTCAACAAAAAGCAATATAGGTTTTATAACAAAAACAGAGACGATACGTATATCTGAGTCATATTTCCTAGAAAAATGTCAGTGGGCCGTGCAATACATTCAACAACAGTCAACAACTGTAATATAATTATTTGGATAACTTTTGCTTAATTTAAATTCAGTTATCTGTCACGTGACTGTCAAGTTATCAATAACGTACATGTACTAAAGGAAGACAACCAATTCGTAAATCAATTTTTGATCAACCTTAAGGGCCTGCAACACTCCTCCCAATTCTATTAACCGATAAAAAGAAAATTATCAAAATCTCAATAACGGCAAACTGCTGTTAATTGTAACTTTGCACAAATGTATGTTATTAATGTATCTTTATTTTACAGATGGTAAGACACGTTAGAAAAGTAAAGAACAATAGCGAGATCAAAAAATTCCCTCAACTTCTATTTACATAAATTCACAAAAACTAAAGAACACAAAACATCTTTTTAAATGCCCACATGAGTAATATGATACTGACAACAATTTATTGTGCCCTCGTGATTTACATATGTAAACTTTACGAGATATTAGTAAAAGTGTGTTTGACCTTCAATTTCCTGGTCGCGTAAACTGATGACAATCACTGATTTCGCTTTTAATAGTTGAAAGTTTTTTACAAAGTACACAACATTTTCTTGTCAGTATCATTGCGCTCACGAGGGAATTTAAAATTATGTTCTGCATCCCCTAGTTTTTGTGAATTTATGCAAATAGAATTCAAGGAATGTTTAGGTCTAGCTTTGTTTCTTTACTTTTCTAACGTGTCGTTCTGTATGCAAAATAAAGTTACATTAGTAACATTCATTTGTGCAAAGTTTCATTGAACGGCATTTTGCCATTACTGAGATTTGATGATTTTTATTTTATCGATGAATAGAATTGGGAGGAGTGTGGCAAGCCCTTAAATATATTTCTTGATAAAGAACTGTTCTTTTATATGCCACACGTTCAGCTTGTTGACACTAAAAGGTAGATTAAACATAAAATTTCATTCAAGGTAAAAATCTATGTGACATTAAAACACTGCATCAAATCAGTGGAAATGTACACTTAAAAAGAAAAACGTGATCGCTTGCTTGTCAATGGAAATTGATTATGATCATTAGATGAATTATGAAGTATTATTATCTTATAAAATTAAAATAATTAAAAAATGTAACAATTATATAACATTTTACCTTTCCCAAACCCTCAAATCTACCGAATCACGTGTTTCGTCTTTCGTTCATTGAGAAACCGAAACCGAAAGTTGCTTTATTTACCGAACAAATAAGGTGGCGAACGCCAGTAATCAACGGACACTCTAGCTATATACAAGTTACATAAAGAACTTGCAACAGCAAGCAGGGTAAATTGTAAACATATGAAGATCAGCTACTAAGGCATTACAAATTCCATGCTATCAACAAATCCTAAAAGGGAAACTTTTACACAACCTGTAATAGTAATTATTTTAGACATTACAACTGCCAATTTATTTTAATAATAACACTTATTTTATCATTAATTTTCTGCACAGCCAGTTCGTATATTTCTTTTAGAAGTCGGGTATGAGCTGCCTGAATATATTCTTGCTACTAACTAAACAGAGTAATGGAATATCCTATCCAGGACAGCACACACACATACACTCACGCTTGTTCGCTTGATAGCTCACCCCCACAAACAAATCTAAGACAAGTTCTACAAAATATCATTTATTCTATCTTTTTCTTAGTGTATGATCAACACTCAGTTTGCAAGTTTAATAAGAAATTATCATTAAATACAGTCACTTTCTTTTGACATCGGTTAATCTTTATATATCATGTAATAGTGTCTTTTTTTGTCTTTAAAAAAGGAACGTGATGAAGTAACAACACAACCGTGTCTATGGACCGAAGTACAATGATGTCTTTAAACTACTGATTTAATATTAGATATCTGCTCATTTAGCATTTCCTCACAACAGTTATTTTTCATTGCGGTAATAGTTACTATTCCTTCTAAGTCTTTACGTACTTTCAATCAGTGCTATTATCAGTCACGTCGTTTGGAGATCGTTGAGCACGATAATTATGTATGGTTATAGTACTCCTAAAGTAACATTTGTTTTAATATTTTGGCCTGATTTAAGATGGGTGGGTTCAACTTCTCAGTCAATATAGATTTAGATATTGTCCAATCACCCCTATGATATATTTCTTGTTTTTCAACTTTGCCTTTGGCGTTCTCTATAATATGCAGGATCTGTATTCTCGGATCCCCTGTCAAAATTTTATTTGTTCAGTTCCGCCCATTGTTTTCTCGTTTAGGGCAAACCCATTCTTTTAACTAAGGACCATACGCAGCAGAACATGGAATGATATTAATCTGAAAATATAGGTTCCATGTTCACCGCCATATGCATACCATCGTTTTGGATGGATCTAAATTGTACTGTTTACTTGTAAAAATAATAAGTACTCGTTTCGCTCAACACCGGGGCTAGGCGGCGTGGACAGTAATATGTTTTCCATTACTGCACATGAACAGGCTTATTTAAACCTTTTACATCTATTCTAAAAATGATCAAAGTTGCACGCCCGGTAAACATTCGCTCCACAACCAAAAAGAAAACATAACAAAAATGAGCGAAAGTATACTTTGTATTCACTCATTTTGTTATGTTCTCTTGTTGGCTGTGAAGCGAATGTTTACCGGGCGTGAGTTAAGCGTGAGTTAAGGATCGTCTACAATCATCACTACACGTTCATCGGTAAAAAAAGAAAATTATCAGAATGAAACTTTGCACACATTCATAAAATTGTATTTACATATATTCACAAAAACTAAACTACACAAAGCAACATTTGAAATGCCCGCATGAGCAATATTATCCTGAAAACTAGATGTTATATATTTAGCAACAGTTTTATTATTCAAAGATAGATACAATTTAAAACGCAGGTAAATATAAAGTAAATATAGAGCTAACTCACAAGGCCCATAAATTTTAAATAAAAATGTAAAACGTGTTCTGTTATTTTTGATGTTATTGATAAAATATTGACAAGTATATATAATCCGTAGTAGTGTTCACATTGTAGTGAAATAGAAACACAAGACGTGCGGCTGCTACTCGGTTTATTCTACAAGTGAAGCCTTAACATTTGGGCGGTTAATGTATAGTATTTAAGATAAAGTCTATTTCAAAATACAACATGAAATTAATTGATCACACTAGACTTAAATTCGTGTTTAAATAAGAAATATCCGTCCTCAATCAGATTCCATGACTGATATCACATCTTAGGCTTTATAATGTTGTTGGTATTTTTTATCCAGGAATCTAGAATAAATCTGCTTATTTAAGCAATCCGAAGCCCTTACCAATCACTATTAAAATGGAGCAAGATAACTGTTTCGTCTCGGTACAGTATTCACAAAAAAGTCAGTTTCACAACATAAATTTTGGTAGATTTTTTTAGTCCATTCATTGGCTCTGCCTTTAATATATTTTACTTTTCCAAGTGAAGTTTCGCCATACCTCTCTGCAGGTCTCTGTTTTTACAGAAAATACTTTTGAAATAGTCATCTGTAAAATTCAATATCTGTCTTACAGCCAATAACGCTAGTATGTTGATGTTGTCTTCCAGTTCGACCTCATTATCGTAATTCTTCACCGGAAGTACGTTTGATCCCGGAAGTCCGAGAAGGTGTGCTGCCTTCTGTACATTCTTCTCCACTATCTGACTCTTGAAGACGAAAGAGACATCGTTCTCTACCTCTTTGCAGAGCTTGTCGATCTTTGTCAATATAACAAATTGAGGTATGCCTGTTTCAAAAATTAATGAATTTCAGAACATGTTTCAAAAAGAACATTTTATTCGTTCTATTTGTGAAAAATAAGTGTCACGATTAGTGATTGGTAATAGGAATTCATAGTGTAATAGAATATATTAAACAAGTTTAGGGTGAATGTTTCACTATTTACAAATATTTGTACAAGACTTATACCCACGGTCTTTTACAGACACATGTATATATTAAGTACTTATATGTAACACGTTAATGCAACATTACACAATACATGAATTAAAACTATACGTATCCCAACAACAACGTCTATAAAGTTATCGTACTTTACAAAGATTTTTGTTTTTGAATATTGAAACACTCTGTTACTTTTAAGGAATGATTCTTATTTTGGTGCGGTTCATGCAGATTGGACGTGCACGCGAGAGCTGGCAAATCCATTTATGGTAAATTTGTCAGCTCTCGCGTGCACGTCCAATCTGCATGAACCGCACCAAAATGAGAATCATTACTTATATTCACATTTTATTCATTTTTTTCTTTAAATAAACTTAAGTCGAACGCTTTCAAAAATTAGTATTAAGTGAAAAGGGGGAGTAATACGTGGGAGTTTTCAATAGTAACAGCCATGACGTTACTGACGTCATTACGGGTCATGCGGTTCATGCAAAATGAACCGAATTTTTTTAAACGAAGAAATCAATAGGAATGTAAATATTCTTCTTTGGTTAAGATAAAATTGCTATATTGATTCTTTCATGTAACACTTCAATGTTAATTTACATGCGGTACTTATTTTATCATCATATTTATCTTTTTAATTTCGGCTTACCTTTTTGATTCATGATGCCTTGGAAACGCTTGATTTTCTCCAGGAGCTTAGCGGAAAGTACTTCCAAGGTTGTAGCATCAAGAACGAAGAGAACACAGTGTATCTGATCGTTGGGTGTCGGGTCTGTCTTGAACCTTGGAGTCTTCGGGGTGATCGATGCTACAGGATTGAACTGAAAAGAAAGTAAACCTCATTTTTATTGAACAACCGACAACCTTTTAAATGTTGAACCATTTATGTATTGTACAATACGGAGAACAGCTTCGCAAATTGAAATTTTCAAATGGAACATTTCAGGGTGTTTTGATTCGTGTGTCAAACTATTGATTAATTACTAGTATATTACCGTATTTTTTTATTTTTCTTGTTTGATTAACTTTTTACTAATTTCGCTTACAACAGTTCAGTCACAGACCAATTAAATAATTCGTGACGAAGGCATTCAGCTATTTACCCTTACATCAAAGTATAGTTGTCATTTGCTTCATTGTTGAAACAATTTTCATTTATTGGGTGGCGTTTAAAAACGCCGCCCAGTGTTTCACATGTGAATTTTGGTCACATGATCAAAATGGTACCTGGGTCTCTATCTACTTATATAGTCGAACGCGGTTACCAAAAGTGAAATTCGATCATTTTTCATCCAGAGAGTTCACTGAGTTTATGAGACGGTAGACGGCGCTGCGCGATTGTTATTAGGTAAACAGGTTATCTCGCAGCAGTGTATGTGTTTACAAATAGCAATACACTGATCAGCTTTCAACAGAGGGCTTTGCTTGTAATTAGTACTGATAAGCCAAGATAGGAACAATAATAAATATAACTTATTCAAGGGATATTCGGACATTTACCATTGATAATTGCAAGAATAATAATGGGGGTGATGAAAGCTTATCTCAAACTTGGTGTGGCTATACATTCATGCAGAATTTTGAGGGATATTTGATTAAACAATAAGCATGGATATTAATGAAATACGGCTTTAAATTATTGTAAACTTCAGGCGAATTTTTAAAGCGTTAAAAATTAATTAGATTTGATGCAGTGCTCTGCCTATTTTTTTATAAAATTGCTTTATAGTCATATTATTCGAAAAGAACAAAAAAAAAAATCATCCATTAACCACGATGCAACTTTTTTGCACACGGTACGTTTTCAAACAAGTTTCCAAAAAGCTAGTCGGTAATTAGCATGACATTCTAACAAAAAAGAAGGCTTTGAAGTGTAACTTTAGACGAAACTTCAAAGCGTTTAAAGCGTTTCAATTTAATTAGACATGATGCAGTGCTCTGACTTATTTTTTTTAATTGTTTTATGGACATATTATTTTTATTTTTGCATATCTTTTATTTCCTAATAATAAATAAATATTGTTTCAAATCATAGTGCAAATAGCAACTATATCATAGTTTCTCTTTTCCTCTCTACTTTTTGGCTGTGTGGGGAGGCTGTGTATGCTGGATGTGGTCATTCCTGATATGCATATTTCATTTTTTAAAGTATTTTTATTTGTCCATGTGTGTTCACTTCTTTATTGTCAATTTAAAGTTTCAAATCAAAGGTTGACTTATTATATATTTTTTCCTGGCACAAAATGACTTCAGTCTTGGATATAAGCATCCGCCCGAAAATCCGTGGTAAAAAAAACTTGATAAAGCAGAAGCCGGGCATGCAAACTTTTGCTCTGCCATCCGAAAGTTCCTTCATACTCCTCCAATAGGAAACTCCATACAATCTATAGATGATGTTACATGACAATCACTCTAAAACGCCACCCATCAGTATTTTCAGTGCTTTGATTATATAATGAACTGTCGCCAATCGCTAGGAATAGAGGTTCTAATTATGCTCTCCGAAGGCTGGGGTGAATCCTGGAGCATATGGGAGCCGCTTTGTATGTTCGTCTTTCCGTCCGTCATCATTTTGTCCGAAATTGTTATAAGTCACATTTAACAGTAATCAAATACTGATATACAACCTGGTAATAATCAGGGACATTTCCGTCCAGTAAATAGTTACATTCCACGTCGGATAAACCTGCTGATTCTTCAAGGCCACGTGTGTCACAAAACCGGAAGTTGAGCGATGCACCGGATCTAACCTCTACCGTGTAGGGTGTATACTGTTTAAATAAACCATCACTATTGAAACTTTATAATTTATTATAGATTGTGTCTAGTTAAAAGACATTTTGTATAATTTTATCATCAGAATTAAACACATTTTGTTTTCACCAACATCACTTTCTGCTCTCTGCCTTATGCATTTATTATCCGATACTGAATGCTAACTGGTATAGATAGACGTAGTACATTGTATTTAAGTTTTAGTACGATTGCTAAAGTCACACTGAAGTGATAGCCCTTCTTTGATTTCGAATAAACACTGCAACCTTCTCGACCTTCATTTTAAAGTAAAATAGTCTCCCTAAATCCAAACAAATAACTGTTTTATTGTTTGTCCAACAATATTGACCTGGCACTCTTGCATTTGACCCCATATTCGTTAATTTTCGTAAATGTTACGATCGGTAGTCCGGCATCTATTCCAATACTCCACACATCACTGAGGTGTAAATTGAATAATACATCGGTGTTTTCGCTGATACCCGTGTTTATTCAATGACCGTTACGAAAATTAATGAAGTGCCAGGTCAATATTGTTGGACAATACGAGTACTGCCACCAGAGGCATAAACATACTAGTTATCAGTTTATTGTGATCATTGGTCTTATTCTCGTAATATGGCCCATAATACCAGCGAATTTAATTTGTAATACATGTAATTACTTACTTACCTATCAACCAATATCTAATAATTAACCTATATCAAAGTTTATGAGTCTAAAACAAGAAACCTCTCTGGTTATTTTATCCGAAAACATTTCATTTCAGGGTGGTTTGAGACCTGAACATTATTTTTGTTCTTTTGATCAAAATATTAGGAGAACTTATAAACCGATAACGAATAATCCCCACACCTGAAGATTACCAGTATACGTGAAACGTTTTGATCAGAAAACAATTTGTTATCTAGACGTTGAACTGCCAAGTTTGGTGACTGAAGGTCTATTCATTCATCATTTATAAATAGAAAACCATAATAGTTGACGATTTTTTAAAATCTTGGTCAATTATTCACTTACTGATCGACTGATCGGAAACCAGTGTTCATTAGACCGATGTTCCTGATTATTGTAGGTCTATAAATTGTTAGGTTACTAACAGGAAACGACAGAATTTCACAGACAAACAAAAACCTGAAGCAGGCAACTTAGGCCGCGGCTAAATACGTTCGTTTTTCAAACGAGCGTAAACGAATTTGAATAAATAAAAGGTTTTTCACCGTTTTTAAATACAGATAGATCTAATATGTTGTCGAAAACTCAATGTTCTTGGATAATACTCACCGTTGTAGTAAGACTTTGTTCTGCACTTCCACAAAGCGCTGGACGTGAAATACGCCCACAAAACACCGAGTTCACGGTGTTGTAAAAGCTAGATTTTCCGGCCCCTACCGGGCCAATCAACAAGAGACGAGCTTCTGTCACTTTAACATCTTCTCTCGGTTTATAAGCTATTATTTCTTCCGTGAGTGCACAAAGAAACTGAAATAAGTAAAAACACTTAATTAATAGTGTGACAACACATGCCGCAATTTAGCTTTCCAAAATGCTGCCCGAGTGATGTAGGTTTTATCGATTTTTATTGATTTTTGTGAACACTGATGAGGTCTTGACGTATCCGATACTGTAAGATATAAGAAATTCAAATATAATCAGTAATACATAAAACATACTTAGTATCCGATGACTAAACTCCCCACTCTGACAACGCAAATGTTACTGTAACAGTGGTTATTGTCGAGCTGACAAACCAAGTTTAATGCCTCCACTTATTATGTCTTACCCCTACATATAACATCATCGAATATAATAGCAATAGTCAAACCTCATCATTATGACCACCTTTAGGACTGGGAGGAAGTGGGATGGTCTCTTTTTCAGGGTAGAAAATAGTGCAAAACTGTAAAATGAGACTTTGGAACAGTGATCGTATTAATGTTTATTCCTCAAAAAGCTTAATAATCTGATACATTAACAAGTTGTTTGAATTGTAACAAATGCTTGTCATAAATTATTTATTTCAAAAAGTGCAAGTGATTTACTTTGCACAACCTTTTCATTCCAGGCCTTAGTTTTTCTCCATGGTTTGGTGTCTTGCTTCTGTCTTTGGCCGTCTGTAACAAGATAAAAAACATATTGGTATGTCATTCACGTAGCACTTAATGCAATTTCTTTACAAGCACAAATACTATTTTTTTAAATCTTACATTATTTTAACTTTAATCGAGTTTTTCTTAAAGTCACCCATGGGATAGGAAAATATTTTTTATTTCGAGACACAACTGTACCAGAGATAGGTACAAAGGATGTAAGAATACTTAAACTTACCCGCCACTCTGTAGACCTCTAGTTCCGTGACGTTCATGCTGTCGTTGTTGATCTGATCCATAGTTATCCCCTGGTTATCATAGCTGGTTGCAATAGTCATGTAACCGTTAAGGGTAAAGTAGCCGCCGGCATTATTCACTGAGGAGTTAAATGTATGGAGGTCATGCCCACCACCAAATGTCGGACCGTAAGTTGATACACAATATATCGAATGTTGGTACCCAGATTGTTTAAGTGTAAACTTGTTCACTTTTGGACTACTGTTGTACTGCAATTGAAACAGGAAAGAGTCGCTCGTGTTCACATAGCTACCGGTTCCATTCCAGCTAGTAGAGGCGTAACCTCCATATACAGAACCTTGTTGGTTGTACAGTACAGTGACTGTGGGTCCCTGGTTGTCACAATTCTGGTGGAAGGTTGTAGCATTACATCCGTCGCGTGTTATGGCGTACAACAAGGTGAAAGTTTTCGGTCCTGTACCTATCCACTGTTCTAGCCTATCCATATCTCCTTCTGCCAGTCGTCCTCCCATTTTATTGCAGACAAACGTTCAATCAAACTGTAATCATATACAGATAAGAAGGAAACACCAACTCGTCTCCGTCTCATTAGAATTTTTCGAAAATTAAAATCTCTGATTGTAATGAAATCAATGTTTACACATTTCAACCTGATTATTTATCAGTTAAGTTTAAATACTGTTACACTACAACGTTTAACAATATACGTTCGCAAACTGACATATTGAGTCATCAAGATAGCGCTGTGTGGGCAAAATTTAGAAACAACAACAGAAGCAGCAGCAACAATACATTTGCCAGAAAATGCAATATACTAGGTTTTATAACTAAAACAGAGACAAATATCTGAGTCATATTTCCTAGAAAAATGTCCGTGGGCCGTGCAATACATTCAACAACAGTCAACAACTGTAATATAATTATTTGGATAACTTTTGCTGATGATCTTTTTTTATTAAGTTGTCTGTCACGTGACTGTCAAGTTATCAATAACGTATATAAAGGAAGACAATCATTTCGTAAATCAATTTTTAATCAACCTAAATATATATCTTGATAAAAAACTGTTCTTATATTATGCAACACATTCAGCTTGTTGACACTAACAAGAAGATTAAACTTAAAATTTCATTCAAGGTAAGAATCTATGTGACAATAAAACGCTGCATCAAATCAGTTGACATGAGCAATAAAAAAGATAAACGTGATTGCTTGCTTGTCAATAGAAATGGATTACGATTATTTGATGAATTGTGTAGTATTATGATTTTTTAAAATCAAAATAATTTTAAAAAATGTAACAATAACATTTTACCTTTCCGAAAGCCTCAAAACTACCGAATCACGTATTTCCTCTTTCGTTTTCGGAAAACGACTCAGTATGAAACCGAAAGTAGCTTTATATACCGAACAGATGGTGGCGAACACCAGTATTCAACGGAATACACATTTGTTTTAGACCTTACAATTGCCAATTTATTTTAATAATAACACTTATTTTATCACTTCTGCATAGCCAGTTCGTATATTTCTTTCTGAAGTCGGGTATGAGCTACCTCACTTGTACTTGTTTTGTGATATGAGAACCTGTTGGGGGAGTGTGAGGTTGGTGCACCCTAGAACTTGGTTTAAACCCTTAATGGCAGAGGCAATATGTTTTGCCACTGACCGATCCAAGGCGGTAACCCTTAAGGTTCTCCTTTTCGTTTATTTGAATTGACATACAAATGTAATTATAACAAACATGCTCTCTATCCCTCTCTTCGTTTTCGCTGCGTGAGGAGGCTGTGTTTTGTGAGTGTGGCGATTCCTTATGTGCATTTTTCACTTCTTTTTAAATATGTTCATGCTACTTGCTAAACATAGTAATGGATTATCCTATCATGGACATCAAACACACAATCATACGCATACGCTTGTTCGCTAAAATGACAGCTCACTCACAGCTCGCTCACACCAACAAAACTAAAACAAGTTTTACAAAATATAATTTATACTAACTTTTTCATAGAGTGTGATCAACATAAAGTTTGAAAGCCTAATGAGACAGTCACTTTCTTTTGATATTGGTAAATCTTTATATATCGTGTAATAGTATGTCTTTTTTCTTAAAAAAGGAACATGAAAAAGTAATTTAATGTCAAAAGATATTTCTTTTCATCATGCTTACATGTGAGGTTTAGAAATACTACACATATATAATAAATTAACTCAATCTTTAGTTAGGTAACATAGAAACAGAAGGGTTTTTTTATTTCTTCATCTGCAGTTTTTCCATTCCCTTCTGCAGGTCTTTCTTTTGAAATGACAGGTTATGGAAATAATCTTCCGTAAAATTTAAAATTCTTCTAAGCGACAATAATGTCAGGATGTTGATGTTCTCGTCTAGATCATCCTCGTTCTCGTAATTTTTCACCGGAAGAATGTTAACACGTGGAAGTCCAAGAAGTTGCGCGGCTTTCTTCACGTGTTTACCAACAACTTCGCTTCGAAAGACAACAGATAAGTCCTTCTCAACTTCCTTGCATAGCTTGTAAATTTTTGTCAGTATTACCAACTGAGGTATCCCTGTGAAATAGACAATAAGGTTGAAGATCAAATAAGAAGAGTGAAGCTAACGAGCGAACCAATGTGTTACTTTCTCGAGAAAATGCTTAGTTTATTATTTCAGCTCACCTACGTGCAAAATGATAAACATATTTATTGAATGTGCAAACGGCAAAGAAACTAAAAAAACAAAACAAAAAAGGTATAAATTAGGGTTTGGTTCACGTTTAATCATAATATTATGTCCTTTTCTTGGAAAAAGAAGACCAGCGTAAGACATCTTATCACATTGGGTTATCGTCAATCGTTGTTACAAAAGAATCTTAGATGCCATTTTTCTATTTTGTGATTATACTTTTGCCATACTTTGAAGGTAGGTTTCGTATTGATACTTAATGGCAAGTTTTAGGGTTATATTTAAAATATGCGTAACAATGACAACCTTTTGGATTCATAATATCTTGAAATCGTTTAATTTTCTCCATCACTTTAGAAGGGAGTACGTAAAGCGTAGTCGAGTCGAGAACAAAGACCGCGCAGTGTATCTCGTCGTCGGGTGTCGGGTCTGACTTAAAACCAGGTGTCCTCGGTGATAAAGGTGCTGATGGATTAAACTGAAATTGAAACATTAAATTCTTGTTACATTTGCAATCCTTTGCAAAATTTTATTTTGTTACTTCGCTTGTCTGAACAGTTTCAAATCATCCATATGCCTAGATAAATGTATATGCATACATGTAGACACCTGAAACTCTAAATTGCTAAGACTTGGCTTCAACATACACTCAGTTGGATTATTTATTATTTTTATGTTCGGTCAACCCACTGTAAATTTTGTTTTCAAAACGGAAAAAGTATGACAATTCAATCTACTTTAAGTGACAAAGAGCTTCTTTATATAGCGAACACAATTTAAAGTAATGTGTCGGCAATCATTTCAAATAAAATTTTAATAGTGAAGATAGCTCTGTAAAGAGTAAATTATTTATACAAACAAATTGTATCGGTGGAAAATAAGTTTTTGCTTGAATAGGAAATTTGATTCATTTATAACAAACTATCAACAGATTAACGTGCACATAGTGGTTATTGCGTAAAACACTACATGTATTACTGCACACAAAACTTATCAACAGTGTAGTAAGACACCACGCACCCCAGGAATGAGCAGAAGTGTTCTTAATAGTAGGCCCTTATTGTGTAAGGGGACAAAGAGACAAGAGGTCTTATTATCAAGTGCTTTTCATTTCTGGGTTTATTTACTGTATGTAAGCCCCTTTCGCAAGTGTTTAAAGAACCCATTGGAGAAATCATCGGCTTGGCCCGTGATCGAGTTGTAAATGCAGTCATATAAAAAGGTCGATTTGTACAAGCGACAAGTTAGCATAGCTAAACAGTAGAATGGCCCTTTCCTTTCATATGGACAGGTCAGAAAAATAGAGAAATTCTAAGAATATCATGCACGAGTGCATTTCATATTGATGACATTGGCCATATATAGAGCTTGACATTTCACTCATTTCTTTAATGGAGGTGTGTGTGTGTGGGGGGGGGGGGGGGGGACAGCGCATTGCTAGTTTTGCTTCTTTAACTCTTTCGCTTTTTTTTCTGAAAAAAATCTCAGACTGGAAGCATGTCTCCTTCGTTAACCTTCGTATCTTATTAACAGTTTTATTTAAAATGTAAATAAACCTGATAATAATTCGGTACGTTTCCCTCTAACAGGTAATTAAATTCGGCGTCAGTGAGGCCTGTAGATTCTTCCAGACCACGAGTGTCACATAACCGGAAGTTCAGAGATGCTCCAGACCGCACATTTACTGTGTATTGAGTGTACTGTAAAGTAATGAAAGACAGAGTATGATACATGTTCAACACTGTCTCAAGGAAATTTGGTGTTAGATATTTCTGTCTCTTTTCGAACTTCAATATTCCTAACTGGCATTGTTTAAGCCAGCCATTGTTGCCTCTGCCACTCGAGTTCGCCAAGTTACCATACCAAGATTTCATTTTACATTTACAAGTGTTCCTGGCGCTTGACAAATGCATACTGCAAAAACATGAATTAATTACAAGTATACAGACGGGAATATTTTGTTACGTTACGATACTCATTTCTTTTCAGATCAATAAGGCTTTAAATGATATTGAAATAAGGCTTTAAATGATATTGAAATAAGACTTTAAATGATATTGACATAAGACTTTAAATGATATTGAAATAAGACTTTAAATGATATTGAAATAAGACTTTAAATGATATTGAAATAAGACTTTAAATGATATTGAAATAAGGCTTTAAATGATATTGAAATAAGGCTTTAAATGATATTGAAATAAGGCTTTAAATGATATTGAAATAAGGCTTTAAATGATATTGAAATAAGACTTTAAATGATATTGAAATAAGGCTTTTAATGATATTGAAATAAGACTTTAAATGATATTGAAATAAGGCTTTAAATGATATTGAAATAAGACTTTAAATGATATTGAAATAAGACTTTAAATGATATTGAAATAAGGCTTTAAATGATATTGAAATAAGGCTTTTAATGATATTGAAATAAGACTTTTAATGATATTGAAATAAGACTTTAAATGATATTGAAATAAGGCTTTAAATGATATTGAAATAAGGCTTTAAATGATATTGAAATAAGGCTTCAAGTGATATTGCCTATAATGGTGATCGAACCGGTACGTACACGCTTAGACAAGCGATTCCAATCACGCTATCGATTGGGCTAGCCGGGACAAAGTTTAAGTTCGTTTTTGTCTAAATAAGGCCAATTTTCGATTCCTACATTAGGTAAGCACTAGCTACACAAAATACTGCAAATGGTGAGGCCACGTGCACGGCTCTAGAAAGAAGTTTTTAACATGAAAATGCGAGAATAAAATCAATTAAATAAAATGTTTCGGCTTAAACTGCTATTTGTATACAAATTATATATTACAGAGTCTGACATCTAAGGTTTTTGTTTTCATTAACTGGATCAAATGGTTACAAGTTTGATCCTTTATTACAAAATTAAAAACGGATATATTATCTTATATTATCGACGGACACAAACGAGATTCATTGACTGTTTCTTATGAGAAATAAGCAAAAAACATCGCAAACACAGTGTTCAAGTAGCGATACGTTTCTTCAGTTAAAACAAAATACTTACTGTTGTTGTCAGACTTTGTTGTGTACCCCCACATCTAGCCCGGTGGGTGATGCGGCCCCGGAACACAGAATCAAGTGTGTTATAAAAGCTGGATTTTCCGGCCCCTACCGGACCTATCATCAAAATTCTAGCTTCTGTCACCTTTACGTCATCAAAAGGTTTGAAGGATACTATCTCTTCTGTAAGTTCGTTAGAGAACTGAAAGAAAGGGAAAGTAGAAACATTAAACTAAAGCCATGTCGACTGTTTTCAGAACATGGAGCTAGCTACATGTAATCTCCGTGCTAGAACACCTGCAGTAAGGCCATCACTGAACCCACGTCACCGAAGATGTCGCCTACGTTTTGCACATTAGCATCAGCGAATGAAACATCAGCTTTACATAAAACTTTGTTTACAGACGAGTCCAAATTAGCATTGGAGTTTCAGGTGGACGTCGACGTGTGTGGAGACAGAGTAACGATGGCTTCAATTTGGCTGAACATGACCTGTTAGGTTGGGGTTCGGTACCTTGTGGACGGGGTTTCGTCTAAAAGCCGTACTCAACTCTATATCATTAGGGACAGAACTCCATCCAGCACTCGTTAAGTGGATGAGATTATATACCCCATTGTAGGGCGATGTGCTGGGGCTATTGGGAAAGACACAATGCACGTCCCCACCAGGATTGTTACGCTATATTCAGGAGCAGACCACTGAGCGCATGTACCTGTCGGATCTTCTGTGGTATGGATACATGTAATAGTTGGATCCATAGGAATGTACAAATCATCTGCAATGTCAGTTAAAGAAACATAGAAATGTTCAGAAAGTCGGCTGTGTCGATAAAGCAGCAGTTTTTCTTCTTTAAAGGTATCAATTATGGAGGTTTAGGAGTGTAAAATATCTTCGGCTTTGTTAGAACAGAGCTGATGATGACAGTGTTTATTTTCTTAATGTAACGAATTCTTTATCACAATAGATTGCCCTCATAAATAATAATAATAATAATAATAATAATAATAATAATAATAATAATAATATTATTATTATTATTATTATTAACAATAATATTAATAATAATAATAATAATAATTAATAATAATAAGATGAAGAAGAAGAAGAAAAAGACGATGAATAAGAAGAAGAAGAAATAATAATAATAATAATAATAATAATAATAATAATAATAATAATAATAATAATAATAATAACGTTTTATTTTTCGAAAGTAAACTTATTAAGACGTTCAAAGAATGAAGCATTCTTTTTTAAATGAGGCCTTCTAACAAAACAAAAACAAAAAACAATAATCTTTAAATACACAAGCACGCACACATGCACGCACACACACAAATCACAGATGACAGACATACAGTTTTAGAAGTTGTACATGTATAAGATCAACACATGTTTAAGATCAAAACGCTAAGGCCTAAAATAAAATACTGTTTGTTTCCCCATCCACGACCGACCCGAAAAAATCGACGCGACCCGAAAAATTTTATCGCCAAAACCTAAATGATATTTTTTTATTTGGTACGAAAAACATGGAGACGAAATTTGCGTTTTCTTCGAATTATTTTGAGTACGAAACCGATCGCAAGTAGGCAGTCGGTGGTTATCAGACGCTTGGCGATAACGCGTGAGAAATTAGACTAACCCAGACTTCGCAAAAAGAGTCGGAAAGGTCCGGCAGATTTTGCTTCGGAAGGGTAAAATGTCGTAAGTCCTCGGTCCTTCTGTCCGTCTTAAATGTAAGGGAAGCAACCTTTTCTTCTTTCTAAACTCCAAGCAACGGTTATTTCCCTTCAGTCACAGTAAACTGATTTTTGATTGGTTGCCTGATTCCTATTGTCCAATCGCGAATTCGATAACATAATCTAACGGCCTTGTAATGAAAAAATGGTGGTTCTGCTGTCTACCGTTTGCAGAGGATATTATTTGCTAAACTGAGGACATTTGACGATTCACAGAGAAAATTCCCGCGTGTCGGCCATAAAGTTTCGAGTGTTAATTTTCATCTCACGGTAACAATAAAATGGAAATCTTAACAAAGTTTCATTGAATTAAAGTGTGAATTAGTTTTAAAGACAGGCGATCGGCAGTTGAAGTAAATTATCTTTTATAAACCGGAAGTAGCGTAATGAGTCTAGGATTAAATGTACATCTCAACCATTTCTTGTGTGTTATTCTGTATCAAAAATGATCCCAGTTTAAGCAAAAACTGGTAAGTATTAGTTTAAATGGTGAACTTTAGTATTTCAAACAAATGTACATGAAAAAGACAAGCACAATTTTTTTTGCAATATCTCCTTTTTCGGTCAGACAAAATTTCAGTGCTCATTGGACCAAATGACTGGCAATTTTTTGGTCTTCCGCGAAGTCTGGCGAATCAAAATTCTGTTTGCGTCTCCGTTTCAGTAAAAGAAATGGAGACACCACTCGTTCTTTCGTACAAAAAGTAGATTATTAACAAAGTTGACAATTTGCGGCATTGTTGACGAAGTTGTTCAGCCTGTTGGTGATAAGGAAATTGAAAGCAACCGGCTGTCCTATTTGCAGCACTTAAATAACTTTATTTGCAAAGGAGTCACTGTGTCCAGTTTCATGTTAAAAATGTTGCAACACTGGATGATCAGTACCTGAATATATTTTCATTAATTAAATAATAATACATTACTAAAAGTTTCCATTGACAAAATGAAATGTGAAATTTGTACTAAAATGTATATCAGTTTTAAGTAATGAAGAATATATAAAAACGGAACTTTGAAAGCCACCGAACACGACAAATATGAGAATATTGCAGGCTCGGTTTGATTGAGCCTGTTCATTGGCAGTAAAGGAAATGCATTTTACTGCCCACGCCTTCCCATCCCGGGTTGAGCGCAATTCAATATTTACACCAATATATAGTACAATGTCGATCCATCCCAAACGATGGTATGCAAATGGCGGTGACCATGAAACCTTCAATGTGGTATTTTCAGATTAAAACCATTCCAATATTATTTATAATAGACTACATACGAGGGATGTTCGAAAAGTGCCGTATTGTTTTTGTTTATTGATTTTTCTATGATTTTCTAAATGAATATAGATGAAGGTATATTGCATTGATTAAAGATATGCTTTTGATATAATTGTCAGATGCATAGTATCTGTTGTCACCATAGTAATGCTAGGTAGACATCAGCGGGGCACCTAGGTGTACTGAACGAATGGTTCACATTTGCAACAGTCTGAAATGTTCATTTTTTTTTCAAAATACTCCTCACGTACTTTACACACTTCTGATGTCTGTGTACCCATGAGTTGAAGCAGTTTTTAAAGTCCCCTGACGGAATTCTTCGAACGCACTCCCTGACAACGGGCAGGTCCTCGACGTCGTCGAAGCGGTGGCCACGCAATTCACGCTTAATTGCAGGAAACTGGCAGCCAAAAGTCACAAGGCGCTAGATCATGGGAGTACGCTGGGTGAGCTATGGTACCAATTCTTCTCTCAGCAAGCACACTCCTTGTGACAGGTGATGTATGGGGCGTGGCGTTGTCGTGATGCAGGAAGAATTTGCCGTCTTTCTCTGGTCTCTTCTTCTTCACCACCCTAATCAGATCACGTCGGAGCACCTGCAACGAGAAAATGTTTGCTTCTATGCAACCATCTGCATGCAAAACGTGAAGTTATATTATTTATAAAACGACAGTTTCTTTAACTGTATACAGTAACAAATATTAATATAAAAATAGTTAAAATGTGACACTATACCTTTGAGTAGTACTGCGCTGTCACTGTCTTTCCAGTCGGCACTTCGTGGCAGAGAATGACTCTCCTCATGTCGAAAAAGTCGATGAACATCAGCTTTTTGGCTGAGATTTTTAGCAGCAGCAACAACAACAAACTTTTATTAGCAAAATCGGCAACAAAATGCCTTTGGCTAACAATGAACAGCAAATTTTAAAACATATTTTACGCATTCAGAGTGACAAGAAAATACAATCAAATACAAATGAGGTACAATATCAAAGTAACTAGAAATAACCATACACAAAACAGAGTGAAGTTATAATCACTAACTCAATTTATATAACACCATACAAACATTGGAAAAAAGACATACAGTATAGGGATAATTACAATGTAAAAATAAATTACCCATCTCGTGTTTCATATGCTTTCTTTAAATATTTACTTATACCAATTAAAGTTTTTATATTTTTTGACGACATCAAGTTTTCCAATTTCCGCAAGTCTGGCCAAGATATCTTTGGCAAAAATACATTTCTTAAAGGTGTATATTTAGAACAAATCAGTAAAAAATGGTATTCTGATTCTACAACATGCATGTTACAATTTTGACACAAGCGATTTTCTCTTTGTATACCAGTAAACCGACCAGTTTCAATTGCTAATTTGTGAGAGGATAGTCTAAAACATGTGAATAATTTTCTTAAATAGTCATTTTCAATGAGGTCAAAATACCGTTCAAATTCAAAGACTTTTTTGAACTTCGCATAATATTGTAATTTTGGCGATTCGTTTATAGAAGCATTCCAGTGTTTGTGAAATTGTTCTCTCAAACGAGTTTTAAGTTGAGGAAAGTAATTGAACGTCAAAGGGGTGATACTACCCCATAAATAACTGTAACCTAATTCATCTATAATAGTTTTAACTTTCTTTGCCCAGGAATTATACCGTGGGTCATCTATACCGTTACATTGAGATTGAAAAATACTGTACATAATTGAATTTGGATTGGCTAAGATTTTAAGCCAGTATTTGATTACTCGTTCTTTACATATGAGAGTTAACGGATATCGTCCAATTTCACCAAGAACTGCCATATTAGGAGTTTGCGTTTTAACACCAAGTATCTTTTTGAAAAATTTCATATGCACTTGATCAATTATGCTTGTATCATATACACCAAATACTTCAGAGCAATACAATAATATTGGAGAAACTAATGATGAAATAGTCTTAGTTATTTCATCGACATCAAACGGTTTATCTAAAAAATGTATGTAGTTATTATTTTCTATATTGATTTCTATATTTGGAGTTTGCTCTAATCGTATACTATTATCTCCCGGAGGTGTATTTAAAAGATCAGAAAAATAAGTACCAAACTGATTTGCATCAACACAAACAGAGTTTGAACGTTTAGAACGTCTATATTGATTTACTTTATTCCAAAATTTTTTGGGTGCTTTTTTACTCATTTCAGACATTTCTCTTTTTTCTTTAATATTGAAAATATTTTTCGCTTTTCGTTTTACGTTACAAAAGTATTTGCGACTTTCTAAAAATGCAAGTCTATTTTCCTCATTTTGTAAATTTTTTAACTTTCTTTTATCGTTTAAAAATCTTGATTTTGCTTGTTGACATTCGTCATTAAACCACATGTTTTTTCTTCTCTTACTGTGATTTTTAGTTTTTACCTCTTTACCGAAAGTTTTAAATGAGCAATCAAAAATTAATTCAGAAAATTGATTAATGTTTTCATCCAAATTTCCGACATCATGTAGAATATTTTCCGTTACATTATCAAAATTATATCTGTTGATTTCTAATAGATCTAAAAGATGTTGCCTGTTTTCCGAATTCCAAAATAATTTTTTAACTAATGTAGGTTCTTCCTCTGGTTGTTTCTCATTTCGAAAGCACTTAATATCATTCACAAGTGGACAATGATCAGAAAATTCCGTCATGTCGAGAACTTCGAAATTTGAAATACAGTTAAAATTATTGCGACTAGTAATCAAATAATCTACAACGCTAGCACCATGCCGTTGCCTGTTTGTACTAAAGTAAGTATATTTACCCTGTTCTAAGCGACCATTTACAAAAATCAAATCATGCATTTTTAACAGTGTAATTAATTTACGACCAAAAGCGTTAACTGTTTTATCTTGAGATGATCTAGGTAATACCCTAAAAACATTTGCATCATCGTCGGGAAATGAAACAAATCTATTTAAATTTATATTTTCTACATAATCGATCAAATCACCGGTTCTACAATTAAAATCTCCATTTAAATATACTTCACACAAAGAGCTAAAGTGCAATAAATCGTCACTCAATGAATAAAAAAAAATCAAACTCGAACAAACAAGACAGTACAGATTTATATACAGTAGAATCTTCCGGCGGAATGTTGCAGGTACAAAAGAAAATGTCTCGCTTATTTTCAATATGGGATTTCTGTAGTTTAAACCATAATATGCCGTAAGGATTAATCTTAACTAAACTTATTTTACAGTCTAATGATTTTTTATAATAAACCACTATGCCCCCGCTATACCTTCTGGCTGATTTATTTGTTTTCGGTCTAGGGCAGTTAAAATGATCATAACCTTTAATATCAATGTTTGTAATATTACTGTTCCATGTTTCTGTGAAAATCAAAATATCATATTTATTTATTAAATGCAGAAAGTCAAAATCATTTAGTTTATTGGCGAGACCTTGTACATTCCACTGGATGAATGAGATGGACTGTTCTTGATCAGCCTAGCTATCACCGGATGCCTCTACCGCGTGACCGGGCGTAGGGTTGTTAGGGTTGCCAGAGGGGCGACGTCGCCCCTTAATAACCAGTCTATCGTAGACAAGTACAGCGTCTTTTCCCTATTCACGTGCCTTAATTAACTCCGGGATGTCGGCGTTTTTCCTGCACCGCCCGCGGAAATTGATCGCCCACTCTGTAGTCTGTATTTTGTAATTTATCATTAGCGACATTTTTAACAGTCAGTTTGTCGGGATAATAATTAAATTTCGCCACACTCGGTCTGTCCTTTCCGGGGGTGTTTTCCAATTCTGTGCACCCTGTCGAGTTTGATGTTTTCTGGATTATCGAGTTCTAACGTGTTGGTAAAAAAACTCAACCAGTCTCTCACGACAGTTTTCCGATTTTCGTTCTTCGCGGAACTTTTCTCAGAGAAACCAAAAAAACAGAAGGTTGTCTCGCATCGACCTCGATTGTAGGTCCACTACCTCCTCAGAGAGACGTTCATTCTCCGATTTCAGTTTTTCAAATTCTAGTGAAAGTTTATCACTTTGATTTTTGCCGGACTGTATACATTTTTCAATTTCCTTGTTTTTGTTTTCTAACTCAGTACACACTTAGGCATCAAAGTTTCGGCTAGCTTCAATATCAATGGGTTTTCTGCCGTGATCATGGACACTTGTTTCAAGAAAAGTTAATCTTGTGTAAAGGGAGGCGACTTTGATGGGGAAAAGCAGATCTGAGACACAATAGAGGCCCAGGTGAAGTCAATCCATGGATTGACTTCACCTGGGCCTCTATTGTGTCAAGCTTGTTTAGTCGTTTATCCAAGGCCTCTAGCTTGTCCAAGACCATCTGATTATATGTTGGCGGGACAACAGGCAAGGTCGTTCTAAGAGTTTGTGTGTTTGTTGGAGCACCTAGGTTCATGTATGATGGGGGGCTATTGTACCCACATTGTCCTTGGATCATTACCGGGCTATTAACACTCTGGGTATGGATAGTGTTATCTTGATTTGGATATCGGCTGTATTGCATATTTGGGGAACAATTTAACATATTTGAAAAGTTACCATTGTTAATTACCATAGCTTTTACAGGTGATGGCGAATTAGGGGTTTTCCATACAGAACTGTCTTGTTTAGTTTCGGGATCATATACACTAACCCAGGTTTCATCAGCTGTGATGATGGATTCCAAGAACCTGTCCCCGAGTTGTCTGTACTGTTTCAGAAAGGCCCATACTTTTGTCATATTTAAATCATTTATGATGATGTCATGAACTGAAGCGGATATAAGTCCAGTTTTCAGAGCGATATCACGTACAGTCAATCTCCTGTCAGGTCTCAATAATGCTTCAATTTCTTGTGCCTTTCCTGCCTTTACACTCGGACGTCCAGTCCTCGGAAGGTCGGTGGGCTCACGCGTAGGGTCATCTTTAACCACTTCTGTGCCGATGGGCCAATCTGGGCCAATCTTATAAACTACGTTCAGTGCCGACGGGCCAATCTGGGCCAATTTTGGCAGTCCGTATTTATACTCAGTTTTCTTTCTGTCTTTTACCTATTAAACCAATTTCATCCCATTACAGTTGTTTATACACATTTTCGACTCATTTACGTGACGTCAGAATAAGTCAATCTCGTTATATGCAAAGATTTCCCGCCATTAACGTACGTTAAAATTATTTTGACGTTACGTTGGAAACGAATTGATTAAAACAGAAATTCCCATGAATTGCCATATAAAATATCAGTTGTATCACTTTTATGAAAAAACCAGTGCGAGTAATGATCATGGTCAAGTACGCGCAGATGGGATACGAAATTAGAAATATATCATTATTTTAAATGTTTCAATAGCAAAACTATTTTCCCTCAAAACTCCTATGCAGTCTTGAAAAAGTCAACCGCAAGGAATATATATTCAACTTCCCGTTAACTCGTTTAAGATAAACAAAGTCCACACAGGAACTTCAACACTTAAGAACCGTATATTCAGCCTTATATACGTAATATAGAAATGAAATAATAACGCCAAATCTCGTGCAGATATATTGATGTAACTACGTCTTTTAAATTGTCACTCAAGGTTGCGTTATTTCGCAAACATGGATATAGGTTGAACAAAGTAAATCCATTTCCTATAGACCACAATGTTGAACAAAGTAAATCCATTTCCTATAGACCACAATGTTAACTCTACCAAACGAGATATAGGCATGACATTGCTTTAATTTATTTTCATGATCTGTAATTCCTGCAAACAAGTCACAAACAGGTCGATTTCTAACGGTTAGGAGGCCCCCAGGTGAAGATAAAAAATAGCATATATTAAAACGGACTTCATTCGAATGGACCACGGAGGAATACTGAGTTATTTACCTTAATACAACCTATACCTTGGATTCGCGTCTTTCACCCAGTTTTATGTGCCCAAATCTGTTAAGGGAGATATTTTGACAAATTGATGTATGATGTAAAAGACTTTACGCACGAGTTCTTGAATTCGTCCAAGTTGTTTGCCGCTTACAATATCTAAGAAGAGAGGATTAAAAGAATGTTTTAAGTTCTCAAACCTCGGATTCTTCCTTATGATTTAACTTTCACAAAATACCAAACGTTTCGGAGTGAGAACGATTCGACTAGGTTTTTGTGGATTTCTTACCATGTTATCTTATTTTTGTTGTTGTTGATTGTTGTAACTTTTAACATCAGGAATCCTCGGCGAAAATGTATGGTAACATATAAATGTTTGGCGATTCCAAATAAGGGTTGAAAATGACGACTACCTAATTAAACCTTATACAATTTATATTACAAACGATGTATTTGGTGTTCGCATTTATTATGAGCAAATCACAATCTCGGCTTTACAACATTTTTGTAGCTCGGTAACGTGCAGGCCAGGAACTAGTCGGACGGTGGAGGCAGTCATTTATTTTTGTAGAGCATATATAAGCCAGTTCCACATTTGTCTGTTGTTTTTAGATCGATGTGCCCCATAAGCATGTGCGCTGTAACAAACTGACAACTGGGGTGGCTCTTCGCTCCTTGATAGCAACGCAAACTATTATAGGGAAGTCGGGAACTAGATTAGCTTTTTTGACATTCGAAGCTTACGTCATAAATCTGAGTTATCAATATTGAATGTTTTAAAAGAAAATCGTTAAAAGAACTTGATAAATGTAACAAAATAAAATAAAACATTTTCTCCATCGGCTTAGCTATTATCTCGTACAGTGTTGCAACTGTAACTTAGCTTCTTATTTCTTCTTTGATTGTCCCGATTTCAAAGTAGAATCTTACTTTTTGATTATTTACGTAACCATGATATAAATATAAATGTATTTAATTTTTAAATTACTATTTGGTAATGATTCCTTACAGAATCAGATAATTTACATATATATCTTTAAATTTGTTCATAAGGCGACACCTTTCTTATTTTTAGTCTTACAAGAATTTTCTTGAAAAATTAGTACGGTAGGTCGAAAAATAAAAAAAGATAAAGATGTGACTGTCATTTACAATCAACTTTCAAACCTCTTTTGTACAAGTTTGCTTTATTTAGATTACCTCTTACTACTGACAAAACAATATATTACAGGATAAAATTTGTAAATGTTTTTTTTTAAATATTTTTATGCTGCAATTGTGTGATTGAGGCGTCTGTTCATGTATACAGCCACAAGTAATCTTCAAGCCTTGTACCATCTGTCCCAGCTTTTTCACTAAACACAATATTTTTGTAAAGCAAACTTCTCACTTTTAAATAAAAAAATAACTTATTAACACTAGAATATAAGCATAAATTCGCTTTCATAGGTCTTTAATGACTTGGCGCTGTCGATCTCAGTCTTGTCTGCCTAAAATGCGCCATCATGGGAACCAGATATAGTTTTTAAAATGTTTTCCTCGAGGATGTAGCGACTAAAAGTTGAATGGATATTTCAAGAATACCTTTTTCGGCCCCGAAATTGAGCCTCAAAACGTTGCTTGAAAAACGTTTACAGCGCCATAGGGGCTACCATGATAAAAGTGAACGGTTTACTTGGATTGTTTAAAAAAAATGGATTTTAAATTGTGTAAAAGAAACTAGTCAGCACAATTCGGAAAACTTTTGATTCCATCGTTTGATTCATTCTCATTCACTCGCTTTTTTAGGTTTTAATACCAAATGGGTACGGTCGTAATAAAAAAAAATCGGAAAATGAATTTTTTTTCATTTTAGAAAAAAATACAGTCAGGAGTTTTTGTAAGACGAAACATTCAAGGTCTGGCCTAAAAATATACACAGTAAATGTTTGAAACAAAATTTATGGCAGTTTCTTTCACAATTCAAAGCGAAAATATGTCAGAATAATTTAATTTTAATGAACATAACATCATTACTTTTAGCGAAATTAAGAAATACTATCATGCTCAAAAGTATGTTTATCATGTAAAAATATACATACATGTAACCAAAATATTATAGTATGTTGATTTTATACATCAAATCTGAATTAATTTGTCGATCAGCATGAAGTTCCTAAAGCATAGAATATATGAAAAAACACCCAAATACATGTATATGCCCAATCGCACCCGCCGAAGATAAATTAAGAGACAGCACGCCACAAACCACTTTAGAAAAACTTTGTATTATCATCATCGTCATCGTCATCATTACCATCATCATAATTTCATAAATTAAGCAATTAACAGAAAAAATAAAACAAATATCCTTGAAGACCTGTGTTTTTGGTGAAAGTATGAGGCACTGTACGATAATAGTGTACCTCAGAGAACCTTTTCATGATGGCGGGGTGTGAGAACACGGGAAGGTAAATACTTCATTTATATATTTAGATCTCCGTCGATAGTTTAATTATTAGATAGCACCTTTGTTGTTGTAAGACGGGCTTAAATTTTTCTTTTATTGGGTGTAAAGCGTTAGTCTGAACATTGCATCGTTACGATGAACTTCTTCGGTAAAGTGACCCGAAAAATGTTGAGAATTGAAGCAAGGTTGTGCTCCTTTTTCTTTTCAATGATTTTATTGCTTTTTCTTCTAAAATCATGTTCTCTTTTCTTCAGTTTTGTTGTTAAAGGTAGTTTCGTCTACACCCATCGTACTTATATTACTCAAAAATTGTGTATTAAATGCGAGAACTTTACGTTTGAAGAAGTGTCTATAAAAAAAAGATGTGGTTACATTTCCGCGTTGTCACACGCCTTTAGGAAAAGGTACTCAGATTTTCGACGTACACTGTTACATAACCGCGCATGATAAAAGGACATCTAATTTCTTAAAATAAATAACAACGCTAAATATTATGGTCCGACATCCAAGTCATATGGACTTGTGTGCATTTCATTGCTTTATAATTATGCTTCTGCTAATATGTCCTCGAACAGCGTTTTCGACATGGCGCAAACCTTCCTTCATTCAGCAACAGATCGCTGCAACTTGAAAATTAATAGGCGCGAAATAGCAAACCACATTTTTAATGCCAGTGGTCTAATTAGTACAGTGGTAAAAACAACAAGTTATCAATTAACGTTTAACGCGCGAATAATAATCGTCGTCGCATTATAGCTGCGACGTCATAAAACATTTGGCATCTTTTAATAACGTTACGGCAGCGAAAGGGTTAAATTCTCGTCCTAGACATTGCGGCTGTTCCGTACGTAGATTGTATCATCGACAGGGTCTCAGATCTGCTTTTCCCCATCAAAACGCAAATGTTTACAGAATACCGTTGTTCCGGATTCATTTCACACCTATTCTACACCTAAATGTAAAAAAAACCCGTCCACTTGTTTACACCGTAAAAACCGGAAATGACGTCGTTGACGTCGTGCACTTTAGTGCCGTAATTTATATCAACGTCAAAGCCACACTGGAGCATTTATTGAGACAGATGATTGACAAATAAAAATGTTCTTTCGCGCGGTGGCGTTAAGGTGACCCGCTCACATCTACTTGACGTTGCTATGGTGGCGGTATCTCATGCATCATGCGCAACTACGTTTTCAGTATGTAATTTACTCATAGAATATTGTTGTAGCTACAAGTACATAAACAAGAGCTGTCAGAGGAGACAGCACGCTCAACTATTCGAATCATTTGAAACAAATGCAATTTGAAGATTAAAACAATAACAACTATGGCCATACATTCATGTGCAATCAGGAAAAATATTAACAAGTGAATGGTAAGGGAGAAATGCATTTCAAATAACAGAAATAATTCCTCAATGTACCATATATATTAAACTGAATAGGGGAATAACTATGAAATATTTCTGGATTTGTTAGAAAACTTGTTAATAATTTTTTATTAGAGACATTTACTTTTAGTTCAATATCAATCACTTCAGTAATGTTACAGAAAAAGAACTGAAATGAATATATAATGAAAGTCTAAAGTTGATACCTTAAGTATTTGCAAAGTTATCGATGAAGTGCACTTAAGTGAAAATATAAGTGAAAAAAAAGAACAGTGGAAAAAGGGGCATAACTTGTAGAGTAATTGTTTTACAGTTATGGGTCTTGTTGGTAATGATGTAGATTTTGATGGTGAAAAAATATTAAAAGTTTCAATGAAATATCGAAAAGGCGACGTAAAAACTTAATTCAAAAGGGGCGTAACTTACAGAAATATAGAGTTATGGATGTTGTGGATAATGATTTAGAAACTGATGGCAAACATATATTCCAAGTTTCAAAGTAATATCTCCTGTTGTTTCAAACTTATGGGACAATGGCGTTAGTGAAAAAGGGGCATAACTTGAAAAATATTGGTAGCAGAGTTATGGGTGTTTTTTTTTATAATGACATAGATTTTGATGGTGAATATATTTTCCAGGTTTCAAGGTGATAGCTCAAGTAGTTTAAAAGTTAAGGGCCAAGTGTATATTTTGCTTAACGCAAAATTTAAGTGAAAAGGGGCCATAATTTGAAAAATATTGGAAGCAGGGTTATGGGTCTTGTTGGTTATGATGTAGATTTTGATGGTGAAAATATATTTCAATTTTCAAGGCAATATCTCAAGTAGTTTTAAAGTTATGGGCAAAATGCATATTTTGCTTAACACAAAATATCAGAAAAAAGGGGCATAACTTGAAATATATTGATATCAGAGTTATGGGTCTTGTTGGTAATGATGTAGAATTTGATGGTGAATATATATTCCAAGTTTCAAGTTGATATCTCAAGTAGTTTATAAGTTATGGACCAAAGTGCATATTTTTCTTAACGCAAAATTTAAGTGAAAAAGGGGCATAACTTGAAAAATATTTATAGCAGAGTTATGGGTGTTGTTGGTAATGATGTAAAATTTGATGGTGAATATATATTTTAAGTTTCAAGTTGATATTTTAAGTAGTTTTCAAGTTATGGACCAAAGTGCATTTTTTGTTTAACGGACGCCGACGGGAACGCCGACGCCGACACCGGGGCGAGAAGAATAGCTCCCCTATTCTTCGAATAGTCGAGCTAAAAATCAAGGGAAAATAATGAAAATTGAAGAAATAACGGCACTTGTCCCGAAACTTTTCGAACATCACTCGTATTAACAAGTAAACGTATTTAAATGTGTATCTGTTCATTCCATACTTTAGTTTTTCTCCATGGTTTAAAGTCCTTTGGATTAACTTGCTTCTTTCTTTGACCGTCTTAAAATTACAGAAAAAATACGATATTTTAGATTCACTTAATGCAAGTTCGCAACACGCACGTGTATTTTTATGAAAACAATCATAGTGGTTTTTTTCCGAGTTTCAGGTCACACATGGATATATCATTATTTGTAAGAAAAGTCACAAATGAATCAATTATATTTAACACAAGTCACAAAAGGATATGATGATAATGTTACACAAGTCAGAGGATTACATGTATATGTAACACAAGTCACACATGGATACGATTATATGTAACAAACTTCACACATGGGTATGATTACATGTATTAAACACAAGTCACACATGAATATGACTACAAGTATAAATCACAATTAATATTATTATATGTAACACGCGTAACACATGAATGTAATTATATGTAACACAAGAAACACATGGATATGATGATATGTTACACAAGTCACACATAAATAGGATTATATGTAATACAAGTCAATCGTTAATATGATTATATGTAACATAAGTCACACATGGAAAAGATTAAATGTAACACAAATCACATAGGATATGATAATATATAACCCAATTCACGCATGGATATGATCGTATGTAACAACTGGAAAATGAAAACAATGCACGAGTTTTAACAGTACATTATCTTACCCGCCACTCTGTAGATCTCTAGTTCCGTGACGTTCATGTTGCCGTTGTTAATCTGATCATTAGTAACGCCCTGGTTGTCGTAGCTGGTTCCTATGTTCACGCCACCACTTAGAGGAAAGTACCCGCCTGCATTATTCACTGTATTTATAAATGTATAGAGATCGTTTCCACCACCAAATGTCGGACCGAAACTTCACAATATATCGCATGTTGGTACCCAGCTTGCTTCAGTGAGAACTTGTTGACTTTTGGACTGCTGTTGTATTGCAATTGAAACAGAAATGAGTCGGTCGTGTTTACATGGCCGCTGGTTCCATTCCAACTGGCAGAGGCGTATCCACCAAAAACAGATCCTTGTTGGTTGTACAGTACTGTGACTGTGGGACCCTGATTGTCACACTTCTGGTGGAAGGTTGTAGCATTACATCCGTCACGTGTTATGGCGTACAGCAAGGTGAATGTTTTCGGCCCTTTACCTATCCACTGCTCCAGTCTATCCATATCTCCTTCTGTCAGTCTTCCTCCCATTGTATTGCAGATTATTCTTCAAAATCAAACTTTTATCATATTCATATTCATATTCTCCGTTTCATTAGAAACTTTCGACTATTAAACTCTCTGATTATAATGAAATCAATGTTTACACATTTTAACCTGATAATGTTTCAGTTAAGATAAACTCCAGCATTTAACAATATCTATTCGCAAACTGACAGATTTAATCATCATGATAGCACTGTCTAAGCAAAAAACAAGAAATAACACTAGCAACAACAAGACATACTTCAAAAAAGAAATAGGCCCAAAGGTTCTATAACTAAATCAGATATGTTACATTTATTTTAAGTCATATTTCCTAGTAATATGCGAGTAGGCCGTGAAATGCATTCATCTACAGTTAACAACTGAAATAGGTTTATTCAAATACTTTTTGCTGATGGTGTATATTTTAAATTATTTGTCTGTGTCACGTGACTGTCAAGTTATCAATAACGTTCTATAGGATAAAAACTAGGGATGTCAACGGATCCTGAATTTAGGATCCGGATATCCGTTGAACGATCCGAACGGATATCCGAATATAAACACTTTGCTAATAGAAATATGTGGTTTCTATAGACATAAACGCTTCATAATTTTAATATTTTAATTAAATACGAACAATAAAGCATTGGGTATTCTCAGTCAGTATTTTCTGTTTTCAGTTGTTTGACAAATATTGCAAAAAGATTAGAATTAAAACGATAACAAACTGTGTGAATAAACTATGCATTTGCTGTATTTCCCCCTTATCATTTTACTTCACAAAATGTCGCAAACAGAATAGAAGGCATAACAAATTATTTGTTTAGAACGTAGATGTTAATAAATCAAGATCGCGAGATCAAACAAAAAATGAATTCATCAATAATTTAATAGATAGAAGCAAACTGACATAATCAAACGTGAGTAATTGATTTATGACCGCCAAACCTGTTGTCTACAGAATTATAGTTCTATCCCTTCTCAATAAAACCGATCACACAGAATTAAAGATAATTTTCTTTACTCAAAATATATTAACTTTAAACGTTGACCATTAATAAGCAAGTTCTTATGTATACTTACATACTTTAACACACTAAAAAAGAAAAAAAACTGATAATATTTACATTTTACCTTTTTTAATCCGTCTATCAATACAACTTACATAAACAACTTGAGAAAGAAAGCAGTTTTGATTGTAAACATATAGAGATCAGCTACTAAGACATTACAACGTTTAAGCTATAAACAACTTTCCGAAGGGAAACTCGGCTCAAGAACCTTCACACACCCTGTAATAATAATTATTTTAAACCTAACAACTGCCAATATATTTCAATAATCGCAATTTTTTATCGTTTCTACATAGGCAGTTTATTCCGTCTACAAAACGGGTGTAGGCTACATAAATATATTCATGCGTACAAACTTAACATAGTAGTGGAGTATTCTACGCCTGAAATGTCTGCAAAATTCAATTTATACTTATATTTTTCTTAGCGTATGATCAACATTCAGTTTGCAAGTTAAATGAGAAAGAATCAGTAAGTACAGTCACTTTCTTTTGACATAAATCTGTAAAACTGTTTTATATACATCTTGCAATAGTTTTTTTTGTCTTCAAAAAGGAATTCGATAAAGTTATATAATGTCAAAAAGTGACAGTAGTTTTTTTATGCTTATATGTAAGATTTAGAAATACTTCAGATATATAATAAAGAAAATCAATTTTTAGTAAGTTAACGTTGTATCAGAAGGGTTTTTTATTTCTTCATCTGCAATTTTTCCATTCCCTTCTGCAGGTCTTTCTTTTGAAACGACATGTTATGGAAATAATCTTCAGTAAATTCAGAATTCGTCTTAGTGACACAACTGCCAGGATGCTGATGTTTTTATCTAGATCATCCTCGTTTTCGTAAGTGGGCAGGGTACAGTTTCGCACTTTGGTCCCGGTGGATTTTTTAAATATTTGGGGCACCCTTGAATTTAATGCATTAAAATCATTGTTTAAATTTAAAATGTGAGATTCTTTTATAATTATGTATAGTTTGTGCAATAAGAAATCTGATCATGGTGGCTAAAATGCATGGATGGTAGCTTTGTATGTTCTGAGTTGAATAGTAACCGGATGAAAACACAGCCTGCTCGGTTGAATCTGAAAATAATTTGACGGTGAGGTATTTCAATGACAAATGCTGAAAAATCAAGCTGGATGGGAGACACTTTCCATCTGCTTGGGGAATTGGGCACAGATAAAATATTAACAGGAAAGGGGTTTTATTTCAAAAGTTCGTGCAGGAAATATTTTGCAGGCTTTCAAATATGTAGGATTTTAGCCAAATTTGCACTGGAAAAACAGGGGTAGGGGTGAGCTTATATGTCTTATTAAATCCTGAAGGATAATCACTGTAGACCAGTTGCTTGTTGTTTGCATGAAGCCACCCCCCTCCAACACAGAAAATACAACAACACAATTTTAGCAGTACAAAATTTGTATTTTCAGTAAAAAAGAGTTCGCGCGCAGTCACAGACTCTGAAAGCCGCCTCGGAAACTGTACCCTGCGCCCTTAAGGTAAAAACCTTAATTTTTTCGTATGCGAAAGTTTTCTTCGATGTAATGCAAATGCAATATCTGAACATAGTTTGAGTTGAAAACAGTCATTTTGCTCAGTTTTGATGGAAGGTTTGGCATTTGTAACAGAAATACTATCACCCTGCCCAAGCGGGTGATATTCTGCTTATTTCCCTTTATTTGGGTGTAGGTGTCAGACTGGCTCTATTAACCTCGTTTGGCTAGTAAAACATATTTAAAGTGGTTTGTTGAACCCAAAAAGGATCAAACCTGAGATGAAAGGGGGATATATGAGATTTGAAAGGGAGACGCAAGTTCTTAAGTGGGCAGGGTACAGTTTCGCACTTTGGTCCCGGTGGATTTTTTAAATATTTGGGGTACCCTTGAATTTAATGCATTTAAATCATTGTTTAAATTTAAAATGTGAGATTCTTTTATAATTATGTATAGTTTGTGCAATAAGAAATCTGATCATGGTGGCTAAAATGCATGGATGGTAGCTTTGTATGTTCTGAGTTGAATAGTAACCGGATGAAAACACAGTCTGCTCGGTTGAATCTGAGAATAATTTGACGGTGAGGTATTTCAATGACAAATGCTGAAAAATCAAGCTGGATGGGAGACACTTTCCATCTGCTTGGGGAATTGGGCACAGATAAAATATTAACAGGAAAGGGGTTTTATTTCAAAAGTTCGTGCAGGAAATATTTTGCAGGCTTTCAAATATGTAGGATTTTAGCCAAATTTGCACTGGAAAAACAGGGGTAGGGGTGAGCTTATATGTCTTATTAAATCCTGAAGGATAATTACTGTAGACCAGTTGCTTGTTGTTTGCATGAAGCCACCCCCCTTCAACACAGAAAATACAACAACACAATTTTAGCAGTACAAAATTTGTATTTTCAGTAAAAAAGAGTTCGCGCGCAGTCACAGACTCTGAAAGCCGCCTCGGAAACTGTACCCTGCGCCCTAATTTTTCATCGGAAGTATGTTAACACGTGGAAGTCCGAGAAGTTGCGCGGCTTTCTCCACGTGTTTGCCAACAGCTTCGCTTTGGGAGACAACAGATATGTCCTTCTCAACTTCCTTGTCGATTTTCGTCAGTATTACCAGCTGAGGGATTCCTGTATAAAACGGAGTCGTATTTAAAATGTAGTATTCAAATTTGTGATTACATGCACTTGGAGTAGAAAACTGTTTTAGGGACGTAGAACTACATGTATGTAGCCTATTTACTTCCTTTTTATAATTTTGTGCATGCCCTAAGTTGTGGAATTGTGCCACAGAACCCACTGGTCGTATTATTCTATTTCATATACTAAGTCGTAATGACAACTTTTACATGTTAAAAGCAATAAAAGAGGAAATCATTTGGAATAATATCCTTTTAATACAAGACGACTAACCTTTTTGATTCATAATGTCTTGAAATCGTTTTATTTTCTCCATCACTTTAGAAGGGAGTACTTCCAGCGTAGTCGAGTCGAGAACAAAGACCGCGCAGTGTATCTCGTCGTCGGGTGTCGGGTCTGACTTAAACTCAGGCGTTCTCGGAGAGATGGGCGCTGATGGATTAAACTGAAAGTAAATAAATTATTTGGTTTTGATTGATTGTCAAATCAGTGCCATTTCCTGATTTCATTGAATCTGCTTGGATCAACATATGCTTTTAGTACAACGACGCTTAAGAAAGAGAAAAGTGATAAAAGCAAATCAATTTTTTTTTCGCAAATACTGACTTGATGCGACGATTCTTTTGATTCTTTTTTATCGTGGATTGCTTTTGAAATCTTTTATAATTATAGTTATTCTTTTTCTTGTCATTTAAAATTTCTACAAATTTCGATTTCATTTAGATTTTGGTTTGCAACCAAAACATCAATCACGATGCGCGGCGCCTGACTGATATTTTCGCTGAGATATAACGAAAGGAAGTATCATTAACAGAAGGCTTTTCAAAGTTAATCACGCCTTCAGGTTGCTTTAATTTAAGTCACATGTTTGTTATTGTTCCAACATCCGCAATAGGAATGAACCCACAGCGACAAAAATTGATTGACAGTCAAACCTAATTTGGAAGTAAAATATAGCGTCTTCTGATTGGAGCGGCAGTTCTATCAGTCGTCGCATGACAAAAAAACGTGATTGGCGTCTTGTGAAGTGCTACATAAAAGTTTAACATATGTTTACGGTTGTTGCTCGATGGGTAAAATCTAACTGAAATCGAAATTTGTAGTAGATCTAATATTTTTATTTAAATATTTGTATAAAAGAAAATATATGTTTGTAAATAAATTATGAAAATATAAATAAACCTGATAACAATCCGGTACGTTTCCCTCTAACAGGTAATTAAATTCGGCGTCAGTGAGTCTTGTAGATTCTTCCAGACCACGAGTGTCACATAACCGGAAGTTCAGAGATGCTCCAGATCGCACATTTACTGTGTAGGGAGTGTACTGTAACAAATAAAGTTTCCATGCGCTATTTGAAACAGTGTATAGGCGGACACGTACTGTTCTAAATGAGGACTGTCATTTAAATCGAAATATACAGTAGATATATATTCTTGGTTCCAAAAACAAACAAAGGCGATAATCAAATACATGTACTTACGGTTGTTGTCAGACTTTGTTGTGTACTCCCACATCTAGCCCGGTGGGTAATGCGCCCGCGGAATACAGAATCAATTGTGTTATAAAAACTTGACTTTCCGGCACCTACCGGACCAATCATCAAGATCCTAGCATGTATCACCATGACGTTTTCCAAAGGCTTGAAGGAAATGATCTCTTCTGTTAGTTCATTAGAGAACTGAAATGAAAACTCTTGATAGCTTTAACGGAAAATTATCAAGTTAGATTTGAGTTGTGTTTTTGTTTTAAAGCGTTGTAACACTCTTTACACTATCGGTTCATATACATTCACCTCCAAAAATGAGTGTAAGGGACGACAACTCCGCGAAGGGGATAGACATTGTAGTAACTCTTCGGTACGAAGTATTAAATTCTGATCCTGATATAATACATCATTAAAAATAAAAATACAGAACTTGATTAGATACCACACAACCGAACGTTATTTTCTTCCACAGGGAGAACAGATGATATATATTACGAACAACTGTAAAAATCAGAGATTTGAACTGAAACTCAAAAGGAATACGGAAAAATAATCAGTATTTGATTGTTGCAAATCATTTTCGCCAACTGAATGAAATAAGAAATCCCCAAATTCAACTGCCTGTGTAAAAATACGTTTTCTCTGAATTTGAAACGGAGAAAAGGGTAAACAAATGTACCAGTAAAACTTATATCTGATAGCATTAAAATGTCAAGCAATCTTTCAACCTGATCATTCCAGGCTTAAGTATTTCTCCATGGCGTTATATACTTCTGGTCCAAATTTTTTTGTCTTTGACCATCTGAAAATATTAAAGAATAAGTTAGATCAGTGCTCTTTGTTTTGACCAAAACAGCGGCACATATTGTGAATTAAAAAAAATCTTTATTTTATCGAAAAATGCCATACTGATGCAATTCATTATCAAAATGAGTACTGTCGTTGATATTTTCGCGGGGAAATAGTTTTCGATCTTACCAACAACTCTGTAGACCTCCAGTTCCGTGACGTTCATGTTGCCGTTGTTGATCTGATCCACCGTGATCCCCTGGTTGTCGTAACTGCTTCCTATGTTCAAGCTGCCATTTAGAGGAAAGTATCCGCCTGCATTATTCACTGTATTGTTAAATGTATGAAGGTCATGTCCCTGCCCAAAAAATGGTCCATAGCCGGAGTTACAGATTAGTGAATAAGTGTGTTGATTCGGTTTTAAAGTAAATTTATTCGATTTGTTGGCGCCATTAAATGACAGCTGAAATAAGAATGAATCGACAGAGCTAACATATTGACCACTACTGCTAAACCAGCTGGTTGATGCGTATCGCCCGTGCACTGATCCCTGCTGATTGTACAACACGGTCACGGTAGGACCCTGGTTGTCACATTTCTGGTGGAAGGTTGTGGCATTACATCCGTCACGTGTTATGGCGTACAGCAAGGTGAACGTCTTCGGTCCTTTACCTATCCACTGCTCTAGTCTGTCCATATCTCCTTCCGTCAGTCGTCCTCCCATCGTTTGTATCGAGCTGAAATACACAATCAACAAAATGTGACAATTTTTTCCATTTTATGTAGAAGAAAATACTTACATTTATTCTACAAATCTTAATAATAATAACTCTTAATCTTTTTCAAAAAATCATTCAAACAATCAGGCAAGCAAGCAAGCAATCTATCAAGCATGCTAGTAAGTATTCTATGTCAGCAAAATGGGCAATAAAAGACGATGCGTCAAATGTCATACTGAAGTTTGCTAACCTTGACTATCTTATAACAAGAACTGATAAAACATTAATTTTCGTCCTTTCCAGTCCAACAGTTAAAGGAAGTTAACGAATTTAGTGCATCATTCCCTCTACTAATACATCGTTAAGCTTTCCAGAAGTATTAATTCTTCCAAATTGGACATGACCCTGAAAACTTTCGACACAGAGACGCAGAAAATAAAGGTGCAACCTTGATGTTATTTAAAGTTCTGCAAATAGAAAAAAAAGTTAAAAAAAAGGTGTAGAAGTAACTCATATTCTACGTTACCTTGTCAAACCGAAACCAAACGTTGAAACACTATACCGGGCCGTACCAGATCGTACTAGATAACTCAATAATTCGCAGTAGTAGGAGTACCGTCTTGTTCTTTAGACTGTGCAATACTTTAACCTCTGGGCTTGTCGGCGTCGGTTGGCAGCGAAATAAACATGTACATCATTGTTCTAGATGAATTTCGGATAAATTATTGTTCGAATTAAGATTTTGAAAGCAAAACAACAGTTAAACAAACTAAAATCGTGTTTATCGAAATTGTTCATTATTCCTTACTTCGAAAGAACATCGGATGTACGAAAACAATTAAATAGTTTTCAAATATTCCATAGATTTCAGTCTCGCTCTTTTCAAGCCAGTGCGTGAATATAGCATAGATTTAACATTAATCTATGTATTTAGGTGTATTTACAAGTTTTTACTTCATTAACCTATCAATCCGTTAAACTACGTCCTATATATTCTTATGCGCACTATATACATGTAGTATATACCGATTAAGTTTTCGACATCGCAAAGCCTTCTAATGTAGCAAAGTGCAAAGTGGAGAAAGCCGATGTTTGGCGATTGCATTAATATGTGTTCGACACCGTCTTTGCTATCAGGAAACCATTAGCCTTGTCCTAATTTATGTGCGGAGGTCTCAAACAACACCTTAGCGTGCTAAGCTCTGTTATCAGGCACATTACTGTAATTTTTTATATCTTATTTTAATAACGACTCTTATAAGCTGATGATGTGTGGTTACACATGGCCTTAAAAGATCAAGCTTGTACAACTTGCCTATCCGGAGAAAAAGCTGAAATCAGCAAATGTCAACACAAATTTTCACCAGAATAAGCAGTTAAGAACCATGACACTGCCGTGAAAGTTTAAGGTCACAGTTGGTCTTTAATAGTATAACTGTGTATGAAAATGTTGCACAGCGCGAGCAGGAATTCGCTACAAGTAAAGGTACCTCAGCCAAACTTCAGGGGTGGCAGGAGTTCAGATTTATGTTTGCAGTTTCTTTTATTGCTGCCATCGGATTCTTGTTTAATTAACTCTAGGCGCTATGGTCTAAGACAGGTACAAAAAACCTACCGATTTCCCTTAACCATTCTTTTAGCTTCTTATGTTTATTATGTTTGTGATCTATTACACTCACGACTATCGACTTGTTTGCAGGTTGGAGTTAATTCACCTAAGCAACTTGTAAAGTCTTCCCGTACATTCAATCAGTGCTGTTGTCAGTTACGTCCTTTGAAGGTCGTTGAGCACGATACTTATGTACTATGTTTATAGTACTTCTAAAATTACTTTTGTTTTAATATTTCGGCCGGTTTATAGAAAGGTGGTTTCAATATTCCAGCCAATATAGATTCGGATATTGTTCAATCACCCCCATGGATATACTTCCTGCTTTTTAAATTTTGCCTTTGGCGTCGTGTGTGATATTCAGGATTTATATTCTAAGATCCCCTGTCAAAATTCTATTATGTTCAGTCCCGCCCAAGCTTATTTATTGGTGTAATCACTGAGTTGCACTCAACCCGGGGCTAGGCGGCGTGGGCAGTAATATGCATTCCCATTATTGCCTATGAACATGCTCAATCAAACCGAGCCTGCAGTATTTTCTAATTTGTCTGTTCGGTTGCTTTCAAAGTTCCCTTTTCATCTATTGTAATTATTCGTTCATATGAACGAATAAGATTGAGGATGATCCCGAGATGCTTTGAAATTATTTGAATGAAAAAAATGTGCAAGTGAAGGGGCAGTGCAACATGCGGAATATTTTTCTCCGTTTGTTGTTTCGCAAACTTGAACACTACTACAAAGGTGTCAATTTAACAACAAGGCAACACACAAATTAACTTGCAATATGTTATTATTGATAGTGATTTATAATAAGTTAGGTTCTTTCTACATTATTAACTTGTGTTCTGAAAACCTAGCTACTACACAAAACGGATATATCTTAAAAGTATGCAATACAGTTCAGCTGTTAGCACAGTTCCTTGAAAGATGTCCTAAAGTTGAGGACACTACAACAGTTTTACAAGTTTCGCGGCAAAAATGTCAACTATTGTCGAAGACTGTGATAAAATAACAGTTTTCAGAAAATGACATGTTATCCATGGTTCTTTTTATGAACAGCTAAAGCTTGCATGTCAAAATATTAACGAATATACAGTTTTGACAATTTTGTTTAATAACCCTAGTTTTCTTTCTATGGAAAAAGAACAATAAAATACTCAGGTAAGATTACCAAATATCCTATCCTTGTTAATTTCATGTGCATTCGTTTTCAGAATTTAAATTGACCATGTTATTATTATGGAATCATAATTAAAATAAAACCAAACATTGAATAACAAGATATCGTTTCATTATTTATAAGATATCATTACATTGGCATTGTATGAAACTGTATAAAGTATTAAATGACACTTTTTTTCAAAATTCGTAAAACTGACTGGAAGATTAAACAATATGCAACGCAATTAAACAATACCATTAGCTCCGTTTATAAATATTTTGACACAGCTGTCTAAAGCAGCATTTTTAATATTTGCCATTGTTCTTTTTGCAAAACAAATCGGGTCAATCTAACGCATGCCACATATAAACGATAAATGAAAGTTCTGATTTACTAATAAAACTTTACTGAAATAAACAATAAGATAATAACAGTCTCTCTCTCTCTCTCTCTCTCTCTCTCTCTCTCTCTCTCTCTCTCTCTCTCTCTCTCTATCTAATTGATGATTGCAAAATGTTTACAAGTACTGTACATGCGACGATAATAAAATAATGATCTTGATTATTATTGGTTGCAAAATACTTCAATCATTATGATATTATATAAATCACGATTACATTGTATCATCACGTGTAAGTCCTCAGTTTATGTATTTAAATCACTGTTACATTTTTATATTTGCATTTTAAAGTTTACTTTTCCACTTTAAGTGTTTCCATCTCCTTACTAAGATCCACGTTTTTGTCCAGAAAATTGTGAAGATGATCTTCTGCGAAATGTAGGATTCTACGCAGAGCTAGAAGTGCAAGGATGTTGATGTTGTCGTCAAGGTCATCCTCGTTCTCGTAATTCTTCACCGGAAGTACGTTCGACCGTGGCAGTCCAAAAACTTCAGCTGCCTTCTCAACGTGTTTTCCTACCATCTCGCTTTTGAAGACGTTGGAAATGTCTTTCTCGACTTCTTTGCATAATTTGTCAATCTTCGTTAACATCAGGATTTGAGGAATGCCTGAAAATAAATAATAGTAATGCTTTTCAAATAATTCCGATTGGAAACATTCTGACTGAATATTTCGCAAATATTTTTACGTTGATCTCGAACAACAAGCACACATAAGAAAGCTTTTTGGTTGCTTAAATTGAATAAAAAGCAAATTGAAAGCATTCTGTCTTCCACTACATGTAAATGTTCATTTTGTTGAGATCAAAGAACACCAAAGTTTGCGCGAACTGCATATTCGTGTATTTCTTAAAAATTTAACCTGGTTTAATAAGTAAAACAGACATAATGATGTAGCCTGAAAAGTAAAACAAAAACAACAAAACATCTAAAATACGTATTTACCATTCTTATTTTCATTCTGTTTCAAATTATACTATATGGAATGTTGTTTTGAAGATTTCTTTTTATTACTAGACAAACAAACAAATGCAAAATAAAACAAACATGAAACGCTGAAAGACTACAAGTAACACACATATGAATATACACAGGCTGGGTTTCATTAAGTCTGTTCATGAACACTATTGGAAATAATTTCTAAAATGTTGAAGTCATCACATGAGTAAAGAATTCATGTTAAATGTTATATTATCATACCTCGTTGACTCATCATTTTCTGGAAGCTTTTAATCTTCTCCACCAGTTTCGAGGATATCACCTCCAGGGTAGTCGAGTCCAGAACGAAAACAGCACAGTGAATCTGGTCATTAGGTGCAGGCTCGGATTTGAACCCTGGAGCTTTTGTAATAGGCTTTGACAAGGAATATTGTAAAAAGTACTGATAATACATCTTCCAGTGCCTTCAATGGCGGCACGCCGGTAACATAATTACATGAATATACGAGTACATTGAAGATTTTGTATTGCTGTTAACCTAGACTTTGAAATTTGACAATTTCAGTGAAGACAGACGAATTAGAATCCACCTTAAGGTCATGTTAGCATAGTCTATCACATGTACATAGGGGACTCAGCTGACTCAATACCGTTCGTTCAAAATGGATCAGAAAAGGCTATCTGTCATTATGTAAAATGTGAAATGCGAAATAAAGAATGGTTTTACCTGCTCATTCCAGGTTTTTGTTTTTCTCCAGGGTAAATTTTCTTTCTGGGGTTCTGGAGCTTTCGGTGTTACAAGTTTTTGTCTTTGTCCGTCTGCAAAATAGGACGTTTTTAATTAAATAAATAAAGAAAATCAAGATAAAGAATAAGAAATTTTACAATTCTTCTTCAAAAGCTATTAAAAGATTAAGGTGTTAAATCGACGTGTTTTTTTGTTTTAAATTTAATATGATTTGTAAAACTTGGAGTTTATTTCGATTTAAGAAATAAAATGTATGAATTCAAAAGTGAGTTTGTTCAAATATCCTTCTTCATGATGATCAGCTAAATTCCAAATGGATGACTATTTTAACAGGTGAACACATATACAGCATCGGAGTAAACAGTTATATCAAATATGTATCAGTGTGATATCATTACCCGCCACTCTGTAGACCTCTAGTTCCGTGACGTTCATGTTGCCGTTGTTGATCTGATCCATAGTTATCCCCTGGTTGTCGTAGCTGGTTCCTATGTTCAAGCTGCCATTAAGAGGAAAGTATCCGCCTGCATTATTTACTGTATTGGTAAATGTCCAGAGATCATGTCCACCACCAAATACCGCACCGCAACTTGCATGATAATATATCGAATGTTGGTACCCAGTTTGTTTCAGTATGAACTTGTTCACTTTAGGGCTTCTGTTGTATTGCAACTGAAACAAGAAAGACTCGGTCGTGTTAACCCAGGTACTGGTTCCGTTCCAGATGGCAGAGGTATATCCCCCGTACACCGACCCTTCTTGGTTGTACAGTACAGTGACTGTGGGACCCTGTTTGTCACATTTCTGGTGGAAGGTTGTACCGTTACATCAGTCACGTGTAATGGCGTACAGCAAAGTGAAGGTCTTTGGTCCTTTCCCTATCCACTGCTCTAGTCTGTCCATGTCTCCTTCTGTCAGTCGTCCTCCCATTGTGTTTTCCAATCTGCAAATATGTTAATTATGAAGAAATGTAATTAAAGAAATATCGACTGAGGTAATGTATGTTCTCTATGTCTGCTGTAGCAACAAATAGGCAATCGTTTAAATCCACTCCTAAGGATTATGTTCATTTATAAAAATATATTAACTGATACGGTTAATTAGAATACATGTACACTTAATCTTTGAAGACAATCTCGAGTCAGTGATATAGTGTTCTTTGATTCACAATCTTGCAGTTTCGAGATTAACTATTTTTCCTGAATTGTCATAGATATATGAATTTCGGTCCTTTTGTTAGAGGTTCGATTTCGAAACATTTTAACTTTCCAAAGATTTTATAATGCAGATTTCAGTATTTCTCTTTTATTAAAAAGGCGATACAATCCCGTTCTTATATCATTTTACAAGTTTATGTTGAATGCTATAGAACAAAATGGTGTTTATATATAAAACAGTACTGATCTGAAGGTAAAATATATATAACTTCAAAACTATAATTAATATTATAGAAATATCTTTAGGGGCAGACCCAGATGGGTTTAGTGGGGTTGCTCGAAGTTTTGCAGTAAAATTTAATTGGGTCATATGGATATTTGGTAAAAAAGGAAATTATCTTGAATCCCATTGCTATAAATCTAATAAAGTTTCAAAATAGAAAATTTAATGATTTCCATAGAGGTATACACGTACCTAGTTGCAATATAAAGTTTAAATCACATACGAGGGATGATCCAAAATAACGTAGACTTTTGTTATAGTTTCTATATTATTCAAAATACCACAAATAAAATTACACAAGCTTTAATCGGAATATGTCCAGCATATTTTTACAAAATATCAGTAAAATACAACATCACGTAAAAAAACTATGAACAATTAAAATAATACACTAACCGCTATCCGGCGCACGTCAAAATAGATCTAAATCTTATTTCTTTAAATAGACTCCGTCACCGGTATGCGATTTCGGGGAACCCATTGATCGAACATAGTAGTGTATCATTGCTGGTCAAAGTCTCGCAAGTGGTAATGAGGCGATCAAAAAAGGGTTTCTCTTCTCGATTGTACCGCCGAAGAAACGACCTGGAATGCAATACCCACAGTATCGCGGTACTTAAGCAAGGAACTGTTAAAATAACTCATTACAAATTTGTATTTGTTAATATATAACAAGTCTTTGCATTGTGGACACAGTCTGTGTAGCTGTTAACTCAAGTGTAATTAAAATAATAAAAAAATATTTATTCTTATTTGATAATTTATGACTTTGTAATGATTCAAATATCAAACAAAAACATTTTTTGAAAAACATATTTGTTAGTTAATTATTAACGCACCTTTAAAAATGTCATTTGTTCGGTAATATCCGTTGCAAGGTACCTCATCCAGTCTAGAATAGGTCGAAAAGCGCCACAATAGTTAGACTTTAGTCCGCTTCAAAAACCTCCCGGCTTGACGTCACTGCCGTAACGGCGATTTTTTTTCTTTTTTCCTAACCCAAGCCTTTTTAATGGCTCTTCTGACCGTAAAAAAAACACTGGTACCACTTAAAAATTTGAGCTCGGCTTATGGAAGTTTTCATTTGCGTCTGATAAATTATTATAGCTTTACATGAGGTGATTTTCAAAGACCATGACATAATTTTATAATAGCGCGTATTTCCGGGCGATCTGACGGCGACATTTCTTACGTTTTAACGTTGGTGATAGCTCTCTTAAATATTGACTGTTTTTAAAACGCATAGTCAGAATGACGTAAAATTTCGGCACGACATCATTTGTATACCTTGATTTGGGGCGCGTCACGGGAAAAGGTACCTTCGGACAGTTGACGTCAATCTTTGAAAAGACGTCATAAAATTGAGCAGACTACATTATTTATTATGCATTTCGCGGTTAAAATACCATTTTATTGTCCAAATGTGTAACAAAATCACATTCTACTTATAAGAAATTGATTTAAAGTTGTAAGTTCTTTCTAAATTTAGAAAGAACTAAAATATCACTAAAAATGACCGAAGGTACCTTTTCCCGTGACGTGCCTCATTTGACGTTGCGAAGTTTGGCTCTTTTTCCACTTGTAGTTTTGTTTTTATTGACAGGTTTATGCTTTATAAAGTACAATAGCAACGGCGTGCGCCACCTACGTGTTACCATGGTTATTCAAATAAGCGACGCGCTTTTGAAATCGATTAATGAATATTTTAGCTCAGTTTGTTACGTTCGTTTTCTGATTGAATTTGGTAAATAATTTATTTCGAACCCGTTTCAAATTAAGATGCAATGACAAAAGTCAACGTTATTTTGGATCATCCCTCGTATATATGTGATTAACACAGAAGATGAATATTTCAATATGACCATTAAATCGCATCCAGTTATTTTAAAAAAAACATCAGGGGTTAATAGTTTTTGCTGTTAAAATCTAAACCAACAATCGTCGAACATTGCGTCGTAATGCTGTAGGGAGAGTGAAATAACTCCAAAAGTTGTAAAAATGCGGTAAAATATGGATTTGTATTAGCTTTAAAACCACATGTACTACTGTTTGATCAAAAACCATTCGTACTACTGCTAAATCACTTGTTATTCGGCAAAAACGTCAATGTACTCGGTAATTTCTTATCTTTATTATTTTTGCATTAAAATCACTTACATGCGAGGGATGTTCAGAAAGTTTGCGAAAAAAGGTCTAAATTTTCTTTATAGAATGTACAAAATTCAATAAATCTTTCCGATTTTGAAATCATGTCTTTAGTTTATTTGTTTGACAAAATATATTGCTTTTCTTAAAAAAGGAAACCATGGACACGTTGTTGAAGGCCTATAAATAAGAGCTATGAAGAAAATGGCAGTATACACGTGGCACATGTGGTTTCAAGACGGACATAAGTGTTACCTACGATCAACGCAGCGGTTGCCCATAGTCGATAACGTCACCTCACGTCGAGGAAATCAAGGATCTGCTTGGAAAGGACAGCTTTTTTTCACAATATTGTAACATGGCAACATATTTTACTGCGGTATTGGGACTTTGTTAGTATTATTTACGAACTGAATATGTGTGTTACGAACAAAGACTGATTGTGATATGCTGCTGTAAACATGACGGTAATTGGGTTTAAAGTAGGCCAGATAACCGTTAGTGCTGTTAAAAAAATTTACAAAATTTCGAAACAGTTCAATTTTACATTCTTTTGTGTTTGTTTGTTTTTTTTGTATGTAAATAACGCATGCCAGCATTATAACAACAATTTTATTAATGATCATTACGATCTAAAATAAAAGAAAGACATCACATTTCCGCGTTTTACGGTTGGTTATCAATTAATATTGGTTTTCACAAACCTTCTGTCAAAAAACGCTTATTTTTCTGTGCTACGGTTTTATCTCGGAGTGAAGTGCTACTGTTATCTTTCTTAATGTTTTAGACATTTTGCACTTACTTTATCATCCAAACAGAATTTTTAAACTTAAAACATATAATAATAATAATAATAATAATAATAATAATAATAATAATAATAATACAGTCAAACCTGTCTTTAGCAGCCACCCAAGGGAGTGACAAAAAGTGGCTGTTCTATACAGGTGGCTGTTAAAGACAGGTTAAAATGAGAACAAAATGCCAGTTTAGGACATATTCAAACTGGCTGTTTAAGACAGGTGGTTGCTATTTGCAGGTGGTTGCTAAGGCAGGTTTCACTGTAATACCATTTAGTTAGGTGTTAAACTGGTACTGGCCATGATGATGATGATGATGGTGATGATGATGATGATGATGATGATAATGATGATGATGATAATGATGATGATGATAATGATGATGATAATGATGGCGACGACGCCGCTGATGATTATGATGATGATTTTCGTCGTTTGTCATACTGATTTTGTCGTTGCTGACCCTAATCTTGGTAATTTGAGAAATGTTTGTCTTAGAATCGGATGTATACGAATGCATATTTTCAAAGTCAATGAAAACTCACATGAAAAGTAAATCTACTTTCACTTTGAGCCAGGAAGTAAGATTTCCTTGAATTTCTTGAAAACCCTAAAAGTATTTTGACGAATTGGCACTAAACATTGTAGACCAGCAAATACTTATTTCAGGTATGAGTTGCTTTGGTATATTGTTCATGAATTTCAGAGTTCTCACGCAAATGGTTTTTCTTTTGTTTTAGTATGTGCTTGGTAATTAGAACATGAATTAGACTAAATTGAGCTTGCAAACATTTACTACATCCATAGCTAAATACATTTCTTTACTAAAGTCTAGGTGGCAATAAGTATTTCCCCCAAAATTCATTTTTTGAAATTTAGCCTGTTTTCGCCATTTGCAATGTTTGCGATACCTTGAATATATGTATTACCTAGCGAATTGCATCCTCAAATATTACATATCAGCTTAAAACCTGATGCAGATTATAATAATTATGCTTCAGGATCTTCTAACCATGCTTTCAAGTTGTAGTCAAATTATGATAAATAATATTAAATAATGAATATCTTACCTTCTTACAACTCTATACTTCTATCTTTCTTGTACTTTCGAAAAACGTTAAACAAACCGAAACCGAAAGTGGTTTGATTTATAAATAGAACACCACAAACAATGTACGAAAATGAGAACCACGGAGTTATGGCCTTGAAATTGGACATGTTTTAGCTTTCCAAAAATCAAGTCGGTCATTAGCACAACCTTTTAACAAGACGGCAGAAAAGTTTGAATTTTAAGGCACTTTTATTGGATGCCATACAAAAATGTAAGTTTACTTAAAGGTATTTCCTCTTTCGAATGAGATGTATTTAATCTGGTGATAAATCTAGCGATGTTTGCGAACAAGTTAATGATTCACTTGGAAGTAAACCAAAATGGAAAAGTTTGTTAAACAATATTTTTGTGTCAGAAAGTGTAAGAAAGCAACGATTATCAAGCTGTAAATATATATCAAAAGCTACAGAATATGTTAAAAACCAAAGTTTTTTCACAGTCATAGGGTGGGAGAGAAAAACGTCAAGGACTCACAGGTATGATAAAATTGTTCTTTCTGATCTAGAACAATATCGTTAGAATGTTGGTTCAATTCAATTCAATTATTTATTAGAGTCTCATTCACATTACATATACACAACACAGTTTATACAATGAATTTATATAAATGTAGTAGTACATGCATGTGACCAATCCATATTGATTTATAAGAGACTATTTGATACTAAAAGTTACAGTATTTTTACACGTAAAATACTGAAAACATTCTATGATAAAACTAAGTAATGCACCTTAATTAAGACATAGACATATATGGATCATAGTACGGCATATATCAGTTCTATTGGCAAAATTGTAAAACACTAAAAAAATTGTTGTATTATTAAATTATTCTTATATACAGCTCTACATATTTACAGTTGTTATAAAACATTGTCATTTATATAAGTGTTTTCCCCATTCTTGGAGAATATTAAAGCAGGTTTTGGCTGACAAATACATCAAATTCTCTTTGGTGAAAATGTAAATAAATTTCTCTAAATCTGACATGTTTTTACATTCAAAATTTGTAGATAGAGTATCCAGTAATTTACATCTAATATTGCCATAGATTGGACAACGTAGAATTCACTTAGTATGTCTCAGGACTTCGAATAACAACCTAACGCATTGAATAGGAAGGATTCACAGGTAGCCAATATGCTAAAAATAGATTCCCTGATAAGAACTGACCTTGGCAACCGTTGCTAGCGGTACAAATTTTGTATCACTTGCATGCAGTTTACTATAGATTTGCATGTGTTTAGGTATGGATCTGCAACCAAATTCTTTTAAAAAATACTTTGGTAGGACAAAACATTGTTGCTAAGGTGTTTGTAAAAGTGACTCCAGGTATGCAGACAAAGATGACATGAAAGATGTATTTTTATACCCTTTCCAAAACCAAAAACAAATGAACAGAAGTGCAAAAAGTGGATAAGTGCTTGTGGTCGGGAGTATTATACTATTGACAAAGTGAAACATTGGACATAAATATGCAGTAAACATCAATGGAAATAATTATGTCCCTCTCTCTCCCAGCTTCAATGCATGCCCTGCATTTGAAAAACAAACACAGCAACACTGAACAATATATTTAATTACTACACTTGATTAAGTATTGTCTCAATTACTGGTATCAATAGCTACATAAATAACCAGGGATCTTCATTTTACATTATTGAACACATAAAAATACAGATAAGATCAGCCATGATACAATCATATAGATATGAAACTGCACCTGTTTCTGACTACCTCTAGCTCAAGATTATGTAAATGTATGCTTACACTGCTTGATATGATAATTCTATTTAGTATTATAATTTATTATTCTATAACATAACAAATGCATTTCAATGATTTTGTTTTAAATATTATTAAAAGAATCAAACAACATATACAATGCTATAAAACAGTCATGTTTCTCAACTGTAAACAAAGGAAATACAGTATATAAAGTGGATGTAGATTCCCTGTCAATTAATTCTTGCCTTTTTCCTGACAAATTTAAACCTCGGCACTGTAACCAATGTTTTAATTCAACATTTGAATGCTCAGCAATGTCAGATGAGCGAAACTTAGCTTCAGGTACATCATTTTCTGTTAAATTTACAGCAAATATCTTATCACAAACAGCCATTGTTTACATTGTGTTGTACCACATGTGTATCACATGGTACAGATAACACTAATTGATGACGTAATTTTGTATTGTCTATTATTGACAGTTTCACGACCCGATTTGATACTTCTGCAAAAGTATGTGTGTTCGCATGTTCCAAAGAATATTTTGTTGATTCAAAACCAAATTACAACTAAGTAAAGCTTAAACTTGTAGTGTCTATTATTTTCAGTTTCATTACCCGATTTAAGATTTCTGCAAAACTGTGTGTTCTTGTGTTCCAAAGAAATTTTTTTCATTCAAAACCTTATAAAACTTTAGCAACCAGTTAATTAGTGGCAAAATTCAGGATAACAGTTAAGCAAAAGTATCAAGAAAGTAACGACGGATGTATCCATATCGAACTAGCTAAACCATGTAAAACATTCCCTGGGATACCTCTGATCCCCGAGTTTCACAAAATGCTGAAGTTCGTAGATTCGTGGTCAGCAAAATAAGTAGCTAATCTCTTTTCATTGTTCTCTACACATTTTATCTGCTTTGGTTTAATAAATTTATAAGCTGTACATCTTTTGTTTATCATACACAGTGTACATTTACTAGTCAAAATCCATGTACATGTATATGTTTATTGTTCGTTGTCGGAAATATCTTTATGAGTAATAAGCCTAGCTGATAAGAAGCTGGAGAGAGGATTTAAGAATAGGTACAGACTCGCAATGTGACGTCCTTCAACAGCCAATACGAGGCCTCTATGTTTTTATAGATAACGACTGAGTAAGAGTCTATCCATAAATAACGACTGAGTAAGAGTCTATTTATCTAAATTATCCGTTCCGTCTGGAACGTGATCTTTGCTTTACATCACTGTTAACTGGTGTTCAGGTAGAAAGCTCAAGTTTGGTTAGTCTCAATCATTCAGACGCTCTGATTTCGCAAAGGCGATCAGTACGTCTGAAGACCTCAGGCGCACTTGTTTGTATACGCCGTAATGTCCCGATAGGTATATGCCGAGTACTCCGATCACGTGATAGGTACACCGATCCGTGACAGATGAATAGAGTGCAGTTCGGGATACCTTAAAGTGGCCACGAAAATACTATGTGAATGGAAAATAAATATGTGTCCTATAATAGGCAATTTCTCAATATTTCAACTTACACATTTTGTTTTGTCGCCATCTTGGAAATAAATGCGCCGAGCTGTTTTGACCGGGCCATGGGGTATGTCCCGACTTTACTGGAAATACATGCGCACGCAAGTAGCCGGACTGAAACGAGCGTAGATCGGTGTCCCGCGGTATACCTTGGACTGATTCGGGACACCAATCAAGTGCGCCTCTTGTTCGTTAAAAATCCAGACACCCAAAAACGAGGCTTGTAATTAGGACATTACTATGGAACGCCGTTGTTTTCTAGTGAAAATAGTTTTTAAGACTGTCGCCCTGTCTACTGGAAATCAAAAAGACATACCATACGGCGACACGCATTTTTTAACTGTATTATTGCGGCCACAGGCGTTTTCAAGTAAGCTGGGTTCTGCGGTTATTAAGAGATCTGATGAAAAGTTTATACAGATGTTGCAAGCACAATAGCTACCTTATGCAACCTTAGAAATATTTTAATAAGATCATATTTTTTCTCTAAATTTGGACCTTTTTGGATCAAAATTACGTCTGTAGTGAAAAACTTTGCCCTACAACCATTTTTTTTGAATTTCTTAAGATAACTTCAAAATTCTTAGGCATACCCTAATTGCGATTTTAGAAACATTAAACAGTAAAAGTCAATAACTTCCCAATAACGAAAAGACAAAAGTGATAAGACAATTTAGAACAGTAAAGAAAAATAAAGCTTGAAAATCCCTAAAATTCTATTTGCGATAAAACACAAAAACGAAGCATCGCAAAACAAAAAGAGTTCAAATGCCCACATGATCAAAATGATATTGACAATATCCAAGATTCTTTAAAAGAACTTTAAATTATACAGAGAGAAATCAACAATTTCTGGTCATCGTTTTTCGCAACCATGAAAATAACGGCCAAAACCCACTTTTACAAATACCTCTTACTGTATACATGTGTTAGACAATGTGATCTTAGATTTTGTTGTTAGAAACTCATTACTCAGGAAGGCATTTAAATTGATGTTTAGTGTTGCTTTGTTTTTGTGTTTGGCTGCAGAATTACGGATTTATTTAGGTCAAACGATTTTTCTTTACCGTTCCAACTTTTCTTGACGTATAAATAATAAACATACATACCGGTAATAAGATTTATTTATGCAAAGTTTGACGAAACTGCATTTTTCCGTTAGATTTTGAAATTCTTCCCTTTTTATCAATAACCGTACAATAGCAACTGCCATACCATATAACGTGACAGTCTAAAACCATTATCACGAAGAGGCAGCAACGGCGTACCATATATTTGCGTTCATTTATGTAAAATGGGGTAGGCAAGTACATAAGGTCCTTTGTTTTATAAACCATATATCTGATTTTGTAGCTCGATATCATATTACCAAAATTTCACTTTGCCCAGTGTGGGAGAAATACGGTTAAAGCACTGTTAACAAATTTCATTAGAAATCGCGATTGATTTTGGATTTGTTTACCATACAAAAGCGCCACCTGTCGGTCAGACTTTTTATATAGCGATGTTTCTAGACGTTCGTCAGAGCAGTGTGACACTGATCAATGACAGAACGTCTAGATGATCTAGACTAAAGTTTTGTCCATTATAATATGTCGGTAATCAGGATGACCGGCAAAAAGGTCAGTAGCAGGACAATTTGCCACTGGTTCTATGGTGCACCAACATCACAATTGCCCTTAAATGCCCAATAAACTTGTCAAACAGCATATTTTTTATTAACCTAAACATTTTAGATTTCACCTGTATGCATAATAACATAAAAAATAAACCTTACAATAAGAAAAGGGTATTATCTTATTGTTTCGAGCATGTTTTGTGGATCGTTTATCTTGTTTACAAAACAAACAGCGGATCTTTCCGAGCTGATTTTCGGCAACTCTCGGCAGGCGACGGTCGCTAATAATACAGAAGTGCATAAATTGATGGCGTATTCCCCACTTAACATGCTTAAAGCCGTTACCGGGATGGGTCGTATAACATTTACATCTTTCTTTGTTTACATTGTAATGAAGTTAAAACTTAAAGAATCTCTATTTTCCCTCGTCTTTATCTGTTCATGTTTGCATGATTTTGTGTTTACAACTTTTATGTGAATGATGTCACTGCGTTGTGCGTTCTTACGGCACACTTACGGAAAAAAAACCGATAACTCTTCGCCAAATGATTGTAAACATTGGTTAATAATTTTGTGGGCTACAAAAATACTGTGACGTTTTAATTCGGACCGGGTCTGATTGATTGGGGATTGTTTGAGAACATAAATATTTGGTCATTTATACTTTCTTTTGAAAAGGGTCAACGTTGTTAATTAATTTTCACAATGAAAGAAAAACAACGTTTTTACAAGTTTATTGGGCCTTTAAATGTTGGATGCAAAAGCATACAAATATATAAAACATAAAAAGCTAATGGCATTCTAAAGCAAAAAAGGTTGGAACTCTATGACCTTAAAAGACAAGAGCATCCTTAGTTAAACCAGCATATGATTGCAGGAATAACAGAACCAACGAGCATTTGAATCCAGTAAATCACATAGAATCTCGAGTGATGAAATTCTTGTTTTCTTAAAACTCTCAAAACATATTCTATTTTATTACGACAATAATAATTTACGGCGGTCCCGCACTAATTACTGTATTAACTAACTTTTTAAAAACCATGTCTGATTTTTTTAAAAAGACCAACTGACTTGAAACGAGGTTTATGATCACATGTTTTTACTAAAAATATCCAGAAAACTGCCTGCGAATTGTTATGTTATTAAAGTTATATAAAAAAGTAATTTTTGGACTCAAAAAGATCAAACCAAGATATAAATTCAAGACATTTTAACGGACGAGTAAATTAGTTATTAAACAATAAAATGCTAGTCAATTTGACTTAAGGACTAATAACAAAAGTTGCTCGTTGTCAAGTTGATGGTTGAGTTGGATCTTATTCACCAAGACAACTTATACCTGTTTGTTCAAATAAGAATCTGTTGGGTCAAGTTTGCGGTTGGTCAACCCTAGAACATGGTTTAAATTGTTTTTGCATTGATCGTTCTAATGCGTAACCCCTCCGGTTCTTTTATTTAGTTAATTTTTTGCGGTGTCTTATTTGAAACTGACCATTTTATAAAGCAATGCTCTCTTAACACTCTTCATTTAGATGCTTTTTCTGCGCAATGCAAGCAATTCCTTATATGCATATTTTACTTTTTGGTAATCAATATTCCTTTTTTTCATACAAATAAATAAATAGATGACTAATTAAGTTTATTTTTTTCGCAAAGTACTTAAATTTGCTAAAGTTAACATACATTTGACTGTAATTCCAATAAACGTATGTATTACCGCATTTCATCTTTTGTTACTTTGTAAATTTCTCTGCACAAAGAAATGATAGAATTTGCTATAAAATCTTGACATAAATTTATGGAATTTTGGTACTCGATTATCGTTTTTATGTTAAAATCTTAAATTACAAAATTCGTCGTGCAATTTACATTAAAAACCCAATCGTGCAAAACATATGACCATATCGTGTAAAACACAATTTATGATCATAAATACTCTGTTATACTTTTTCAATTGCGGACCTTGCATCAGTTTGTTGAGAAGCGTAGGAAGTCGTTTTCACTCTACTGTACTGCTGTCAACGTGTTATTATCATTTAAAGTGTTTCTATTTCAGACAAACTAATAGGAAAATAGCAAGGTAAGCCACGCCCAGAGTATTTAGCCTTCCCTACATAGTCAACTGTAAAAGACAGGTAGAGAGCTAAGTTTTTAATATGCGAATAATATCATAATAATTCACAACAAAGGGCAGTAACCTAGGTCGACAAATCTTAGCCACGAGCTGACTCTTTCTCCATTTTACTACAACAACAACAGTTACAAATAACAACAATAGTATTTCAACGTTAGTTAGCAGGAGCCTTGTGTTCAATTTTGCATATAACTTTATTGTAATGGTTGACTGATTGATTTTACAAATCACTTTCTCACAATTGAGTATTTTTTGTTGACTATAATCTATAATCATCTTATATAAAACTTTACTTTTTCATTTATCGTTTTTGTTGTGTTTTTTTATGTTTTATGAAAACAGTGTATTTATACATTTAGTTCTTGGATTAAATTTTTAATTTTCCAACTTGAGTTTTTCCATATTCTTATGCAATTGTTTGTTTCTCTCAGATAGATTTTCCATAAAATCTTCCGCAAAATTCAGAATCTGCCGGAGTGCCAAGAGGGCCAGAATGCTGACGTCATCCTCGATCTCGATCGCAGTTGCGTAATTCTTCACCGGAAGTACGCTACCGGGCGGAAGTCCGAGAAGTTGCGCAGCTTTCTCGACAATCTGTTCCACTGTTTTGCTCTTGAAAACGAAGGAAACATCTTTCTGTACGTCCTTGCATAGCTTTTCTATCTTTGTGAGTACAATTACATGTGGAATTCCTAAAACACACACTTTTAATCGTATACTAAGCCAAAACGAAAACTAAACAAAAATAACATGGAAAACACCTATTACATTAATGATGCCAGTAAATGCAAATATCTGAAGAAATAAGATAGCCAATAACTACGTTTCTCTCGAAAGGTGTCGGTCAAGTATCAATCGGTTTAAAAAAAAACAACAGAAAACAGTTGTGTAAAACATAGCCTTGAATTGTGCTCATCCTTTAATTTAAAGGGAGGTAATTTGCAAAAAAATTGGACAGTTAAGTAACTGCATCGTATTTCTTTTCATCAGTGGGCTTTAAAGAATGTGTTTTCCTTCTGTACAAGCCCATAGGCTTCTAAAAAATTGACAGTCAAATAATCTGTTCGAGACTTTTATGTTAAAAATTATCGCTCTCATCATTATTTGGGAAATAAAAGATAACATTGACCTCTGTGAAAAAATAACAACATTTTACCGCTTGACCAACTGTCCTTATATGTGCAAATACACAAATTATATGAGAGATTAATGTAACATCACAGAAAAAATTGTGAATTTTTACAAATTGGTAATTTTTCATTTTTGCTCAGTATATAATACCCTAAATTGATAATAAACTGTAATCTTTCCCAGAACATAACTTCAAAATGTGCATTGAAACTCTAAACTTCGTTAAAAGTGTAAATAATGTTTCCGATTGCTCCGTATTACCGGATCACAACCATTCGGTACTGTCGAACCAGGTCAAGCTAGCTCTGAGATAGTTCCACTTTAACCTTATTTTTAAAACTCTGGTTCCTAATGGTCTCAAAGCGTTAATTTCTGTTTAGTCATTCTATACTTTTAACAAAACGGGTATTTCAATAAAAATGTTTTATGTTAAATGATTTGCGGTTTACCTAAAACATATTTGCTAAACCATTTGCATGTATATCGCAAATTCCATGATTAGCGGTGTATTGTGCCCAGTAACAATCACTTGTTTGCCCTAAACAAGAAAACAGTGGGCGGAACTGAATAGAATAGAATAATTATTGTAACAGGGGATCTGAGAATATAAATCCTGCATATCACAAAAAGTGCAAAGCGCAAAATTTAAAAACCAGGAAGTATTTCCCAGGGGTGATTGAACAGTATCAAAATCTATTCAGGCTGGGATATTAAAACCACCCACAGATCATGTTTTAGGCAATGTTGTTGTGGATGATTTTTAATGTAAATGATTGCATTCGATTGTTACGAAGTATACATTACCTTTCTGATTCATTAAGTTTTTGAATCCCTTCATCTTCCCGACGATCTTGGGTGACAGAACATCAAGTGTTGTGGAGTCCAGGACAAAAACAGCACAGTGGATCTGGTCGTCCGGCGTCGGGTCGAACTTCAAACCAGGAGTCTTCAGAGATATTGGCGTTGAACTGAACTAAGAAAAACATATCAAACTGACATATTAACCCACAGTGTTAAACTTGCCGTTCCAAGGAGGTAACTCCTCAGATTATCTTTTTCGTTAATTGCGGGTGGAGTCTTATTTTGAAGCTCATGCCGCTCTGTTTTCCTCCCAGCCTTTTTGCTCTGTATGAGGAGGTTGTGTTTAATGAATGTGGCTATTCCTGACATGCACATTTCATTTTATTTGCAGAAATTCAAAAAAAGTCTTCAGAACTAAAAGAAACATATGGAACAAACCAGCCGCGCGATCGATTTTATTTGCAACTGTTCACCGACTTAGAGATTGTTTTTGGTACATCATGTCACTGAGTAACCCATTTAATGGTGAATAAATACTGATTTACAGAAAAAACCAATAAATTAAAAAATACTACAGTTTCCTTTGACATTGTGTTACTATTTCAGGAACTTAAGAACATTATGTAACAAGAGCCAGTCGGAAACGACTGCAAGCTCGACTATTCGAAAAGTCAGAATTATTAAGCACATTGTAACTGGGCTTCATTTAAACTGGGGAATGATTCAGGAGTTTATGACGCCTCCAACAAACACACATGAACAAAAGTTTCTTAATCCAAGTTAGGAAATCAATAAATTACACTTAATTTATTCTTGTAGATTTTTTTAGGGTTTACACAACCCAGCCCATAAACCACTGATCCCACACCCATCAACTTACTATCCCTGCCCACCTATAGTGGTGTGGCGTGGTGTAGTACAGTATGGTATGCGGGTTGTTGGTGTTGTCATTGTTGGTGTTGTTGTTGGTGGTGGTAGTGGTGGTGTTGGTTGTTGGTGTTGTTGTTGATGTTGCTGTTGGTGGTGGTGTTGATCTTGTTGGTGGTGGTGTTGGTGTTGCTGGTGTAGTAATAGTAATAGTAATAGTGTAGTGTAGTGTAGTGTAGTGTAGTGTAGTGTGGTGTGGTGTGGTGTGGTGTGGTGTGGTGTGGTGTGGTGTGGTGTGGTGTGGTGTGGTGTGGTGTGGTGTGGTGTGGTGTGGTGTGGTGTGGTGTGGTGTGGTGTAGTGTAGTGTAGTATAGTATAGTATAGTATAGTATTGTATAGTATTGTATAGTATAGTATAGTATAGTATAGTATAGTATAGTATAGTATAGTATAGTATAGTATAGTATAGTATAGTATAGCATAGTATGGTAATAGTATAGTATAGCATAGCATAGTATAGTATAGTATAGTATAGTATAGTATAGTATAGTATAGTATAGTATAGTATAGTATAGTATAGTATAGTATAGTATAGTATAGTATAGTATAGTATAGTAATAGTAATAGTATAGTAATAGTATAGTATAGTATAGTATAGTATAGTATAGTATAGTATAGTATAGTATAGTATAGTATAGTATAGTATAGTATAGTTTAGTATAGTATAGTAATAGTATAGTAATAGTATAGTAATAGTATAGTATATAGTATAGTATAGTATAGTAATAGTATAGTAATAGTATAGTATAGTATAGTATAGTATAGTATAGTATAGTATAGTATAGTATAGTATAGTATAGTATAGTATAGTATAGTATAGTATAGTATAGTATAGTATAGTATAGTATAGTATAGTAATAGTATAGTAATAGTATAGTAATAGTAATAGTATAGTAATAGTATAGTAAAAGTATAGTAATAGTATAGTAATAGTATAGTATAGTATAGTATAGTATAGTATAGTATAGTAATAATATAGTAATAGTATGGTATGGTATGGTATGGTATAGTATGGTATGGTATGGTATGGTATGGTATGGTATGGTATGGTATGGTATGGTATGGTATAGTATAGTATAGTATAGTATAGTATAGTATAGTATAGTATAGTATAGTATAGTATAGTATAGTATAGTATAGTATAGTATAGTATAGTATAGTATAGTATAGTATAGTATAGTATAGTATATGCCCCCACCCACCCCACAATTACTCAACACTTTCAACCAAAGTATGTTAAGTACATCTGTTGTAAACATTTTCTTTAGCATTACATATGAAAAACACTAACATTGAACCTTTAACAATTATTTATAAGTCTTAATTCTAATTTCAAGTGAAAAGGGCAAAAATCAAATATAAAAAAGCAAGGATGAGTTATGGGCCTTTGAAAATAAACATGATGTAAGATAAAATAAAGGTATACAAAGTTTTAAACCTTAATTTTTAAGTCTAAAAAGGGCAGTAATTTGAAAAAAATCAAAGAGTTATGGTTCTTGGCATACATAGTCAGGGTCATGATGATGGATAAGTTTCAAAGCTATAGTACAAGAAGTATGAAAGTAACTAGCTTGCACGCAAACTTTAACCTGAAATTCTAAGTCAAAAAAGGGGCATAATTTGATTAAAAATGAAAGAAAGAGTTATGGTTCTTGGCATACATAGTCAGGGTCATGATGGTAAACAAGTGTCTTTAGTTTCAAAGCTATAGTGCGAGAAGTATGAAAGTAACTATCTTGCAGGCAAACTTTAACCTGAAATTCTAAGTACAAAAAGGGCCATAATTTGATAAAAAAAATAAAGAAAGAGTTATGGTTCTTGGCACACATAGTCAGGGTCATGATGGTAAACAACTGTGTTAAGTTTCAAAGCTATAGTACAAGAAGTATTTAAGTAACTACCTTGCACGCAAACTTTAACCTGAAATTCTAAGTCAAAAAAGGGCCATAATTTAAACAAAATGGAAATTAGAGTTATGGTTCTTGGCATACAAACTTGAATTATGATGATGAACAAGTGTTGAAAGTTTCAAAGCTGTAGTAAAAGTAGTATGGAAGTTATGGGTTTGTACAGTAGCTTGCACGCAAACTTTTAACTGAAATTCTAAGTCGAAAAAGGGCCATAATTTGATTATCATGAAATAAAGAGTTATGGATCTTGGCATAAATAGTCAGGGTCATGATGGTAAACAAGTGTCTTAAGTTTCAAAGCTATAGTAAAAGAAGTATGAAAATAACTAGCTTGCACGCAAACTTTAACCTGAAATTCTAAGTCGAAAAAGGGCCATAATTTGTACAAAATGAAAATTAGAGTTATGGTTCTTGGCAGACAAACTTGAATTATGATGATGAAGAAGTGTTGAAAGTTTCAAAGCTGTAGTATGAGTAGTATGGAAGTTATGGGTTTGTACAGTAGCTTGCACGCAAACTTTAACCTGAAATTCTAAGTCGAAAAAGGGGCATAATTTGATAAAAATGAAAGTTAGAGTTATGGTTCTTGGCATACACACTTGGGATATGATGATTAACAAGTGTTGAATGTTTCAAAGCTGTAGTATAAGTAGTATTGAAGTTATGAGTCTGTACAGTAGCTTGCACGCAAACTTTAACCTGAAATTCTAAGTCGAAAAAGGGCCATAATTTGATCAAAATGAAAGTTAGAGTTATGGTTCTTGGCATACACACACGGGACATGATGATGAACAAGTGTGCCAAGTTTTAAAGCTGTAGTATAGGTAGTTTTGAAGTTATGAGTTTGTACAGTAGCTTGCACGCAAACTTTAACCTGAAATTTTAAGTCAAAAAAGGGCCATAATTTGATCAAAATGAAAGTTAGAGTTATGGTTCTTGGCAAACACACTCGGGACATGATGATGAACAAGTGTGCCAAGTTTAAAAGCTGTAGCTATAGTAGTTTTTAAGATATAGGTAGGTTGCACGTAAACTTTAACCAAAGCGGGACGGCGACGCCGACGCCGACGCCGACGCCGACGCCCAAAGTGAGCACAATAGCTCGACATATTCTTCGAATAGTCGAGCTAAATATGTCAGAGGTTTATGTATCCAAAGTTAATCACCACAATGGGATATAACTTCGTGTCTATATCCATGACTATGCTAACGAGAGATTTATTAATTGGGACAGTAACATCAATAACTCAACATTCAAAAGTGACATTTTATATGTTTTATTAAATTGTGATTGTTATTCAATCCAGGATGTTGGGTCAAATTTTTATTTTGTATTTAGTTAATTTTGACTACCTGATAATAGTCTGGTATATTTCCATCCAGAAGAAAGTTACACTCTACGTCAGATATTCCCGCCGATTCTTCCAGACCACGTGTGTCACAAAGCCGGAAGTTCAAGCTTGCACCCGACTGAACCTTCACATTGTACGGGATGTACTGTGCAATATAATGCAAGACTTGTGTAAACACTGTTTGTGTTACAGGGTATAACACAATTAATTTTTTTTAAAGAAATTATGAGACAAAATCGTTTCGTCTTTTATATCAGGTACGCCAGTTACTACTGTCTCATTAGCAATTCAAAAAAGGAATTTCTTTTTTTAAATAGCTTGTGTTAAAACAAGACTTCTTTTATAGCTCTAAATGCGTTTAGTCTAATTACATACACATTATACAGTGTTCATGTTTTAGTAAGTGTCATCAGTTTAACGAATATCATGAATGAAAATAGTTCATCATAACGGTATTATGCTTAACAATTTATTGTTCTCGTCAACTTACTGTGGTCGTGAGACTTTGTTCAGCACTTCCGCTGCTTGCTCGGTTTGTTATACGTCCGCGGAATACCGAGTTTATGGTGTTATAAAAACTGGACTTCCCGGCCCCTACCGGACCAATCATCAGTATTCGAGTTATTGTTACCTTGACGTCATCAACAGGTCTGAATGACAATATTTTTTCTGTGAGCTCGTTTAAAAACTGAAAGTTTGCAATAAAACACATCTGTTTATATGATTACACTTCTTTTTGTATGTATGAAATGTGTACGTGTTTACACATTTATTTTTGCTTCCTGTGTTGACAATTTACCTTGGACTCATATTACCTTGGATAGTTAAGATTGAAATTTTAACAAGAGCTTTCCGAGAAGACAGCGCTTGACTACTCGATTCATCTGAAACAAACGCAAGTTGATATGTAGTTTCAAAGTTATGGACCCAGTGAAATTTTTGGTTAATTCAAAAACTAAGTGTTCTTAGATTGAAGCTTGCAACTCAAGTAGTTTCAAAGTAATGGACCAAGTGCATAATTTGCTTTTAAGTGAAGAAAGAGAATAACTTGAAAAAATATTGGTAGCAAAGTAATGGGTAATGATGAAGATTTTGATGGTGAATACGATGTTTATATTCCTATTTTGAAATTGATAGATAGATAGTTTATTAAGCAAAAGACCTTTATGGTCCATCAGCATATATACATAAAACAAATGAAATACATAAATTGACATGGTAATGATATTTCGAAGCACTATAAATATATCATGTCTTAGTAACTGCAAACATACATAACATTTTCTCCGGAAGAGACAGAAGAATATGAGTAAAAGTATCATTTCTGTATATAAAGAAAGTACATGTACATTACGGTAAATTTTCTAACAGATTGCATATAATGAAAAAAAGAAAAAAAACATACAATGAGTTACATACAATAATTGATTGTAGAACAATGCTTAACATTGATACAGAATATAATTTTTATATGTATATTTGGACTATAAATAACGGTTTAAGAAAGTTTTCCGTTGAAATGCTTTATATGCATAAATTGCTAAGATCTTTATAACATTTTCATTTTCTGATGTCATTAATTCAACAAATTTTACAAAATTTGGACGTTTCCAGTAATATGTTTTTTTGTACATTGTTTACGAATTTCAATAAATAATGGACATTCAAGTACAAAATGGAACTCATCTTCTAATTTGTTACAGTGTTTACATTTTCTCTGGTCTAAAGGGAAACTTATAGGTTTATTCCAATAGCCGACTTCTATTTCAAGCTTATGAGATGATACTCTGAGTCTGGTTAATGCAGTACGATATTTTGGTATTTCCACGCTGCTTAGGTATTTTTTATATTCTAAATTATCAATTTGTCGATAAAATAGTGCCCTAGATGAAGTTTGTAATTCGTCGTTCCAACATTGCAGATAATTATCTTTTGCCCTTTGCTTGAAAATATTTAAAAATAACTTGACATCACCAACTCCCTGGTTTAGCCAAACTTCATAGAAACCAAGACGGGACAGTAAATTTTTAACATGCAAAGCCCAGTTTTTCGCGTTTGGAAAATTATCAACATCTTGTACTTGACTATAATAAACTAATTTTAAATATTTAGTTTCAGAATTCATGCAGGTTTTAACCAGTAATTAATGATATTAGTCTGCCATTGCACTTTGAACGGGAGCCGCCCAGTTTCACCAAAATAAATTATTTTGGGTACATATTTTAACTCCAAGTAATTTCTTACAGAAATATAGATGTATACGCTCAATGTGCGTACATAGACTGAACCCTTTTACTTCGGATGCATAATTTATCATCGGTATGATTAGTTTTGTGGATATGTTTGTAAATTTGTACAAGTACTTGTTTAATTTGAAAATTGCTTTTAAAGCTTGACCTGAATTCATCTTATCATTTTCGTTGAAAGCTCCACCTGACGTAAATAAAAAACCCAACTTTTTGAAATTATTAACGATCTCTAAATTTAAGCCATTATAATAAAAATGAAGATCTCGGGGCAATACTCCCCCCCCCCTTTTTAAAAATCATATTTTTTGTTTGTTTTGTGTGTGTGTGTGTGTTCACAACAAGCTTCCATTTAGAACAGTAATCAGCTAAAACATCTAACGATTTCTGTAAACCCTCAGAACTAGTTCCGAACAGAATAATATCATCAGCATATAACAGTATACACAATTTCAATGAACCAATGTCAATACCCTCAACCCCTTTATTAGTAAGTATAAAAGTTTCTTCTATATCATTTAAATACAAACAGAACAGAAAGGGAGATAAGCACTCACCTTGTCTTACACCGAGATCGCACATAAAACTTTCGCTTAATTCGTTATTGAACTTGACCCTTGATTTGACATTTTCATACATGGATTTTATAACATTGAGAATTTTGCCTCTAACACCATATTTAATCAACGTATAACACTAGACATCCCTTACTACAAAACCGAACGTTTTCTTCAAATCAACAAAGGCACACAAAAACCTTAAGAATACGTAATCAAAGAGTGAAGAATGTAAATATTATCGATGGTCGACATCCCAGAACGAAAACCTGCTTGGGCTTCAATATAAACACTATATTGCTCGGCCCAGTTAGTTAACCTGTTGTTTAAAACCCTTGTAAATAATTTTCCAAAAGCGCTTAATAATGTTATTCCTCTATAATTATTAACGTAATAAATATTTCCGCCTTGTGCAAAGGAACTATAAAATCATCAGTCCACTTCTCGGGAAAATAACCTTTTTCGAAACAAACATTAAATAAAGTGTAAATATAGCAGTATATAATCAACACCGTATTTGAATAATTCATTTATTACTAAATCTGAACCACCGCTTTTACCGTTCTATAACTGTTTTATTGATTTTGAAATTTCATCGTTACTTATAGCATTATCTAATTCTCTAAACATAATGGATATTTCATGCTTGAAAATTCTTTCATTGAAATAAAGAATATCTTCATCAGCCTGAAAAAAATCTGCCTTCCGGATTATTAATTGCCTGAAAGTACCTTGCAAAAATGTTCGATGTAACATGATTTGGATATTGGCTTGGATAAGTACTTTTGAGCAGTTTCCAATATTCTTTAGCATTTCTGTGCCTTAAACTAAGTAATTTATTTGTTGTTGTTTTTTTGTTTTTTTTGTTTGTTTTTTTCATTTCTAAAATTAAAGCGCTTTTTCCTCAATACTGTTTTATAAATTGACCTCGCAGAGAACATATAAACCCTATTTATATCTGATTTATCATTTCTATATAAATTTAAATATCTGTAAAACGACCTCTGTTTATCCTTACACTCGTCATCAAACCATTTTTGATTCATCTGTCCAATTTAGTCTTCCTGACTTATATCAGAATTAATATTTTGTTTAAAAAGCTGCGAACAAATACCATCTAAAAGCGAGATAAAACCGTTAATACTTTCATCGATATCCTCATTACTCGTCGTATTAACAATTGCCTCAGACAAATCATTTAAACAACGCTGGAAATCATCCGAAGATAGTTTTCGACAATATTCATTTGAATTTTCTTTATTACATTTATACCGGAATGTTACCTTTTTTCCTCGATCTTGGACGTTTTTTAACTCGTCTAAAACCTGTGAATGTTTATTAATCAAAATACTAAATTTTACTGCACAGTGATCTGAGAGTATATTTGGGTCTTCGACCTCAAATATTCTCGCATAGTTTCAAAATTATGGGCCAAAGATCGTTTTTTGTTTAACGGACGCCGACGCAGACACAGACGCCTGGTAAAGTACGACAGCTCCTATATTCATCGAAACGTCGAGTTTAAAAAAACGTACAAGCGGAACCAACTACACACAACTATTAATACTATAATGACATTTCGATAGGCAGTTTCTGATTAAAGTCTCAAAGTTTGTCTCATTATAATTGATACCTGCTCGTTCCAGGGTTTTGTTTTCCGCCATGGTGTCGTATCGACTTTATTTTGCCTTAGACCCTCTACAGATAAATGTAAACAAGATTGATGTTTGTTACTTATACAGGAAAAAGTCAAATAAAAATTAGGTAGCTTATAATAAGCGGACGTATCAAAGACGTACACAGTTGTGACAAAAGATAAATCGTCTCTCAATTCAGTCCAAGAAAACAAAGCAACTGTGTTCGTCGATTTCCATGTGAGTTTCGTCTGTCAGTCGACCTCCCATTGTATTGCCTATAAACGTTCAATCAAACTATAATGACATCATACACATATTAGAAGGAAACACCCAGACTCTTCTCCGTCTCATTAGAACTTTTTGTTTTCACTGTTACAATCTCTGCTTGTAACTAGATGCTTGTTGGCAACATCGAACTGCCAATCTAACCACTAAGTCGAGTTCAACAATCAAGCGAGATCGACAATAAAATCAACTTTAATTTACAAGTTTTTATCTGATACTTTATCTCATTGATACACTTAAAAATTAACAATATACATTTACAAGTCGACAAATCAAATCAGTACTTAAATCTAATCATATTGTAAGTGATAGCGCTGTGTAAGCAAACTAAAGGAGCAGCAAAAGCAAGCACAACAACAATGGCGACGGTACATCCTCCACAAAAATAGCAAATTAATTTGTTTGTTACAAAAATGAACAACGACATTTCTCTGACCCGTATTTTCTAGAATTATGTCGATGAGTCGCGAAATACCAATTTAAATAGAAATACTTGAAAGGAGTTTCATAAACAATTTGCTTGTATGGATCTTTGGGCCATGACAGTTTACTTTAAGTTATGACGTGCCAAATTAATAAACGTCAGAAATATTTCTGCGACGTCACCATCTGCAAAATTTATAAACCCTTAATACAAGAATATTCAAGCCCGGGAATCATTGCGAACTAAACGTTCGTGTTATGTGCCACAATGCTTCCTTCGTTCTGGTATCAGTTTGTTGAAATATAGGTACAAAGTGAGAATGACTTTTTCTTTTCAAGTTGTAGACAAACATAAGCAAGAATTTCAAAAATCGGGCAACGAATTTCTACACAAATATAGCCAGGCTTTATTTTAAATCCAAAAGTTTACGGAATATGACAAAACAGGACATGTAAAACTTCTGGAGTGCATACGAGGTGAATGTTTAAAATGTATAATTTAGCATGGATATTTAGTTTGGTGATTAAGTCTAGTTTTGACTTTTTGTTGATTACTATCTACAGTTGATCGTAGTGCTTACTTCTTTGGCTGCATGACGGTGGCAGGGCATTAAGAGTTTTGTGAAGGTTTATAGGGAAATAATGTAAAAGAACCCTAGAAGCTCGGCAAGTTTTATTATTCATCGTGTCTTGCTGATATGACTCCAGGGCTCTAGTCTTGTAAAAATCATTACGTTCTTTCATTTTTGCTTGACAATGCTATTACCTATTATTTGTGTGTTTTGTCATGCAACATTGTCGAGTTGGTGAGTGGGTGAATTGAAGTTATTTCACCAATTTGAATACAGCTAAATTGTACTTAACTTACTGGTAATCCCTAGCGGAAAATTGTTTTGTCAATCACTCGGTAAACCATCAGGTTCACTTTTTAGTTAATTGTTTGTAGTTTCTTATTTGAAATTGACCTTTTTTTACAAACGCTTGTTCTCTTTTCTTCTCTTCTGTATAACTCTGGGGAGTCTTGTTTTACCAGCGAAGCAATAAATGATATGCATATTTTACTCTTTTTTTCGAAAAGCAAGTTCAAGCAAGCTTAAATTGTAAGCAAAGCAAAAGTTGTTTAATGATGAGTGCTGAGCAGCCAAACGTTTTTTAAATGCTTAATTAAATTTTCTTAAATGTAGATCTTAGTTTTGTAAAAAAAAAAGGGGGGGGGGGGAAATTGTCCTCAACTAGAAAGAAATAAGTAAACTAACTCACATGTGTTAAAGTTTCTCTAGGCATTTCTGAAAATAAATAAATAAATATTAAAAAAACAAAAAACAAAATAAATTCAAATGGAAGTTCTTCACACAGAGAGTATGGTGCTGAAACACATCCATAGAGTACCGAAAATTTCGTTAATCTTTTGGGATAACCTTATTTCTGTAGATGAAATTATTAAATCTATAACTTATTGTGTCTAGAACAGATAAAAAACTTTGACTTGAATAATGTTGACGCAGACTTATTTAATTGACGCTTAATTATTTTGTTACTCAATACTTATATACCATTTCAACGAATTTTTGAATCTATTATATGAAGTTTCATGCAATTAATACAATATATATGTATTCACATTGAAAAATAAGATATACATGTACATTGATTTTTTTTCATTTGAATCAAATTTCGTCTATGTATAACACGCATGTATGTTTTACCTTGTTTGTTCAGTTTTAAATCAAAGCGAAAAAAAAAACATAACACGCCGAATACATATTGTTTGTGTCAGGAAAATGTAACAATATTTTCAAATTTATACGAAAATCATTGTGACCAATTTCGATATTTTTACATGTTTTAGACACTGCATCATCATATTGTAAAACTGAAAATTAAATAAACATAAAAATACATAAATGAAAAAAATACATCAAACAATAAAAAAAACATATACATCGTTTGATACCTGTAGCTCTAATTCGAATTCACATTCATTTAAAGGTTTCAATTAATAAATAATTTGTACGGTTAAAATTACTTATAGTTGTTAAATAAGCAAACTTATTCAAAACATCATAAATTATTTTTGCACCGTTGAATTTAGAAAGGAAAAAGAATATCACTTACCTTACACAAAGTGCCTTCGATTCATTGTCGTTGAAATTACAAGATGAACCCATTAATGTCGACTGAGCGATACAATTCCGATGCTAAGGGTTTAATTCGTTACTATTTAAATGAACGAATTCGTGCACACAATGTTCGCTATTTTATTTATTGATTTCTCGTTGTGTTCTTTGGTACCTAGAGATCAACTCATTAAAAAAAGTATTTTGTTTGGCCATTAAAAGTCGACCAATATCTCGATATATAGTTATTATGATTATTCGCCGTTTCGCTATACCGTCGCAGATTTGAAGAAAAGATTGGAAAACTGGTGGTTAGCGGCATAGGGAAAGAAGACACAACATTATAAAACTGATCATCAAATAACTCAATCAATCTGATCTGATTGAAGCTCTTCCATTTACAATTGCATGTCAATACTGTTTCCTGAAAGATTTTTCAGAAAAACGTTCGCAAACTCCAAAATCCTCCGAACAGCCATATACTCTAAAATGTTGATTTTCAAATCTAGCTCTTCTTTTTCTTTTCAAAATTCTTCACCGGAGGAACACTGAACCTTGGAAGACCAAGAAGGTGCATGCCTTTCTAATGCTATTCTTATTAATACACTGGAAACATCATTTTCTACATTCGTGTATAGTTTGTCGATCTTCGTGATTAAAGTCAATCATGCGTTCACAGTTTATAGATAATAAAGTTTTGAAAAATAAGCCGATACGTGGAACGTTTTATTTTAAACTCCTACCTAAAGGCAGAGATTACCAATCTTCCAGTAGCATTTGGGTAAATTATTTGAAAAAATTATCGCTTCATTCACACCATGTTCGCTATTCATTTTTATTAATTTTTCTTTGTATTCTGTGGCACCCACAGGTGCTCGGCGCATGTGTCCACCCTCCCCCCATCCCATCACTACAACCCTCCCATATATATAAAGAAACAACCTATCATTCATGACCACTATCATAATACCTATTAAAGGTCTGTAACTGGAATGTAAACAAACTGCTATGGCCCTATTAAAACACAAATTTTGCAAATCTAATCGGAAAGACATGCAGAAATCAGCTTCAAAACAATCATATAATGACTAATCTTCAAGAAAACATCAACAGTCTTTTCCAAATACACATCATATCTCGACAGCGAAAAGACAAACTTCGTTTTACACTACCTCGGACACGATCTGACCTAAAAGTACATGTATCAATGTACATGAAGCCGTATAAGAAATAACATTAATCCAAGGTTGATCACACTAAATATTGATGGCCATAAAAGGACAATTATATTTGTCGACAGTCACCGTTACGAAAATCAAAACATGTGTTTTATATTTTTCACAATATCCTTATTTGTAAATACGTTATTTCAATCCATCCAATGTCCGCCATGATGTTTCAATGAGTTAGGGACATTGCGGATCATGGCCTTTACGGACCAGACATAACGGACCAAATTTATGGACATTATGGACCATCTATGAAAGCACAACGGATCAAATTTATGGACGTTTTGTACCATCTGTGGGAATATACAAAAACAACAACAACAACACACTTTTATTGCCACTCATCACTTACATGACTTTGGCAACGAACAAAGAAAAAGAAATGAGTCTTATTTTATAACAAAACGAACCGTAATTTATAATTTCGTTTATAATTGTTTCACTTGTATTCTCCAATTTGTGTTGCCTGTGATAGCTTGTAGACACATAGAAATCATATTGTCCGGCGCTGGCCTCCGGTAGTCCCCAAAATTGTTTGCTATAATGAAACTTAATGTTGCCTATAACTTTGAAAGTGCTTGTTCTGTTCACTTAATACATTGAATATATCATCTTCATATACAGAGCCATCCGTGATAACAAGGAGCTGTTTCACTATTGTTTAGACAAGCCCCTTTAAAAAGCATTTTTAGGCGACACATGTGTTCCATTTGGCATCAAAATCTTATTTAATTTTATGGGCTTTTTTATTGGGTATGTTCATGAGCAGTAATGAAAAGCACCCAATCCACATAGCCAAGATTGAGTGCAAGTTGTTATCTTAGTACGTATCGTGATGAAGATATTATAAAGTTCTCAAGAAACACAATTCTATAGCAGTTTACAAAACGCAAATTTAATTCCCACGTTTCAGAGGGATAAACCCCCTACCCGTACATGGATTCACTAATTTTTACATATTGTCATATTAAAAATCCATGTTATATAATCCATAGATATTATACGCAAGATATGGAGAAATATTTTGTGTTATTGAACTGGAATAATCGTCGTTGTTTTGTTTTAAATTTCTCTTCTAGAAACTTGCCGAATCATTCGTATTTTTATTATTATTTGTTTACCGATATGATTAAAATTGGTATCGAATTTAGCGTCGCCAGAAGATCTATCATTTAATGTAATATGGATGCCTTAGTACCTGAAACTAATAAAATATTAATTATTTTTCATTTTTCGGCAAATAGCTTTATAAACAACTTAACGTCAAAGACTTAACCCTAAATGACTATTCTCCAATGTCCATCAGTATGCAATCCCAGGAGGAAACATCAATGATGTCTTAAATGGCACTCACTCTTTAAATTTATGTCACTTAACACAGTCATTATATCTATTAGAGGTTATGACTTCTCAGGAACAACTGATCATTAACTCACAGAAGAACTAATTATATGATCAGCCACTAGCCTTGATCAAAGCAAGCAATCACAATATTAAGACTGTAATGTTCCAAAAGGGCCCTCTTCCACTTTTCATTGTTTTGTATTAAAATAATTAAGTTTAGGGCTTTATGCTATATATAGCAAGCGGTATACAACAATTAACATTGTCGCATAATTTGATGAGAAATGATGAGTGGTTACCCCCTCCCCCAAAATACGTTTCTTCATTATTTTTTAATTTGAACTATTTCTAAACTTAAACCGACAAACTATGTGTGCGAAATTCCGGTAACTAACATTCTTCCCTCTGCCTTTTTCTTTTTTTAACTCACACAAATGCAAAGTGTTTAGTGGTATGGGTGGGGAAGTAACACGACGTACTCCGTTCCTTTCATTTTTTGTTCTACCTATTTTAAAGAAAACGCAAAAGGTATAATAAAAATGCCAACTTCTTTGATAAGAACTGTCAATTGGGTGAGGGCTGTGGGTGCGATGTGCCCAACAAAATTTCTTGTTGTTGGGCATGGGAATTCATGTATAATTACACCACATTACACCACATTCCCCCCTCTCCAATTTTTGCTCGTTTTTTTCCAAACCGATACTAATTAAAGCAATTGGTGATGGCGGGATGATCCTGGTGGGGAAGAATCAGATCAAACTCTTGACTCACTCCCCAGTTGAAACGATGCCCCATTTAAAATGAGCTTAATGTGTCTACTTGCTCTTAGTTCCGACTTTTCGAGACTACAATAACAAAACAACAAATAGCAATCAAATATTTTAGGTTAGCAATTAATTGGAACTTGTAATGGGATTTTGAGGCATGAATTTCAGAATTCTGATGCAACACATTCTTAATGAGTGATTGGCACTCACCCTGCATACAAAATGAGAGCCAAACAATTATTTATATTTCACAATTTAAAGCAAGATGAAATCATGACATGCGAAGTTGACAAACAAGATCAACCAGACTACAAACTACTCAAACGCGAGGATCTTTGTGTTAATTGCATTGAATACGTCGACTAGACCTTTCCACAAATGGCGAGAACAGTATCAGATTGTAAATACACAAGAAATACAGCAGAAAAAATAACGTTCTAGTTCAAGGCGTTCAAACGATGAAGCAAAAGAGTCAACTGAAAATTCCTTTAAAAATATACAATTTCTGAAAGATAAAATGAATTTAGAATGAAAAAGACCGACGTTTGGATAGCTCAGATTAGGGAAATTTAGACCCGGTACATGTCAAAGCAGGCCAGTGATTGTGCAAATTGTACAAAAACAAACAAAAATAAATGTAATGAGTCGTGAACCTCTTTCATATGTGAAAGGGGCATATGAGAAATGTTATTGATTTAAATTTTAACGTAAACCTCCATACTGAGCGATATTTATGCTCAAGTTTGGCTTAAAACACATTATCAAACCATATTAAAACCCACTGGCGCTTGACCAGCCGCCCAAACCCCTGCCAACCCTTGGTTTATGGGGAAATCTTTTCTTAAAAGAACCTAGAAGCTCGATTTGTTTCTTTTATCCCTGTCATCGTGTTCTTGCTGATTTTACTCCAGGAGCTCTGGTCTCGGTAAGATCATTGAGTACCCGCCCTTTGGCTTTGCAATGCTATTAGCTTCTTATGTTTTATATGTTTGGTTGCATTTGCATGCAACATTGTTGAGCCGATAAGTGGGTTGGAGTTTTTTCACCAAGACAACTTGTAATTGTTTTGTTTTATGAAAACCTGTTGGGGCAAGTGTGAGGTTGGTGCACCCTAGAACCTGGTTTAAACCCCCAGTGGCAATCTGATTTGCCACTGACCGTTTCAAGGCGGTAACCCCTCGGGTTCTCATTTATGTTTATTGTTAGTGGTGTCTTTTTTAAAACTGATCATTTTATTAACCATGCTCTCTCCCTCTCTCTTCTTCTTGACTGTATGGGGAGGCGGTTTTTTTCTGAATGTGGTGATCCCTGATATGCATATTTCACCTTTTAACTAATATTCCCCTTTTTTTGTAAAAATGGTGTCACTAATATTATTTCATTCTATCGAAATATGCGAAAAAAAAACATCCGTCAAAATCGTATTCTAAAAAATATATTTCTTTGTATATAATTGAATAATGGCCAGGAACGGCTACAGACCCTACCCCCGTTCGAGAGGCTGTTTTTCCTACAATACGGAGGGTTCCAGCCTGACAGCTGTTTGGTTAACAAGTCTCACCAAAAGCTCGAAATACGCGTAATATTCAACAGAAAACGGTCACCAAAATGCAGGTTATTTTTCCATAGATTCTTCTCCACAACGCGACTTCCGGAAATCCCCGACGCTTTTATTAGGAGCGTTCTGATTGGTCGAACTATTTGTGTGCAAAGTATTTCCCGGACTAAATCAATAGTTCTACCAATCAGAACGCTCCTAACAAAAGCATCGGGGAATATTACGCGTACTTCGAGCTTTTGGTGAGACTTTTTGACATTTACTGTTAGAAAAGACCCTGTTGCGTTGAACCAAACAGCTGTCAGACTGGAAACCTCCGTATTGTAGGAAAAAACAGTCTCTCAAACGGGGGTAGGGTCTGGAGCCGTTCCTGACCATTATTCAAATATATACATAGAAATATATATATTTTTAATACGATTTTGACGGTGTATTTTGCATATTTTGATAGAATGGAATGATATTAGTGACTTGACACCATTTTTACAAAAAGGGCATATTAGTAAGGGTTGGCAGGGGTTGGGGCGGCTGGTCAAGCGCTAGTGTTAAAACCTAACGTTTCTCTAACATTCATTTTCTTTATCTTTATAGCTGGACGATGACGGACGGACTCTCTAATTTTTATCAAGTCGTACGCCCCCATAGCCCATTATATTTTCCTACTTTCGTTATTGGAAACGAAACAGGTTGGTATAAAAGCTGTTATTTTTGTTGTATTTTTGTGTTTTAATTAGATGCTGTGCTATCGTATAATGAGTTATATCAAAACAGCATGAACTTAATAGATTGATATTCCAAAAGCCTCCTTCATACAGTTTGTCAACCAGTTCGGTCAATTTATATATTCGTTGACAAAAATATACTCAAAGCATAAAATTTAATCTCAACTTTGTTTGTTGTTTGATAATAGGAAAGATATCTTATCTAAATATGCTGAATTAATTTTAGTCTCCGCGTGTATTTACTTTAAATTTGCACTTATGACATTTATTTATACACTAATGTAAACCAGTTCCGGTTAATTCGATCTGTTCCGGTTTTAAGTTGGAAGACATGTCTCAAAGTGAATTTTTGACTGTCTAATTTGTCAGCTGCATACTGGCTCTGACAGACCTAATCTATTTTAAAACATTTTCTGCCGAAGGGTGCAGAATTATTCTGAAAATAATGTTAAATAAATAAAATAACACACTCAAGAAATGTTATTTACAAATAATTACAGTATTAACAAAAGCAATAATTATTGAGCACTCATGACTTCACAAGTTCCATTTCAGAGTCGTCAGGTATTGTACTGCCTGCACCTAATTTAATAGTAAAGGAATATTTTATGGGAATAAAATGATATGATCACGTGGTAGCACAACACTACCCACTCTTCATGTGAAGCTGGCCAAGGTAGGTAGCTACTACTAGCTATATACTGGTGTTCCAATTACTTCTGAGAACACTTCACCATCATTCTTCTTCTTCTTCTTCCGATATTGTACATGATCCCACCCTGGGGCATTGTCGTTCATTGTTTAGGAATGCCAACGACCTTGAGACATGATCAACATGTAAACAAGACAGATTCTGAACTACTAATCCGCAATGGGTGTTCAAACGGATGCTTCTAAAAAAAGCATCACAAAACAGAATAAAAAATGTGTGCACACGATCTTGTATGTGATGATAAAGAATAATATAACGCAATATTGCAAATAACGTTTTTATTTTCGGTTTTTGGGCCAATAAAGTTTTTTATGCGATGGGCGTCATGCTTAACATCTCCATGTTGAAAAATTTTGCACACTACCCTAGTCTCTGTTGATGCTGCGCTTGACCTGAAGAAAACAATAAATCAAAAGTTAAGAGTTCGTAAATTTATATCAGTTTAAAAGGCTATTCATTGCGACTAATTGAGTATTTTCACTCGTTGTACTGAAATATTTCTAACATGAGCAATATAAAAGTTAACCTGAACTGTTTCATAACCGGAAATGGTTGACAAATAGTACTGTTTTACAGTTCACAGGTGTATGGCATGTTGTTTGGTCGGCACTCTGACCGATCCGTAATAAAAAAATTTACATCAATTAAAATGTAGACCATCATGGGCTTACGTTTTTTGTTGTTTGTTTGTTTTTGTTTTGCCTTTTTTTTTGCTTAAAAAGTGAAATATGCATATCAGGAATGGCCACATTCAGAAAAAAACAGCCTCCCCACACATTCAAGAAGAAGAGAGGGAGAGAGCATGGTTAATAAAATGATCAGTTTCAAACGAGACACCACTAACAATTAACAAAAATGAGAAACCGAGGGGTTACCGCCTTGGAACGGTCAGTGGCAAATCAAATTGCCACTGGGGGGGGGGAGGGGTTAAACCAGGTTCTAGGGTGCACCAACCTCACACTTGCCCCAACAGATTCTCATATAACAAAACAAATACAAGTTGTCTTGGTGAAACAACTCCAACCACTTATCGGCTCAACAATGTTGCATGCAAAAGCACACAAACATATAAAACATAAAAATCTAATAGCATTTTGCAAACATGCTCCTTGGGTGGGGTAATGCTTAAACAAAATAGTAGTTGTAGCCAGCTTCAAGAATTTCGAAAAAGACCCCCCCCCCCTCCCCTCATTTCTACAAGGGAAGTTAGTAGTGGGAGGGTAATGGGGACAGGGTCCAAACAACATCCTGTTGTCCTGTTTACAGTTTTCAAGTCTTTTCGTTTTTTTCTACCGTGCTACAGTTTACCCATTTTTTGTTCGGTTGTTTATTAAAAGTGTTTTGTTGTAGTATACCATCATACGATGCATTTTCATTTTACTGCTTATTTGTTCCACGAATAACATCACAGGTTCTTGTGTAAATTTATTTATTGAGAAAATACAATTGATGATAAAATTATGTCCTCCTTTTTTAGAATCTAAAACGAGAGTAGAAAAACTACCGGTATTTTAATTCTTAAAAAGGAGATCATATTTTCGTCTTCACCATACACACTTTACTAAATATTTAAATAAACAAATATACACAGAATGGGATGGAGAATGAATATGCAGTTTTATATAATACAGTTCTAAAGGAACTGCAAGAATATTTTTAAAGAAACTTGGAATATTAAGATTTATCAACAACAGACCAACACCGACTGTAACTTTGTAGTATGGATATATTAACTGACCCTTCTTAAGGTATATTGACCAAGTGTTAACCTAACAGAATTTGGAAATGAAAAACAATGAATTAAGAATCTACAATAATACAGTTTTACACAAAAACTAAGAGTTTTATGCCAACGAACAAAATGCATTTATTGTAATAATTATTTAGATTCTGGCCCAACTGAATATGTTATATGCTTGTTTTCATATTTATGAAAACATGTCTAATGTGACAGCCAGATTCAAATAATTGACTCAATATTGATCAAGTGCAAACCAAAAAATGGACATCTGCATTTTTGAAAAGGAAGTACGTTTTTATTTAGCCAATTATGTATAGAATTCAGAATAAGCTCAAAACATAACAATTGCTTCCTAGTGTCAAATGTTCAGTTACGGAGAAAAACTGCAGGTGCCAATAACACGTTTTATAATTAACATTGTACTGATTACAATATACACCTTCTAAACATGTTATTGTTGATTGGAAACATAGTTTAATAGATTAAACACACAATGTTTATGGAACATAAAACAAAAACGACTGATATTTTACCAACTATCATGAGTACATGTATTTTAAGATTTACAGAAAATAACTTTATAATAAATACAGAGATGCATTACCAATTAAACAAAGAGCAGTAACGTACTAACATACTTATAATTGTACGTATATGTATTAACAAACAAACTAATAATTTAAATTCAATAAAACTTTTCTGAATTTACAATGTTTAACAAACAAAAAAAGTTATCCAACAGTTACGGAGGAAAAGTTACGGATGAAAATGTATTCAGTAGGTGTATGTTATTCATGTTTTTCTAGATGTTAAATGGTACATATCATCAGGTTATATGAAACAGACTGTTTGCAATCTGTCTTCAATCAAACAAACGCTAAATCAAGCATTTCAAGTGAATTATGTTTATAAAATAATAATGCAGACCACTTTACATCACTGTCTGTCCTAACAACAACACATGTATTTTCATCGTGCCTGGTACTGCATTGTAATTCAACTGATTTCAATGTTATTAAATGTTTTGAGCTAAATATTTTCACTTATTTTATTAAAAATTAATTTTAATGTTTAAGAAATAGAGGCCAAGATCAAGCAAGATCATGCACCAGTCGAACTAAACATATGCAGTATAATAATATTAATTTACTTGTTTGAATTCTGACAAACAATTGGACAATTGTCACGGGGATCGGACAACGGGAAACGATAACGGGAAATGAGGTTTAAACAGGGACAATTTCAAAATTGCTCAGCTGTACAAAAACACGATATATACGTGATATCCATGTATTGTATTTATTCATCTAAAATAAATACCGTACCCCCAGTCCGATTTGCATTTTTTTTTCAAACTATAACAGTCTGAGATAGCATGTGCCGTGGGTGTCGCCAAATAGAATTAACGCATTTGCAATTTTGCAAGTTTTTAATTCTGCAATGGAATGCTCTACTGCTATCCTGTGTCTAGCAATATATATGTTCAAACGTAATGCTTATGCCTCACATTCCCGCGTTTTCTTTTAAGTTGAGATGATGTAAACGGTGTCATAAATGGGTGTCCATTAATATATTTTTATCAGTAATCTTGTTAGACAAATGCAAGCGTTAGAGACGCGACACGTGGATCGCATTTATGGCAACAACAGTTGCGAGCAACCTATTCCGGAGGTTAACGAACAACCGCAGGAACAGCCGGACGCACCGGTGAACGAGGCGGTCGGTGACTTTAGAGACGCAGTGGCGGCGAATCTTTTCGTCATCGGATGAGGGCCCAGCAGATCAACAAGATTGGCCGGGGGACGGAGAAGGCCTTTGTCACAATAAGCGAATATCAAGAAATGTATAATATTTTTATGAACACGAAAATGCCAAAACACTTCGAGAAATAGGAATTTCTAAAAGTATCAGTTGCAATTGAACAACTTTTTTAAATATAAACTTATGTGTGCAGCTTACAGTTAGAGACACGTTAGTCGAGAATAAATTGATAATCATGCATACTTTTCCTCCGTTACTTTTCTAGCTTCCTCCGTAACTTTCCTCCATAACCCAAAATAACAAGGGTAAATTTAATTATCTTACCGCTTCTGACCATATTACTTGACGGCTTCTGTGATAATAGCGAGGCAACCAATTGATATTAAAACAACAATTTATTTAGCACTTGAAGCAATCGTGATACTTTTGGTAACCGAAGAAAAAATTACGGAGGATTTTTTTAACATTTTATGACTAATATTGCAATAAATAATACTTAAAATTGTTTCGGAAGGAAAATAGTTTTCTTGCGACATCCATTAAAACCAGTGTCATTGTTTGAAATAACATCTAATTGCAACAGAACTATCTTTAATAATATTTTCAAGTGCCTTAAACATAAAAAACAGCACATTTCTTAATTGCCAATCATTTCCACAATTTTTCTGTAAAGATTTATGTTTTGCCTTGCGACATGCTAAAAATCGAAGTTACTAGGCATTTAGCATGCTATAAAACTTAAAGGAAGTAACATAAATGGCTATCTCAGTGATGTTTGTTCTAAGTAAACATCAGATTTCTCCGCAAAAAAGCAAGCTTTATTTTAATGTTTTAACCTTGAAGATTTGCTGTTCAAAAGGCTGGCGACATGCTTTTCTCAAAATTGAGTTGTTTTTTTTAATCTGGCTGGTGAATAGCAGTAACTGTTGAAACTATCGAGAACAGTCTCTGTTATCAGTAAAATAACCTGTTACCGATGTCATGTCAGCGTTATCCAATCAACATTTTTTCCGGGGGGGGGGGGGGGGGGGGGGTCCCGGCTGCTTTTTCGGAATTGCAAGGCTAGGCGCTGTCGCATTGACAGTGCGGGTTCGTAACCAGGTAGAGGCAATATTATTTGTTGTAAACGTCATATAACAAATAATTCGTCTATTAATTACACGCTTTATTATTAAAAAATCAACTTACCTTGCATATAAACATTATATTGGTTAAAATTTATTTGTTTTATGAATATACACCGTAACTTCTATCTGTTATAAGTTATAACAGTAATTATGAAATAATGATAAATAAAAGGGGTTAGTAATTATGAAATAATGATTAATAAAAGGGGTTACCCTAACGGGGCCTGAAACGACAGCATCTTATCAGCCGGTATGGTAGCATAACGACTCTCCGAACCAACCACTAAAGCCCAGCAGAAACTCGGAATTTCAATAATAGTTCTGTTTACTTAATCTTATTTGTATTAAAACAGAATGGGTGGACGACTGACGGAATTGGATATGGACATATTAGAGCAGTGGATAGAGAAAGGACCGAAAACGTTCACCTTGCTGTACGCCATTACACGTGACGGATGTAATGCCACAACCTTCCATCAGATGTGTGACAACCAGGGGCCTACTGTCACTGTCATGTACAATCAACAAGGATCTGTATACGGGGGTTACGCCTCAACAAGCTGGGTCAGCAGTACCAATAACTACGTTAACACTTCTGACTCCTTTCTGTTCCAACTACGACAAAACAAGATTTCAAAGGCAACTAAATTCCTACTTAAACAGGATGGATGTCAATACTCGTTCTACAGTAATGCAGGTTATGGACCCACGTTTGGAGGGGGACATGATTTTCCTTCGTTTACCAACACGGTCAATAAATCAGATGGAGAGTTCATTATGAACGGTACTCTGTCCACTAATCACAGTTATGACACGAGGGGAATGACTCTTGATCAGATTACAAACAACTCAAGAAATGTCACAGATCTAGAGGTCTACAGAGTTTTAGGTAATTTTTTTAAATTATAGGAATCTGTTGAAATTCCATCGATTATTTTAATCCTACTAATACACAAAGACAACTCAGTCTTAAAGATAACACATTTTAAGAAGTATCAAAAATACATTATAACCTTTCAATGATGTCTTGTACATTAGATACTGTTTACAAAAAGGCAAAGTTTCCTCCCTCCAAGAGAGAGAAGAGGGGATGCATAATGAGTATAATTTAAATATATGTGAACTTATGAAAGAATGAAATAGTAGCATAAATATGTAATATGTATACCCGCCAAGGACGGCATGGGCAGTAGTATTTCTTTTCATCTATACAAAGTACCAAACATAAATGCTTTTTGATTGATTTGTAGATGGTCAACGGCTTAAAACCCCGTGGAGAAAAACTAAACCCTGGAACGAGCAGGTAAACCGATAAGGGAAGAGTTGTTTGGATACCAAAACCTCCTGGAAATGCCGTTGTAGTATTTCTAGTTGAATTATGGTAACACGAATTAAGTCACAACTTCATATAAATAATAATTAGTTTGAAAATAATTTTAAGGGATTTGAACCCGTTCGGAGACAGCGCCTAGCTACAAACTCTACCGATTAAGCTAGACGGGACAACCCCAAAAAGATTGCGCAGGTGTTATTTTGTTCGATGCTCTTTTGTCTGATATTATTCGGTAATCTAAGACTGACACATTCAGGGATATACAAACTGACTAACGGAATGAATAAAGAAATTTCGTACGTTTCCATTTTAAACTTTTATTAGCCTATTGAAATTCGTCTATTTTAAAGGAATAACATGTAAATAATTATATTTATAAAATGCTTTATAGCTTAACAAGAAAAAGAAGAAGAAACAATATTGCATTCTTATATAAAATGTGGCGCATATTAATTACAAAGAAATTATAAAAAATTATAATTGACACAATGGTCTGGCCTCTGAAATATTTCCACGTTAAATTACTTGATATTCATTTCTTACAGTTAGTTGATTTTAATAACAAATGCACAGCTCACATTACTTTATTTTCATTTCTTGTTTTTTATTTCATCATGGATTTACCAAATTTTCAAGACGAATCAGCCAACATAAAAGTTCCAAAATCAAAAGACCCTAACGTACATTCTGGCTTAACACCACTTGTTATGGTTTGTAGACCTATTGCATGCCAGAAAAGCTAGACAGTTTGCAACAATAATAAACAAACCTCTGTTTGAATCCTGTCGGTTGATAAATAAAGCTTTTATGCACACCCATTTTATTCAACCTCATTCAAAGGTACAGAGCGCGTAATAAGAATTGAGACATATTAAAAGTCTATGGCATTGTTGTTAACTGCCATTCGGTGATATGCATGACTATTTAAATACAGTGCATGCAACAAATAAGCGGGGGTTTACAAACGTGTTTTTTTTTTCTAACGGCCAACTAACATCTTAATTAAATAGGCAGACACAAACAACTTTTTTGTACTCCTATATAGATGTTTGCGCATACATTTGTATTAACAGACGATATACTTGCTAATTTCCAGTTTCTTAACGAGCTTACAGAAAAGATAGTGTCATTCAGACCTGTTGAGGACGTGAAAGTGACACAAGCTCGAATACTGATGATTGGTCCGATAGGTGCCGGGAAGTCAAGTTTTTATAACACCATAAACTCGGTATTCCGCGGACGCATAACAAACCGAGCAAGCAGCGGAAGTGCTGAACAAAGTCTCACCACAGCGGTAAGTTTGATGAGATTACTATCGATGTGTGAGCTAATATGGATCTATTTATTACAAACGTAATAAGACTGAAACATTAACATAACTATTCAAAATTCAACACGGATTATTTCTATATTAAACAAAAGAAGTGTTATTTAAACAGACACACTATAATCGAAAATCATTTAACTTCTCCACATATTTTTGTATAGGATATCAGTACGAGGTGTTTCTGTGTATTCCTACATAGTACATAGTATTGAGGTTATGGTCTCAGACACCCAGAGCGCGTAAATGTTATTATACGTTATTGTACGATTTAAACTTGAACCCTGACATACATACTGTTTTATAAGCTACTACAAGAAATACATGTTTTACAAACATTTTTATCGGTAAATGTGTAAAAAATGGTACAGTAAGTGTAACCTTAACTTAGTTATTAAAAGAAACCACTATAAAAAACAGTGGTGTTTTGCTATTTTACGTTGTATATTTTCTAATTGACGTTAACGGCTTTGCAATGTGCAAAATGCTGTGTGTGTTTCTGTTGTTTTATTTTGAAAATGGGATAACGCTTTTAAATATACGCACGAGACTAGGTTGTTCCATGCACGCGGACGGGTTATTCTATACGGAGTAAACCCGCCCACATGCAGGGAACAACCTGGTCAGGTGATTTCTACTGTTTTTACTGGTAATTCTCAAAATTATCAACCTACGACAAACAAAAGAACAGGTGTATAAATATTAATAAAAAAAACGAATGACTGTGACGGAACTTCTTTTTAAACAATTCTAATATTGTATGACACTGTGTTTGCATGTCGTAAGTCTTACATTATTACACAGTACATCCCGTATAGTGTGAAAGTCCAGTCTGGTGCAGACTTAAAGTTCCTGTTATGTGACACCCGTGGTCTGGAAGAATCGGCGGGAATATCCGACGTAGAGTGTAACTTTCTTCTGGATGGAAATATTCCTGATTATTACCAAGTATAGTTCATCTTTTTGTCAAGTTTTCTCCTAGATCATACACAATTACTGTGCAAAGTTGATCTGTCATTCTTGTGTTTTGTTGTACGAGCTTGCAACGATGTGAATGATTTCAATGAACGTAATTTTTGCATTACAGAAAAACTTTTAGACAGGGTTATCGGTATCACAAATTAAGGAAAACCTTTTGCAAATATTATCGCCGATACCCAGATCTAATTCATAAATACAGGTGCAGTTTAAATCACTATTGCAACAAGGTATTTCTCAGCCAGTTTTTAAGGAGATTTAATTTACAAACTTAAGAAAATAAAAGGCAATGTTAATTTCTCCCGGTTATTCGTAAAAACCATCTGTAAATTTAAAAGGAAAGTTTACCAACATGATATTTTACTGCGCTCTGAAGGCCTGGTGATTATCCCATCTGCAGTTGATCATTATGCTTAACTATTTGGTTGCACGGGGAACATCGCCGTCTAAAAACGGAAAATTTACTATATTAAAATTAAAATCATCTCTTTTATCATATATTTTAGTAGTGACATAACCATGTTCAATTGACAGATTTAGATCGAGAAAGTTTGCTTGCTGTTCTGAAGTGTTCGCTTTATTAAGTTATAGTTCTTTAGAGTAGATCTTATTAACCAGTAATAGAAAATGGTTATTATCTATATTTAATAAATCATCAAGGTACCTCGAGATGGTGTTAAAAGCTGTAATAATATCATCTTGATGTTCAGTACAAAGAGATAACATAAAGTCTCTTTCATAACAGTATAAAAACAGATCAGCAACAAGGGGTGCACAATTAGTACCCATTGGGATGCCTATTACTTGTTTATAAATAGAGGTACCGAATCTAGTATAAATATTATCCAGTAAGAAAGTTAGCGACTCTATTAGGTCTTGACAAGTCCATAAAGTATAATTATCATAAGAACCATCTGTAAAAAATGCCCTATGTTCATTACAAGCGATGAAGGTGTTATTTTCTCTAGCAAACGTTTTTTTTAATGAGACTGGTTAGTTTGTCTCTTATTAAATTATGAGGGAGCGAGGTATATAAAGTTGAGAAATCATAAGTAGACAAACAGAACGCCTGAAAATAATTTGGTTTAAGCTTTTTCAAAACGTCGAAGCTCGATTTGTTTCTTTTATCCCTGTCATCGTGTTCTTGCTCATTTTACTCCAGGAGCTCTGGTCTCGGTAAGATCATTGACTATCCACCCTTTAACTTTGCAATGCTATTAGCTTCTTATGTTTTTTATGTTTGTGTGCTTTTGCATGCAACACTGTTGAGCCGTTGGGTGGGTTGGAGTTATTTCACCAAGACAACTTGTAATTGTTTTGTGATACAATAACCTGTTGGGCCAAGTGTGAGGTTGGTGCACCCTAGAACCTGGTTTAAACCCCCAGTGGCTTTTTGTTTTACCACTGACCGTTCCAAGGCGGTATACCCAAAGGTTATCTTTTTCGTTAATTATTTGTGGCGTCCTATTTGAATTGACATACTTATAACAAACATGCTCTCTCTCTTACTCTCTTCTTTTTCGCTGCGTGGGGAGGTTTTGTTAGTGTGGCGATTCCCAATATACATATATTACTTTTTTAATAACAAACCTATTTTAACAAGATGTATGTTATAATTTTTACGCGTACTCGTTCTTTGATAATAAAGCAGTGGAATGAAACAAGCAAAGCAGCGTTTTGGGTGAAAATTTGACAGATTCATAGAAATGTTGCGACTAAATCATCAAAAGTATATTCATTGATCGGCTAGATATCAGGTTTTGTTGTCATGAATAATCATGTAAAAATTGTTGTTCTATAAAAAGATTCATAGTCATAATTATGTTGATTTTGTGTGTTTTTGCAATTATCAGAACAACAGCAACAAAACAAAAGGACGACGAACTTCATGTAATAATCCTTACCTCTTCAGTTTAATCACAACAAGGGCACATGATCCGGGCTGAAGGTTATAAAACTGAGCATGGAAACCAGTCTCAAATCTCAAGCATCTGATTGGCTGAAATGGCGACTGGTCGCCATTTCAGCCAATCAGATGCTTGAGATTTGAGACTGGTTTCCAAACTCAGCTTTATAACCTTCAGCCAAGGGCACATGATCCGAATTAGGAATGAGATCTCGACGATAATACAACTCATATCCATTCCATGATTGTTTGACATGCTGCTTTATAAAACTTTATCATTTCAGCAGTTTCATGTCAGTGTCATATGTTTCTCTTAGTTTAGTTCAACGCCAATATCTCTGACGACTCCTGGTTTGAAGTTCAATCCGATGCCTGATGACCAGATCCACTGTGCCGTGTTTGTTCTGGACTCCACAACACTTGATGTTCTGTCACCCAAGATAGTTGAGAAGATGAAGGGTTTCAAAAACTTAATGAATCAAAAAGGTAGTTTCTACTTTACAATCATTTACATTTAGTTAAGAAATTTTAAATCAACATTAGTCAGTCTCAATTTAACTCTTTACTCTTAACTCGACACTATTTTTCGAGTACCCGACAGTTTTGCTTTACAGTACCAGTAGCGACTTATTCTTCTATTGATGTTATCTATACATTTAATATATCGCCAAAGCAGTTGTTAAGTGTGGTGGCTATAAATTGTTTCCCCATTCTCCGCTTCAGTGTAGTTAATCAGTTTCAAATACCTCCCTTGTTGGTGTTCTGCTTATTTCAAACCATGCACAATGTCAGTCATTGTGGTTGACAGCATATAGAAATACTTGAACATTTTTTTTTTGGGGGGGGGGGGGGGATGCGGATGTTATGTACTCTGCCTCTCCTCTACATGGTTGGCTAGGCGATGCCGTCTGTATGGCTTTGAGGCAGCATTGTCGAGTACATGGGTGTATCGGACTTAAGACCTCAAAGAAACTGGCACATGTTGTTCTTGAGAACCTGGGGGAGGTGGGGGTAAGTGCCAGGTTAATGCATCCGAGAATAGAGTTTAATCCCTAAATGGCAAATAAATATTGCTTAGGCGGTATCTCACCGGTTATATTTTGTCGTTATTTGTTTTTGGCTTTTGTGATAACATTGAGAAATCGATGGTATTATAACATACGTTCTATGGTTTTCTCTATTGTTTGGCTTTTTGTAATAATAACTTAGAACATAGAACAGCGAACTAATTAAAGTTTTTATTGCGACATATCCCATCAAACTTTTGTTTAAAACACCATTTAAAAAAAAAAGAATCTAAAACTGGTTTGGGGAGAAGACCACTTAGAACCAGATTGTGTTAAACTGTGGATGAAGAAGAATTATGACCTGGTTCGACAGTAGTAAATGGGTTATAAATCGACAATGAAGACCCGACCCTTTTAATACTTTTTAAACAATTAAAAAACTACTTTCAAAGCGATTTTATAGTCAGTGCATAATCGTTAAAACCAATTTTGTTGTCCAGACGGCTTTAAACATTGGTACTAAAGATATTTGTTTGTCGTATAATGCAATATAATTGAAATAAAGGAGCATGATTAAAGCTATTGATACATCTGCTATTTGCTTCCGTTGTATCGTTTTATGTATTATATTATTTAATAATTTTAGGAATTCCACACGTTATTGTACTCACAAAAATAGACAAATTATGCAAGGACGTACAGAAAGATGTTTCCTTCGTTTTCAAGAGCAAAACAGTGGAACAGAATGTCGAGAAAGCTGCGCAACTTCTCGGACTTCCGCCCGGGAGCGTACTTCCGGTGAAGAATTACGCTACTGAGATTGAGATCGAGGATGACGTCAGCATTCTGGCCCTCCTGGCATTCCGGCAGATTTTGAATTTCGCGGAAGATTGTTTGGAAAATCTTTCTGAGAGAAACAACAGATTGTCTATGGAAAAACTTAAGTTGGAAAAGTGAACATTTCATTCACGAGCTTAATATATAATTTACTTTTTTTATAAAACATATAATAAATGGAAAATGTAAAATATTCATTGAGATAATTATGTACGTAATACACAGACTTATTTTGTTAATTTAGGTTGGTGCAGTATTTTCATTTTAAATACCCAGTTAACCATTAACTGGATAAAGTGATACGCAACATTGAACAAAAGCCTCCTGCTTGCTAACTTTGCAACGCTATTGTTGTGTCGTAACTGTTGCTCATGTCGTGTTTGCGTTTGTACCCCAAACATGGATTTCGTGTCCGACATTTGTCTGACTTGGGTCCTCTCTCGCAGTAAACTCCCATTGTTGTTTGTTGCAACTTTTTTTATATTAATTGAATATTAAAAACACTCGGTATTGGTTATGTGAGGAAAGCTGAGTTTCTCTTAGTGTGGCTTTCTGTAACATGTTTTTAGGTTTCGCACTGCCCGCACTTGGAAATTCATAACAAAAAATCTTCATTTGAGATTTCCTCAGCAAATCGCTATTATAACCTACTTTTTATCAATATATATTTTTATAATTACTGAGGAATGAAAATCAAAGCTTAAGTAAAATGTATATTCTATATGTGTAATTATGTTAATAAGTTTTGCACGAAGTAGACTTAAATGTGAATTGCGCGACTAAATTTGTAATTTTATTTCGACATACAAATCAATAATGGATTGACCAAATTCCAAATATTTTGTCAAGATAAATCTAGCAAATTCTGTCATGTTATTAGCAGTGAAATTTCCAAAGTTTAAAAGGTGAAATACATGTCTGTTTAAATTATGGTCAGATGTATGTTTACTTGAGTATATTTAACTGCAATGTGAATACATTACCTTAATCTGTCATCTTTTTATAAAATTGAATAAAAAATTCAAATAAAAGGGAATCGTGATCATTAAATTGCTTCCATTTGTATTAGTACTAAACTAAACATGATGGTTGCTAATTATAATTGCTAGCTTGCAAAATTAATGTTTTGAAATCATTTCTCAGTTTAATCTTAAAAATTGCTGGCATCTTTATAAAGATTTGCAATGATACTAGTTTGGTACATCCACTAACTATTCTCATAGCTACTGGTTGGACTTGTTCAAGGTCGTTTTCTTGTTTGTTTTTTTTTGGTTATATTATAATGTTATTAATCAAGTGAATTCATATTTGCATTGTTATTGGGCCAAGGGTAGTCATATTGGCCCGAGGCCGTAGGCCGAGGGCTAATATGACTGCCCTAGGCCCAATAACAATGCCAATATGAATTCACTTGATTAATGACAATTTTATTAATTAACAAAATATCCACGGTTCTAGACTTTAAAATTACTAATTTACCTGTCTGAAGAGTTTAAGCTCTGATTGAAATGTTCAATCTTCAATCTACGCTAGTGACCTGGCTGGTATAAGCTACCAAGGAGATGAAGATATGAAGGTTGTTTTGTTTTGAATACAAAAACAGCCTTAACATTACTACATACTGTGGCAGCCAAGTCCTTTGTTCATCCAGTCTGAATTTAGTTTTTATACAGATATATCCAAAATAAGTTTACTTTCTGGCACATTCCATCCACGACTTCCACATGTAATTACTGAATTTAACATGTCTGTAAGCTATCCAAACTAAGTTTTGATCCTTTTTGAAAAGTTACCCCCAATAAACTTGCTCAAATGAAGAGTAATCCATAAAATTCACTGTCTTTTTAAGTTTCAAGAATTCTTGCTGCAGACATCCGCGTTGTTGTTGTACTAGCGAGTTAGATAAACTCAAAGATTATTTTTACACAGAAAGAAATCACAAAAAGCGGCTACATGGACTTATCCTCTGCCGCTTTGCTTAAATGCATCTCGTGTCGAAAGTCACACTATCTATTATCATTTTTATCCATAAAAAACAACTTAGAAATTCCAAACTGGCGGCATTTTTATTTTTAAAAGGAAGTGATTCAATTCATATTGGACCAATTCATTATCCGATCAGAATCATGCGATCTCATATTGGCTCAGTAAACCCCGTATTGGCCCAGGTTATCTCGTATTGGCCCAGTTGAGATTTCATATGAATTGGGTGTAAGCCATATAAGGTGGACTGAATTGTACATATTATGTCAATATTATATAAGTTAATTAATATTGTCCCATACAACGTCAGCGTATTCATTTTTGGTCTTACAAAGGACATATAAATTGTTTCAAATGATCCCACACCGTCACGGCGACAGCGCCTAGCCCGGCAATTCCGGCGACACAACCAACTGAGCTAGCCGGGACAACCACAAAAAAGGTTTATCGGATAGCCCTGATATACGTAACCATCACTGCATGACATCGGTTACGGGTTATTTTACTGATAACTGTACTGAGTATATGTACTGGGAGAATTTTTACGGCCGCCACACTGCACAAAAAGCGCTTCTGTGAATTTCAAATGATTGTGCCTCTAGCTAAGAGTGAATCCGTATATTCACGGCGACAGCGCCTAGCCCTGCAATTCCGGCGACGCAACCAACTGAACTGGTCGAGTCAACCCCAAAAAGGTTGATCTGATAGCCCTGATATTTGCAATTATCACTGCATGACATCGGTAACGGGTGATTTTACTATTAACAGTACTGACTATAGGGGGAGACTTTTTACGGCCGCCACACTGGACAGATAGCGCTACTGTGAATTTAAAATGATAGTGCCTCTAGAAGGGGGCGAACCCGTACCGTCACGGCAACAGCGCCTAGCCCTGCAATTCCGGCGATGCAACCAACTGAGCCGTCTGTTCGGGATCTGCACTGGTCACATTTTGGTCAGAAATAACCTAATTAATAAAAAATGGTGAATGGTTTAAACCCTGATCAGATGACATGGATGTGCCAGTCGATCTGGGTTTAAACTGTTCGCCCATGCAATTAAGATGTATCCACAGAGGAAAGGATATATTATGGAATAAACTGCAAGAAACACGATTGAAAAAAAATTAAGAAAGCAAGAAAAATTAAGGTGATTATCTTAAAAATTAATTAGTTATTAGGCCTTTGCTCCCCCAACACATAATGTACTGAGCCATATGAAAAATGTGTCAAAATATTCTACACTTGGTATATCTACAGTGCATCTGCACCAGTCATTATCTTTTAAACTAGGCTACAGTTGCAATTACATCCAAAACCACATTCACCATGAGGGGAAATTCTTTTCATTTTTCGAAAGTTGTGTTAAGTCTCTGAAGTTCAACAAAGAATTTGCATGCAAAGATTATGACATTGATATATAGATTCAATAAAAAACTGAACTGTTGTCAATGTTTGTTACTGTAGTGGTGTACATACTACATAACAATTGTGTGAAATTTCAAAGTTCAGATCAGATCGATTAAAATAGGCCCAATCAAATTTTGAATTAATTTTGAACATGCAAATATAGAAGTAGATGATCATACAAATAGCCAACTTGAGTAAATTTGAAAATCATGAAACATGTTCATCAGGAATATCCACACAATACATGATGCAAGGATATTGCAAAAAGATTGCCGTCTTTGTGAAAATCTTGAAGCACTGTCATTATTGCTACCAATGCTATCCACTTATGATGACAATACAAAAATATTCACATATTACATTATAGCAATGTCACAAGCAAGCTTTCATGTAGCAAGAAGTGCAAACAGATGACACAGATTAAACTATAGTATGGAGGGTATTCAGCCATTCCAGCTCGTTCCAAAAGTAATCTAGGGCTCAAGATCAAAACACTTAAATCAGAACCAGTTTCAAATTTCAAGCATCTGAATGGATTGAGCCAGATTTATTTGTATGACCTTGGGCACAGAGCTATCATGGAAGGTGATTAATACCCCCACACAAAAGCTCCATCTTAATCATCTTCACAATGGACAGATCACAAGAAAAATATGTCATATACATGTATACTTCATGCAGAAAATACATTTTGAAGTTACAAGCTGTTAACTGACAGTAGAAGTAATTTGTAGCATTTAATACAATTCTGCTCCTGTCCAAAAATTATGGACTTAACCCTTTCTTTATATACGCATTTTATTGCATGTGCAAACAGTGTATATGCAGTTCAGTCGGCACAACTGTGCCGTCTGATCAGGATCTGCATTCTGCACTGTTTGCTTTTTTGTCAGAAAAAAACCTAATAAATCAATAGCCTTATAAATAAAAAGAAACGAACAGTGCATATCCTGATCAGACAGCACAGATTAGCCGGCTGATCTGGATATACACTGTTCCCTCTGGCAATAATGGCACATTTATGGGAGAAAGGGTTAATATGAAATAGATATGAGTAAAGTTTTAAGTAAGTATCTTCCAAACGAAGAATTTTTTTTGTTAAATAAGATTTTGTGAAATCCTATTTTCCTCTAAAAATACTTGACTTGTCCTAATGAAAAATATGTATCACACTTATACTCTTCATGCTGAACAGTTGTGTATAATTTGAAACTGAAAACAAATAAAAACAAGCTTAAAGTCTAATTTGGTAAAACTCATGGTCCAAGATCATTACATTCAAAAGACAAGAGACCAATCCTTTTTGTCAAGCATTGATAGCTTAAATTTCAGTCCAGTCTTCAAATACTTGATACAGTCCAGACTTCTATAGCAAAGTATCATGTAATCAAACAGCAACAACACAGGGTATTGGTCCCATAGGACCCCCTTGTTTGAGTCACCATGCCCATTCGAAAGTTCTTTTAAAATTCTGTTGTTTCATCTGGAACTACTGCTTTACATACATTAAGAGATTTTAAAGTGTATGTTATGTCATCGGGATTAAATATTATGTTTTCTAATGTGCTTCTTACACGCGGGCCATTTTTTTTGTTTTTAGACGGCGATGTTCATCGTGCCTCATCTTACGGGGTTTATATCTCACAGCTTGTTCGCTTTTCTAGAGCCTGCAATGATGTTAATGATTTCAATGAACGTAATTTTTTGCCTAACAGAAAAACTTTTAAAACAAGGTTATCGGTATCACAAATTAAGGAAAACATTCTGCAAGTTTTATCGCTGAAACCCAGATTTAATTAAAAAATACAGGCGCAGTTAAAAATTACTTTTGCAACAAGGTATTTTTATTGAGATTTAATTAATAAACTCAAGAAAATAAAAGGCAATGTGAATTTCTCCCGGTTGGACATAAAAACCATCTGTAAATTCAAAAAGAAAGGTTACCAACATGATATTCTGCAGCGCCCTGCAGGCCTGGTGATTAACCCATCATAACCCATCGTTATGCTTACCTCTTTGGTTGCACGACGGTGGCAGGGGTTTAAGAGTTTATGAAGGTTTATAGGAAAATCTGGGTTTTTTAAAGAACCTAGAAGCTCGATTTGTTTCTTTTATCCCTGTCATCGTGTTCATGCTGTTTGACTCCAGGTGCTTTGGTCTCGATAAGGTCATTGAGTACCACCCCCCCCCCCCCCTTTGACTTTTCAATGCTATTAGCTTCCTATGTTTTATTTGTTTGTGTGCTTTTGCGTGCAACATTGTTGAGCTGATGGGTGAGTTGGAGTTATTTCACCAAGACTTGTGCTTGTTTTGTGATAGGAGAACCTGTTGGGACAAGTGTGAGGATGGTGCACCCTAGTACCTTTAAACCCCCAGTGGCAATTTGTTGTACATCTGACCGTTCCAAGGCTGTGACCCCAAAGGTTCTCTTTGTCGTTAATTGTTTATGGCGTCTTATTTGAATTGACATACTTATATCAAACATGCTCTCTCTTCCTCTTTTCCTTTTCGCTGCGTGGGAAGGCTGTGTTTTGTGCTTGTGGCGATTCCTGATATGCATAATTCACTTTTTATACACACTTGTTTCAAAAAATTCATCAACACACAAGAGGAGAAAATAGCCAAAATATTTTACGTACGAAGTATGGTCATGCCACTATATTTATAGTAACATAGGCCTAGTGTTAGCTGATTATTAATGTTCCTAAGATGGGAATAACCGATATGGGAGAACCCTATTTCAAGAAAAATTGCCCTGTTTATTAGTGTAAATATTGAACTGCGCTCAAAGCTAGGCGGCGTGGGCAGTAATATGCATTTCCATTACTGTCCATGAACAGGCTCAATCAAACGGAGCCCGCAATATTTTCATATTTATCTTGTTCGATGGCTTACAAAGTTCCCTTTTAATCTATAATAAACTTTAAAGTTTATACGTCGTAATTATATTAAAAATACTGTACTGTCAGCTTTGCAAGTATTTTTTGCCAAATTAAAACTTATAACTTGGACGCAAAACACTGTAACCGAATTGTTTTATGCTCAAGAATTTTCGAATATATGATATTAAGTTTCATACAATTACTATAATACATATTTATTCACTTTTTTGAAAATAAGATCTGCATGTATGTTTATTTCTACATTTGCATTAAATGTCGTCCATAAATAGCATATATGTATGTTTTAATGTTTTACTGTGTTCAGTTTTAAATCACAGCGACGAGAAAAAATTCCGTAACAAGCCGAATACATATTGTTTATGCCAAGAAATATGGAATTATGTTCAGATTCATACTAAAATCAAAATAAGCAAATTTCGATGATTTAAATGATTAATACACTACAGCATCTACAGTATCATATTGTGAAAGTGAAAATCAAATAAACATAAAATCATATCAATAAAAAATGTATTAAAACAAGAAAAACAACAAAAAATACACATCGTGTTATAGCTGTTGCTACTGCATGTTAATTTAAAAGTTACAACATAAACCCATTAAGAGATAAATTTCTGATGCTAAGGATCTAACTCAAATATTATATATTTTGTTTGGCCAAAAAAGTCGACCCATACCATAATATAGTTTTATTATAATTATTCGTCGTATATCGTGGCAGGATTGAAGAAATACGAAAACCGGTGGTAAGCGCTTCAAGGAAAATGTTGACACAAACTGTATGTTACTTATCATCAAATGACTCAATCAACCTGATCTGATTCACGAGGCTCGTCCATTTGAGATTGCATGTCAGTACTGTTTTCTGATAGATTTCGCAGGAAATCGTTCGCAAACTCCAAAATCCTCTTAACAGCCATCAACGCTAATATGTTAATTTTCATATCCACGACGTTTTCTTCCTCGTAATTCTTCACTGGAAGTACACTGAACCTTGGAAGACCGAGGAGCTGCGCTGCTTTGTCCACATGCCTTTCTACAGCTTTGCTTGTGAAGACACTGGAAACATCCCTTTTTACATTCACGCAGAGATTGTCGATCTTTGTTAGTAGAACGACTTGTGGTATCCCTTCAAAATATAATATTTGTTTACTAAGATTTCAAAAACAATTTACCTGTTTAAAGCCTATTTAAAATGTTACATTGTAGAAAGAATGCAAAATATCATTTATATAATTTTATAAGGGATTGAGTTAAAAGCAATAGAAAAATGTCGTCACATTATGATCGAAGCGTGTTTTGACGTTAAAATTCTACGAGCTGATCTTCATTGGATTCAGATAAAATGTGTTTGCATACTCTAATAATCCATGAAAGATTGTCAGACTGACGGCGTACTTGATGGCTTATAAAATTTGAAGAGCACCAGTAGACCGTGTATTTCTTTATACTACCCTATTTAAGGAAGTATTCGTGTATTTCTTTATAGTACCATATGTTAGAGGGTAGAAGGTTCTTTGTAATTACAACGGGATGTCATCTGAACGGTAGGAGGCAGTCCCGCATTTTTATTACCACAAGATAGGAATGTAGTGCGTTTCTCCACGAACACCAAAAGATTACATTTGAGTGCCAGGAGACAGTCGCATATTTCTTTATGCCATAGATGTTAGGAATGAGACGCGTATTTTTTCATACATTACTCTTAATGAGGCAATCGCGTGTTTCATCATAATGTAGAAACAGGTGAATGTAAGGAGGCCGTCGCGTATTCAGTCGGGTACTTATTTTGCAACCTTTGTTTTTGCTGCTGATCCGTTTTTAAACTGTTATGAAAGCGACATTATTTGGTAAATTTTCCGTTTTAATATATATATATTAATATATACCGGTATTTTTAATTTTTAAATTACCTAGTTTTCGCTAGGTAGTCATCGCCGTTACAGGACAAATTTATTACAATCAGTGTAGATTAAACGTAAATTAACCATGTGTGACTTGATTTCCCACCTCAGGGATTTCGATAGATGCAGATTCTTGCATTTTGATGTAAGCAAGTAAGTTTTTTCACATTTGACCTCACCTGATTCTGAGCTTGAGGTCATTTTGTTGCAGGAGAATTTAGGAAACATGGTCAATTTTTGCAATAATAAAAATAAATATTATGTCTATTGCATTTTAATTATGCATTTAATACTTATTTGACCCCTGGACATATATTAAAATGAAGTTAAAGCACTTTTATAAGTAGTTAAGTTCAATAAACGCAAGATATGACTTCCAACTATTTGATTATGACCCCTTAAAAAATCTCAACAGGGGTCAAAAGACCCCTGGTTTTCAAAAGCTATTAAAATTCCTGCGCCTCTTAAAAGGCTCTTTTAACGAAAATACATAACAGTCATTGGATGTGATAATTTTATGAAGAAAAAAAACATATTTAAAAGAAAATATAATACTTAACCAGGGGCTCCTCTATGAACTAAATCAGAAGGGTCATTTTCATCTCATTTTAGCGGATTAAGCCAAAAAGTAAAGGAGTGAATGCAATAGACATGTGCACAATATGAATCTCTATGATTGCAAAATGTTACCACTTTTCTAAATTCTCAAACATCAATACAAGTATGACCCCAAACACAAAATGGGTGGTCAATTGTGAAAGCAATCAAATATGCTGCCATCAAAATGAAAGAATCTGTATCTATTGAAATGCCTGAATGATACCTTCTAATAAAATTTTGAGGTAAATGGCATTGAGAGTGTTAATATTTATCACATCAAATTAGCAATATATAATCTGCATTAACTTAGTTATACTAACTGAAATACCTTTATGATGGAGAGTAATTCCTGATATAGGTTTTACATTGTAGTTTAAGATGATAATATTCATTCAGAAAGATTGTTCATGTCATTCTAAGGGGCATAGCTAAAATGATTTATCACGAGCCCCTTTCTGCCATATATATGCCTTTTATCACATGTGCATCTAGTAAAGATCCGGATCATACTAAAATGTGTGCGATCTGATCAGGATCTACATTAGTCACATATTGTTTAGAAATAATCTTATGAATCTAAAACTCAACAGTGCAGATCCTGATCAAACAGCACAGAGATGCAGGGTGATCTAATTCTACACTGTTTGCCCATGCCATAAATTTAAAGTGCATATATGGAGCTATGGGTCAAAGTTAGGAATGGATTTTCTGTGCGAAACACAAGCATTCCATGTTTTACGTCTACTCTTTTCAGGTTAGTAGACATAAATTATTATGCATAAGTCAGTATAAAGGGACCTAAATGGATACAGCTGTTATTCCATATGTGACAAGGTTAGACCATATCAACTTGCGTGTCAGTTGAGGCTGATCCGAGTCTGTTTATGTTTAGATCTTTTAGGTACATTTACTTTCTGATCAAGATTTAAAGAGTGTAGATTTAGATGGATGCCGCACTTGAATGGAAAGGGTCTAAATAGAGTTAACAGATAACAGTGGGGAAAGGGTGTTTGTTAAGAGCTGTGCTAATGAAATGAATATAAAGAGCCCCTTCATCTGATTTATTAAGTAGGACACTTCCTTAAAATATGGTTACATTAACATCATGCTGACTCCATGGGACACACTGTTATACATGAAACCTAGACTTTCACAGGGTCCCTGTGTAATTACTCTGAACGTGGAAATAATCAAGAGAAAAGCAAAGAAAAGAAAAAGGCTATAAAAATATAAGAAATAAATATAATTTTGCTAAGTTAAACCCAACAATCTCCATTCTTTGATTGACACAACAAATGTGTTGTGCTCTTCGATTCATTAAATGACATTTATAAGGTCATTGGCATTGCTTGAAGTTGTGATGTATTGCTATAAACCATGAATATAAAATTAGATAATCATCATCAAGTTCAACTTTTCCTTTTAAGCATCCTGAAATGCACTACATTGTTTGCAATGAATCAAAACTTGTGTAAATATTGAGTTACATGTAGCCACGCCTTTTAAATAATACGTCACATCAGAACTTATGATTCGTTAGATGAATAAGACTTCATCGTCATGATCGTAGAGAATGAAGTTGAAGTGTAAATATAATGGGTTGAATAAAACTGAAATTTCTGTTACATTGCACATTATATGTTTGTTTTATTTTGATTACGTTAAGGCTCCGCTGGCTTCCAGCACTTTCACTGCTTTGATTTGTACATATTATAGCTACCTGGGCATCTTTTGATCAACTCCGTTAATATTTCAAAGATATTTCTTGATGTTGTTCTTGTTGTTGTTGTTGTCTGTTATTTGATGGAAATATAACATGAAAGTAATTTATCTTTATACAGTAAACTATCCCACCTTTTTGATTCATAACGTACTGCAAAGCTTTTATTTTCTCTACCATGGTCGAAGATAGGACATCTATCGTCGTGGAATCTAGTACAAATACAACACAGTGAATCTTGTCATCTAGTGTCGGCTTCAGCTTGAAACCCGGTGTCTTTGTAGAAAATGTTGTTTTACTATTGAACTGAAACAAAATAGCGTTGTCTGTATCTGTTTCGAAATCACACATAAACTAAATCCACAAGCTTCTTTACCATACGCATTTTAGTACAGGATAGACAATACTTTAATTTGAAGTAAAACTTTGTACAATACCCCGCAAAAAATTTGATTTATGCATAACGTTCCATAACATTTAAATTGCAAAATCTCTACTCAAAAAGATTTTCAATAATGTTTAAGATTAAGTGTCAGGATATTTCGCACTTGATCTTTGATACTGTACGCATGTTTAAGGTTGTGAGTAAACGTCTGAGACCATGTCCCTTTCAACAAGTAATCGACAGATATAAAGCCTGTTCACGTTATGTACAGATGAAAAACAAACAAAAACTCACCGAATTTCCTCTAACGCATAATGAAGAAAAACTGTCACTACTATTGTAAAATTGAAGGTCAGATCAATATCTTGGAAATTGTAGAAGTAGATTCAGCCACAATCCAACAAATAATGTTATATAAGCTACATGAACATTGTAACACGATAATCTACACATCAACCTTTCACGCCCAATCTAAGTACCTAGCTTGCTATTTAAAGCTGAAAACAATCATCTATGATACCCTCAAGTTAACAAAATATCTCAAAACCTAATTATTTAAACTATACAAACACTAACAGAACAGCACAACCAATGTGGGCAAGAATCCTTAACTGCTGATACAAAAACAACTAATTAATCTTTTATTCATGACATTTGTATTTGTACAGGAAAAAAAACAATTTTGCTGAAACTTAAAAATTGTAAGGGCCTGACCTTCAGAACTAGGAACCACGGTTTCCACATGAAACAGGAAAATGACCAAATGTACAAATTAGTAACAGGAAATGCTCGTTATTTGTCATACCGGATGATAATCATTACCTTACTGGATGCAAGTATAGGAATTAGGAAATAAAATATGATGATGATCAAACCATTTCAATACTTATTTTATACTCAAAATGATCACACACGCGAAACAGAGACTTTTGTTTGGGAAGCTGTGTTAAGGACAAGCCAGTATCATTTCCGACCATGATTATGGACATAGTGTGAACAGTTAATTACTTAAATTAAATGCATATAAAGGACAACACATATCAGAATTACAATGTTGAACCTGTCAAACTTAAGCATGACTTTTTGATGTATTGAAAGTGTGGCGTGCGTCAGTTTGTGTGTGTAAAAAAAAACACTATTTTTTAATAACAACTCTAACTCTTATAAAGCGGTTAAAAATCTTCTCAAACAAAATGTGTTTAGTATTTCTTCACTGTAACCAGCAAGTGCTATGCCGTGTGCTTAAGACCGGAAAATTAAATGTGTAAATCAATAAAAATTCAGTTCAATTGTAATGACCATTAGTTTCAATATTGGAAATAAATTTTATTGGTACCTCATAGTTTTCTGGCATATGTCCGTCGAGCATTAAAGCACACTGCCTGTCATCTAGCCCCTCTGAATCTTCCAAACCACGAGTGTCGCAAACCTTGAAGTTCAAGCGTCCCTCTGGGGTCGATATTGTATATGCTGTATACTGTTAGTAGAAAATAAAATGGTATATGCAGCAAAGTTAACTAACTAGAAATGTGTCCAAAGGACACGGATGCCCCCGCTATAGGTTTTTAATAAAGCTCCCAGCAGTAGTGTAGAACAAGTTGTGTTCACGAGATAATTATATTCCTATTACAAGAAAATTCTATTTTTAGTAACAGTGACCTTGACCTTGGATCTACAGGCATGGGTATTGTGCGGACATACCGCCTTGTCATGGTGAACATTTGTGCCAAGTTATTTTGAAATCCCTCCATTCATAACAAAGTTACAGCCTGGAGAAGAAAATTCTATTTTTAGGAACAGTGACCTTGAACCTACAGGCTTGGGAATGTATGTGACACACAGCCTTAATATGGTGATCGATTAAACCAAGTTATTTAAAAATCCAATGACAAATAACAAAGTTACAGAGCCGACACAATTTTGCAAGAAATTTCTATTTTTAGTAACAGTGACCTTGACCTTGGACCTACAGGCATGGGTGTTGTATGCGACACACCACCTTGTCATGATGAACATTTGTGCCAAGTTATTTTGAAATCCCTCCTTTCAAAAGAAAGTTAAGGGCCAAGTGTATATTTTGCTTAACACAAAATGTAAGTGAAAAAGGGGCATAATTTGAAAAAGTATTGGAAGCAGGGTTATGGATCTTGTTGGTTATGATGTAGATTTTGATGGTGAAAATATATTTCAAATTCAAGGCAATATCTCAAGTAGTTTTAAAGTTATGGGCAAAATGCATATTTTGCTTAACACAAAATATAAGAATAAAACTAATGTAAATGAAATTATCAAAGGGCCATAACTTTTGAACAGAACATGCAAGTCAAAACCCCGCCTTTATGCACAACAACATATCAGGCCAAGCATTGTGGTAAAGTTTTATTAAATTCCCACCAGTAGTTTAGGAGGAGTTGCGTTCACGAGATATATTCCTATTAAAACTAATGTAAATGGAAGTATCAAAGGGCAATAACTTCTGAACAGAACATGTAAGAGCGAAACCCCACCTTCATGCACAACTACATATCAAGCCAAGCATTGTGGTAAAGTTTCATTAAATTCCCACCAGTAGTTAAGGAGAAGTTGCGTTCACAAGATATATTCCTATTAAAACTAATGTAAATGGAAGTATCAAAGGGCCATAACTTCTGAACGGAACATGTAAGAGCGAAACCCCACCTTCATGCACAACTACATATCAAGCCAAGCATTGTGGTAAAGTTTCATTAAATTCCCACCAGTAGTTTAGGAGGAGTTGCGTTCACAAGATATATTCCTGTTAAAACTAATGTAAATGGAAGTATCAAAGGGCCATAACTTCTGAACGGAACACGTAAGAGCGAAACCCCACCTTCATGCACAACTACATATCAAGCCAAGCATTGTGGTAAAGTTTCATGAAATTCCCACCAGTAGTTTAGGAGGAGTTGCGTTCACGAGAATTTCGGATGGACGGACGGACGGACGGACGGACGGACGGACGGACGGACGGAAGGACGGACAGGAGCAACTCTTAATGCCCGTCGCCATTTCATGGCGGGGGCATAAAAACTCTGTTTCTATCTCCATTAATTAAATATGTAAAGGCACACTGTGATTTTGTTTTTGTTTTTAATTAATTATACCATTATTCATATTATTTATTATGTTATTTTATAAGTCCGCTTACATTAACTGTTAGTGGTCCATAACTGCTAAATAATAAAAATAATAAGGTTATTTTTATTAAATAATAATTAGTATAAGGACTTTTGTTTTGTTTTGTTTCTAAAATGATATTGCCTCTACCTGGGAGCGAACCCGCACCGTCACGGCGACAGCGCCTAGCCCTGCAATTCCGACAATGCAACCAATTGAGCTAGCCAGAACAACCCAAAAATAAGGTTGATCGGATAGCCCTGATTTACGTTATCATCACTGCATGACATCGGTATGGGTTTACTGATAACAGTACTGCTTTATTAGGAGCCTTTTTACGGCCGCCACAGTGCACAAGAAGAAACGAAACTTTTCTCAATAAAAAGAAGATAAATGAAAATATTTAATCTAGTCTTACAATAGCTTAATCATAGATGTTAAGCAGAAGAAGATAAGTAAATTTAATGTTTCATAGCATGAATTTGTGTAATTTGATGCCATTTATTACACTTGTGCAGACAGCATTCAGAATAAACGTCACTATTAATATCATAAATATTTAATATCGACTGTGCACGAAGGAATAAATTGTTAAGTGGCCGTCACACTATGACGTTTTGGTCAACGACCTCTGAACGTTTCAATCGTTGCTTTTTTTAACGTTCTTCAACGAGGAAGGCAAATCTGACGTGTTATGAACGTTTGGTCTAACGCATTACTAGCGTGTTATCTAACGCACTGGAAGCGTGTACTTGCGACCAAGTAAGACAACCCTAAAACCATAAGCATGTTCTCACGGGCCACTGGCGGGCGAAGAACGATTTGTCAACGTTAGACGAGCGTGCTGAAGCATGGACGTTCGGCTCACGCTCAAATGACGCTCAATGGACGCCAAAAGGAAGTTCTTTTCACTTAAGTCACACGCTGCGTGCGCTTAGGGACCGTTCAGCGATCGTTGACAGGTTGACAGTGAGTCGTTCACAGTAAAGCAAACGATTTGTAACAATTTAGTAACGCTTGAGTAACGACTGACTCACGATAGCCTTACGCGTGCAAAGCTCGGCGAACGTTAGTTAAACGTTCCATGAATGTTCTTAAACGTTCTTCAGTGTTTAAAATCAAACGTTGAAGAACGCTGGTCTCAGTGAAAATTTGTGCGCATGTTCAAAAAACTTTTTTCCGGACCAGCGTTCTCCGCCGACTCCCGGCGATTGTTGACGTTCACCGACGCTCACTAGCGTTCACACAACGCACTTCTGGCGCTATTCCAGCAACTATGGACGGCTAAAAACGTTTCCTCAAACGTCGTAGAACGCTGATCGGAACGTCATAGTGTGGCGGCCCCATTACATTATTCTCTAACAGCGGGAAACGCTAACGTCCTACAAAAAGAGGATGGCATTTTGCATATACATGTATAAAAATTGCTGAACGTGTAATTTAGGATTTCTATGCACCAAAAACATCTATACAACGACAATTACACTTTATTGAGCTGAAACTTTCTGTCCCTATCCATCTTACACTTATCTTGACCGACATTCCCAAATCCAGGCCTGTGCCAGCAAAAGCACCTTGTTCATTGGCGACTATTGCATGTGGTTATGAAATCTTTTTGCACATAGTCAACTTGATAAAAAAAATATGCGCACTGCTCGTCATCTCATTATGCTGGATATTATTTAAAAATAAAGTTTAAATTAAAAAAATGAGCTTACAGGAAATAAATATCATAAAACAATATTTTGTGACATTTACCTTGAACCGAATGGACTGAAATATGCTCTCTACCTTTTATTTTAATATGTTAAGCCTCGTAAAAAAACAGTGGACACAGTAACAGTACATGAAAGATGAATCTACAGACTGACAACAGAGTTCCCAGTGTAAAGACATAGACAAACGTAGATCTCCCTTACCTCTTACGGGGTTTTTATCTCACAGCTTGTTCGCTTTTCAAGAGCTTGCAACGATGTGAATGATTTCAATGAACGTAATCTTTGCATTACAGAAAAACATTTAAAACAAGGTTATCGGTATCACAAATAAAGGAAAACCTTTTGCAAGTTTTATCGCCGATACCCAGATCTAATTCATACATACAGGTGCAGTTTAAAATCTCTATTGCAACAAGGTATTTCACAGCCAGTTTTTTATGGAGATTTAATTGATAAACTTAAGAAGATAAAAGGCAATGTTAATTTCTCCCGGTTATTTGTAACAAGAAGAGTATAACACCAACGTGTTATATGTGGACGACATTTATGCTAATGATGTAATGTCCTTGAGCCAAGTTGTGGTTGGATCCATTCGATTGTAGATATGAAGTGAATAGTTATTTGACCTATGATCAAGCCACCACACACCATCAGTCTACCAGTCCACATGTCCAATAATGATTCCTAAATCTGCCACACTTCCACAAACTGGGTAATATTGGCTATTCCAAACCACACCTACAAAAAAGTAACAGTTATTTTCCATTACAAATACACATGATGTTATGCTCATCTGCTTGTCGATAGGTATGGGATCAGCCATGCAACACATATGTAATTGGTCAAAAACATAAACACCAGAAGCACACAACAAATCAAAGCACTGAAAGTGCTGGAAGCCAACGGAGCGAAAACATTATCAAAATAAAACAAACCCATAATGTGCAATGTAACAGGAATTCCAGTTTTATTCCAGCCATTGTAGATATATAATAACTGAACAGAATGAAGAAACTCCATGGAAGACATGCCATATGCTTGCAAAAATGCAAAAACCATCCATAATAAAACTGGCCAAAATATTAAACAAGAGAGTCCATAGGACCCTGGGTCGCTCAACTGTCAACATTTGCTTAATGGTTGCGAGAGTCAGTGGATGCAAATGCAATTGCCAAACTAGCTTACTTTGGCCCTTTGGCCTTTTCAAGGGCCACAACTCTGAAACCCATTATGGAATCTGGCCAGTTCAAAAAAGGAACCGAGATCTTATAGTTACTCAATTATTGTACAAGTCTGATTAAATTCAAATAAGAAATGAAGCTGCTATTGTGCAGAAAAGGTCTAAATACGAGGTGTGTTCGTAAAGTTCGTGGACAAGTAAGAAAAACAAACTAATTTTTATCCGATTTCAAAATATTTTATATCGTTGAAATCAGCAAAGCATCTTCTAATTACAATGAAATTTTTACAAAAATACATAAAACTATAGAAATATCACAATAAAACAAGTATAACAACAAACGCCCATACGCAGCAGTTTAACGTCATTTTTGTCTATCACACGACGTTAACGTCACATTTTTTCAAAATAATCGCCGTCACAGTTAACACATTTACGGTGACGTGCTACCCACTTATTGAAAGTGTCCCTAAACCAGCCTTTCTCGTAGCCACCAATCACAGTGCGCACGGACAAGCGAAGCTCATCCAAATCCTAAAAACGCTGCCCACGTAGCTCGCTCTTCAAACGCGGAAAGAGCGCGAAATCCATCGGCGCAAGGTCCGGGCTATACGGGGCGTGCTCAAGTCGCTCCATGCCGAGGAAGTCGATCGTCTCCAGTGTGTCAGTTGCTCGATGGGATGGGGCGTTGTCATGGGGGTATATGATGTTCTCGATTTCCATGCCGGGACGTTTACGTCTGTTAGATCTCGACGAATAACCTAAACAATGGAAAGAACATGATTATTTTTAATTGATTAAACATTTTTAAAATTTGTATTTTTGTCTAACGAGTGTTTGAAACCGATTTTAGGGAATAACTTTTGATTTTAAATAACACCAATTCATAACAGTTGTTAAAACATACTGTTTTAAAAACCGGGCATCATACCTTCTGATAGTAGGCAGCGTTGACCGTGATTCCCTGTGGTACCGCATGCTGCAAGATCAGCCCGTGCGCATCCATGAAAAACATGAACATAAACTTCCCGGATGATTTGCATGTTCTCGCCTTCTTAGGTGGTGGAGATCCTGGGTGCTTCCAGACCATTGATTGTTGCTTTGATTCAGGTAAAGCCACGTTTCGTCCATCGTGACAACCCGGTGCAGGAACTGGTCTCCTTCGCGGTCGTAGCGGCTGAGGAATGATCTGGAGAGCCTGACACGCGCTGCTTTCTGGTCTTGTTGAAGTAGTCTTGGCACCCACCGAGCACACACCTTGTTCATATTAAGGGGACACCTGCAGTTTACCGGTACGGCTGTTGTCGCCCCATAACCCCGCTGGTATAATTAATCATATATTCATTGAACAGTTAGTTCAAAATATAGTGGTGAATGGGGGCTACCGCCCCCACGCCCCCGCCTGCATTAAATAACTAATATATAACTATAACGCAAGCTCTATGTAAACATCCGTACCGGTAAACTGCATTCTAGCCATATTAAGGGTTTCTGTCAATGTTCGGTAAACAACATTAACGCAGATACCCGTCATGTCACTGATCTCGCGTACCGATCTCCGCCTGTCTTCACTTATGGCATCGCGAATCCTCCTGACGTCTTGTTCGCTACGCCCAGGGCGCCCGGTGCGTGGTCTGTCACTGACGTGTTCCAGTCCGTCTCTAAACTTCTTGTGCCAGCCAAACACAAGACTTCTGGATACATTAGAATCTGCTTTCTGCATAAATTTAAGAGTATCAGTTGGTGTCATGTTCGCATTGACGCAGAACTTGATGACGCAACGGTGTTCAATTTTCAACGGTGTAGCCATGCTGTGTTGCTTGATATGCGTTTCCGTTATAACGGCTCGTCGACTGAACAATTGACGTCAAAATGAACAAGAATGACGTCAAAAATTATTGTTGCTACATTTCGCGCGTTTTTTGACGTTATGTAAGAAATGTATTTCAAGAAACTAAGATTTATTGGCTTTTTTTTTTCAAAGTGCCCTGTAAATTCTTTGGTGTGTTACCATAACGACGGGTATATTTTCGGTCCATCAGTTTACGCCAAAATATTGAATATTTTGTAACATATGAAGAAAATCATATCAAATGATATATAATTTATAACATTAACTTTAAAATTGATTGAACTATGAGGCTGTCCACGAACTTTAAGAACACACCTCGTAGTTAATTTTGGCTCTTTCAGGGGTCATAACTCTGGAATTCATAATGCAATATGGCAATTTCAAGAAAGGAACCAAGATCTAATGGTAATGAAAGTGAATATCAGACCAAAAATAAGACCACTATAGTGCAGACAAGCTATTATTATAACCTGACCCAGTGACCTAGTGATCAAGGTCACATGACCCAGATTGGACATTGACCTAGATAAGATTGAGATAAACATTCTGACCAAGCTTGAAGAAGATCGAACCAAAATTAAGACCGCTAGAGTGTGGACAATCTTTTTCTATAATTTGACCTAGTTTCATGGTCACATGACCCAGTTTCAAACTTGACCTAGATATCATTGATAAACATTCTGACCCAGCTTAAAGAAGATCGGATAAAAATTAAGACCGCTAGAGTGTGAACAAAAATTGTGAACGGACGGGACGCCGGACGAAAGGCGATCACAATAGTGACAGATGAGCTTAAAAGTAATTTTAGGAGAACTACTGAAATAAATGAAAAAAAGAACAATATAAAAGCAATCGAACAGGACAAATACAAAAATATTACAAGCTAAGTTTGATCGAGCAATATCAGGATCAAAATGCATCACTGCCGGGTGCCCAGAATGCCTAGCCCTTGGTGGTATGCAACTTAATATTTACACAAGTACCAAGTTCGATTCATTACAAACAATGAAGTGCATGTCAGGATGCTTAACAGTAGTTGAACTTGATGATGGTAATATAATATTATATTCATGCTTTATAGCAATACATCACAACTTAAAGCAATGCCAATGGCCTTATAAATGTCATTTAGTAAATGAAAGAGGCACAACAAATTTTTTGTGAAAATCATAGTATGGACATTGTTGGGTTAGCAAATTTATATTTATTTCTTATATTATTATCGCTTATTTCTTTTCTTTGTATTTCTCTTGATTATTTCCACTTTCAAAGTAATTACACAGGGACCCTGTGAAAGGCTATTTGATCTTGGTTTCATGTATAACAATGTGTCACATGGAGTCAGCATTATGTTAATGTAATCATATTTTAAGGAAGTGTCCAACCTAATAAATCAGATAAAGGGGCTCTTTATATTCATTTCATTAGCCAAGCCCTAAACACCCTTTCCCCACTGTTATCTGTCAACTCTATTTAGACCCTTTTAATGCATGTGCGGCATCCATCTGATCTGAATCTACACTCTTTGAATCTTGATCAGAAAGTACATGTACCTAACAGATCTAAACATAAACAGACTCTGATCCGCTGATATGCAAGTTGATATGGTCTAACCTTGTCACACATGGAATAAAAGCTGTACCTATGTAGGCCCCTTTATACAGACTTATGCATACTAATTTATGTCTACTAACCAGAAAGAGTTGACATAAAACATGAAATACTTGTATTTTGCACAGAAAATCCATTTCTAACTTTAACCCTTAACTCCATATATGCACCTTAAGTTTATGGCATGAGCGAACAGTATAGAATTAGATCACCCTGCATCTCTGTGCTGTTTGATCAGGATCTGCACTGTTCAGTTTTAGATTCATAAGGTTATTTCTAAACAAGATGTGACCAGTGTAGATCCTGATCAGATGGCACAAATGTTCAGTCTGATCTGGATCTACACTAGATGCACATGTGATAAAAGGCATATAAATGTATTATAATATGGCAGAAAGGGGCTCAAAGGGACATGATCAATGTGATAAAAGGCATTATTATATATGTCATCCGTGCCATCTGATCAGGATCTAAACTGTTCGCTTTTTTATTCATTAGGTTATTTCTGACCATGGAAATGCCGGCTGATCTGGATCTACACTGGTCGCACACGCGTAAAAATGTGTATATATCAAGAAAGGGTTAACACTTTCAATGCCATTTAACTAAAAAGTTATTTCATTAGAAAATATCATTTATGGACACTTGATGCAGATTCTTGCATTTTGATGCAAGCATATTTGATTTTTTTTCACATTTGACACCCGCCCAACACCATTTTGAGTATGGGGTCATTTTCATGTTGGAGAATTTAGAAAAGTGGACAAATTTTGCAATAATAGTGATTAATATTGTGCACATGTTTATTGCATTTTAAGCCTTTATCATAGGCGGATCCAGGGGGGGGGGCGGACCCGGCGTACGCCCCCTCCCCTAAAATTGCCCAAGCAAAGTTTTTTTCTCTGTAATGAAATATGATATATAGGAAAATATAATATATAAATGTCAAAAAATTTTCGCACGCTACGCGTGCAATAAGTTTCGAGACTATGAGTACACTAATACAATGACATAACGAACAATTCACAAACAATTCATTCTCATTTTTTGTAAGATTTTAACATGATCCAACGGCTGTTTAAAAAATTATATGATATATAAATAGATGCTTTACAAAACATCGTGATCTAATCTACAATTAGCCCAACTATTTGTGCGCAACAAGAGCTTTTCTATATATACGATGGTCGCTCTTCGCGCACAACCCAGTTACTATTCAAATCAATGCGGAAAATTTTCCTTCTATTTCTATATGCCGCCGATCGGAAAATGAATCGCAACTTTTCAATCTTTTGCCTGCTTCATAAAGCATCTTAAACATATTTTTTTTTAATTTACATACCTGAGAAGCCACATTCAAGTAGAGTCAATATATGTAATCCTTTATAAGTAACGTTTTCGTTTTTTATGCAAAACTGTTTTAAACCTCAACCCATGTCGATTACACCGCATAAAGTTTATCTGACTCGCGTTTATCGATAATTTTCACCGTGTAAACGGCATATGCTGTGGTAGGTTTAACAAGTTATTTTGTGGATTATTCGTTCATTTTATTGTTACTTTTATCATTATTTATGTTTTATAACGATATTTGACATACCAGTGTTGAAATTTTCATGTGGATGTGAAAAAAAGAATTTAAATCGGGTCGATTTCCACCACAGTTTTGATCGTAACTGCTTGAGACGTAAAGGACAAACAACGAAAACGTCCGTATGATAATGGGTCTGTGCTTGCAGTCGAATAATTGAGACTAATCTACTATCTACTCAAATTGATTCGACCTTCAAACTTTGCGTTTCAACTTTTTCCTTTGAATTTTCCGTATTTTATTCTATCTTTGGGTTGATTAAAATTGTCAACAACAATTGACGCGCCGAAACGTCAGAAAATGTTGACGAGTTTTTTTAGCAGAGCTGCAGCACGAAAATTTCATCATCAATATCATCATTTTAATTTTACGTCCCCTCCCTAACCCAAAATGCGATTGTGATACCTAAGTTTACGTGTTTGCTATATTTTTCCTTTCGCTTGAATTCAGTTTACATGTTCATAGTAAAATACGTTTCTGTATTTTAAATATTCCCGCTTTCACTTACTTCCATTTATATTTTTCCTTTGAGTAAAGTGAGTCAACAAACATGGATGCATTAAGTGGGAAACACGCAAACATTCAAAATATATATTGTGCAAAAGATCTTATTTTTGCCTCCGTTTGATTCATACCTTAAGCACACAGTAGATTAGAGCTCTCGTACATTGTATTGTATACCCTGGGAAAGTATATTTGAGGTTCTGGAAATGTGCATATGAATCCCTTAGAAATGACTAAAACACGGGAGCTTCACGGGGCCTCCGGCCCCCTGGACCCCTGGCCAGGGCTTTGCCCTGGACCCACCGGGGCCCTTACGGCCCCCTGGACCCCCAGTCGGACTGTTTATTTTCCGCCCCCCCTAACTACAAATCCTGGATCCGCCTATGTTTACTTTTTGGCTGAATCTGCTAAAATGAGATGAAAATGACTTTTCAGATTTAGCACATACATGTAGAGGAACCCCTGGTTAAGTATTATATTTTCTTTAAAAAAAGTTTTTTTTTCACAAATTTATCACATCCAATGAGCCGCCAACTGTTCTTTGCTTGTTAAAAAGAGTCTTTTAAGGTGCAGGGATTTGAAACCAGGGCTTGTTTGACACCTGTTGAGATTATTTAATGGGTCATAATCAAATAGTTGCAAGTCATATATCTTAATTGTGTTGATTGAACTTAACTACTTATAAAAGTGCTTTAACTTCATTTTAATATATGTTCAGGGGTCAAATAAGTATTAACTTCATAATTAAAATGCAATAGAGTCTAAGACACAATACATTGTATTTATCTTTATTCTTGCAAAATTTGACCATGTATCCTAAATTTTCATGCATCAAAATGACCCCAAGCTCAGAATCAGGTGGGTTCAAATGTGGAAAAAAACTAGATTCAAGAATCTGCATCTACTGATAATTGAAATCCCCGATGTGGGAAATGAAGTCAGACATGGTTAATTTGCATGTTTAATCACTACACTGATTGTCATTTAAATTTTTCCTGTAACTGCTAAAATTACCTAGCAAAAATAGGTTATTTAAAAATTAAAGATACATGTTTCTCTATGTTTGAAGTGGTCATATTGAAAAAAAAAACAAATAAATTTTTTTGAGCAACAAAAATTATAGTTTTTCCAAAATTAAAGATGCTGCATTATTTGATTTCATATCTGGGAAATGTTCAATATATATCTGGGCGGTATGGTCTTAAAGCTTGGCCGTTTGTTTCTGACTCCATGCCGTATAGTTTGCATGTTCTGCGCTGTTTAGTTCATTAATCTGGGCCAAATCACCTGGCCATATCGTCTGTGTATCATTGAGACTTAGGAAGCTTAATTTCAGCTTTTCTTGCAAGTTCATGTTCAAATTCAAACACAATTTATGACTTAGACGGGCGAATATAGTATCAAATATCAATTCTTGAACTGGTTGAGGAGACAGTAGTACCCAGTCTCCTCGACCGGCGGCCAGTCAAGGAGACACTTCCTTCTTGCAAACAAATACAACAATTTATCCTGTTAAGACTTGTCAACTCGGACGGTGGCCCGGTCGAGGAGACACTTCCTTCTTGCAAACAAATACAACAATTTACCTTGTTAAGACTTGTAAACCTGGACGGTGTAACTGCCGGTGTGATACAGAAGTTTGTTTTCTTAAGTGCTGGAAGTTGAAGTGTCTATCTTTACATCCTCACCAGAAAATATAATTAATAATCAGATGTGTTTCATGCAGCTGGTTTTAAACAAATCATTAAATGCAAAATATGCCAAACTTTTTTTTAGTAAAGTTGATTGCACATTTATGCATACAATGACTGCACACATGCAATTTTTGGGATACAGTTTCATAACTCTTTTCTGAACTTTCCGAAATTACACAGTGTCTGAAATTCAAAATGTTTGTCCATGTCTGTGTTCATATTTGTAATCCTTTCAGGATTTCACGTAATACCTCCATGTTAAATTATTCCACTTCTGAAAAAAAACACATTTTGCATCATTTTCATGATTTTCACTATTTAAATCCGCACAAAACATTAGCTGGACAGCCTAGACTGCTCTATTTGTTCAAAAAACTACTTCGAAATTGTTCAGTATCGAAGGGAGATCACTAGAGTTGTGTGTGGTTTGGGCTAAACCCCGTACGTGTTACGTAACAAAACGTAAAACTATCGACACGTTATATATTTTAAATGAGCAAAAATAACCCCCCAAAAAACTGAAATACTTCCAATCTGCATCTATCAGAATACGCGTTCAAAATATTGCCATTTGACGTCATTGTGATTGTCTTACACATACGCAGTTTATTTAATCATTATATCGATAATATCACTGTGCCTTTGTTTCTTTTATTGATGAGGTGTTTAACTCTTTATTCTTTGAAAGCAATCAATTTGAATGATCTTTAATAACTGATTTTCTATGTTTGCCTTTGGAACTCTTTTCTGACATCAACCGGAAGCTGTGCTTCGACTTTTTCATTTGAGCGCAACTGCTGAAAGCTGGTCTGTGATTACTATAGCCGTTGGCTAAAAATAGCAATGCAAAAGCCGCTTGGTGGCGCTGTGACGTCAATTTTCGCGGATTTTTTTTTCTGACCCGGCCAACATGTACCTAGCTTTACGGTCAAAAACAAGAAAATGAAAGCAAATTAGCGGGAACCAAAATTGCCATATTTGGGGAGAGGGGTGGAGATAATTGGAAATAACTAATTTTCGGCCGTAGCCGTCAGATTCCGATGAATAATAATTCGACTCCAAGTAAAGACCCATTATCATACTGACTTTTTTTAGACGTCTGTCATTTACGTCTCAAGCAGTTAGGATCAAAACTGTGGTTAAAATCGACCCGATTTAAATTCCCATTTTTTCACTGCCACTTGAAAATTTAAGCACTACCATGTTCATTTGTTGTTATAAAACATAAATAGTCTCTAAAATATCAATAAAATAAAAAAATGATTCCAAAAACGTTTTAACCTAGTATTGTTTACACCGTTTACATGTAGATTTTAACGTAATAACCAATGAAAGCGTCCCTTTCATAAATCGATACACTACAGTCAGATAGACTTTTAGCGGTGCAACATAAAAACTGTTGACGTGTTGAGGATTATAAGGGATTTTTTCGGCGTTAGCTGTGTAAGCTCACTTTTGACCTAGTTTTTCGACCAATGAAATATTGTAAATAAAACTTATTAAGCAGCTGGAAAATCAAATAGATTATTTTGATTGGTTATTAGTGGGTCTCGTTAATGATTACCGTAACGATTTTTATATTGTGTGTTAGTATTTACATGGCACTTATATGTTCGGGCATTTTCGTTTTTAAAAGCGATAATTGTATTGGAGAAAAAGATATTTACGGTATAAAAAACCAGTTAAGTCAATTGATGGCTTAAATACGATTTTATATGGAATATTCATGGGTGTCAGGTAAACACTCGAGTACAATACACAGTGTAAAACGACAGAGAAGTGCAGATATTTCTGGTTCTTACTGGTTCCTTTCTAGTTCCTTTGATACTGATTGTTAATTTCAAGTCCAGATATTCCAAACCCGTTGGTGTAGTGGTTATCACACTCGCCTCTCAAGCGGAGGCTCCAGGTACAATACTCGGGAGGGACACTTTTTTAAAAGTTAATTTACGTAAAAGTTGGTAGAATTCGCTCTTGTAACAAGTTGTTATTGTTTTCATTTATTGTATTTTAATAACATTTATTCGTCATTAGTACTAACTCCACAAGAGTTATTTTATTGAAACTGAATAAATGTACTGTTAGTGTTAGACATTCTTCTTTAATCGACGTATTATCACCAGACGAAATGTTTGCACGCTCTTTATTTCTTTCTTTCTTATATATAAAAATCTTTTCCATCAACGCCGTTTATCTTTTTTAAAAGATATTTCTTGTTTCATAATAAACAAAAAAGTTTTCGAAAAAGTATCATGTATATTGATTCTAATTAGAATTAGCTTTTAAGGTATGTAATTCTTTTAAGGATATATAAGGTTTAAAAAAGCTATTTGAAGCGTCAAAAGTTGCGACAAGGATTCTTATCGCTGGCATATAGACATAGCAGGAAAATTTTCCGCCTTGATTTGAATGCTAACTGGGTTCTGCGCGAAGGGCGGACATCGTATATAGAAAAGCCATTGTTGCGCACAATTTGTTGGGCTATCAGCTAAGCTACCAAGGCGGCCTGAAGGAAATCTACAAAATTTTAATTTTTGAAGTGTTATAATCAGAGTAAAGACAGTAAAATGCATTGCTTGTTGCTAAAGTGTAACAACCTAAATAAAAGCGTTTTTGTTACATTTTGGTTTATTAAATTGTAGTTCAAGATGTTTCAAGTCATTCAGAAGCAGCAAGTTAAAAAATTTTCTTGAATAAAAGAGTTTTGCTCTAGAGCTCGCATTGAGGCAGTGCCTTAGTTCATATTAATATAAACAAAACTAGTCTGGAATTTTAAAAACGGTAAACGGCCGCTTACGCTAGCTGACTTACTATTATATTGTTCAGAAATCATATCTATAACCAAATATCTTAAGTTTTTTTACGTAAATTACCGTCAAACATTTGATTTTAGACAATTTTTAGGGTCGGTGTCCGATCAACAGTAACGATAACTCTTGCGGTCTCTTGTAGACTCCCACCGGAAGTAGATATTTAATATTACGCAATTCTGTGTATTCCGTTTTATTTTGCTTTACAATTTGCATTTATTCCGTTAGAAAGCTGCAGGAATTAGCAAGTGTGCTTCAGTTTTCAGTATTTTGGATTGATGGAGCAGCCTGGCAGTCCAGATGTAAGTTAAGACAATTAAATAAATGTGATTTCTTTCCGTTTGATTCGTCCTAATAAAGCGTCGTACCCAGATTTTAGTTTTACAAGTTGTTTGTTTTACTGTTTACATTGTTAATAATAGTTAACTTAAAATAACAAGAAATATATTTTCTGTTTTATTTGAAAAGAAATTTAATGATTTAATTTGAATCTTGCAATACATTTTAGTAATTTGCATCTTCTGGTTCTGAGACTGAGGCTTCACCTGCACCTATTCGGGCTATTGTGCAAGAGACAGAGGCTAGTACTAGTAGATCTGGGTTTGTTGACCCCTACAGTGCAACTCAGGAGCCCAGCTGTTATGAGGTTTTTGGTCAGGAATTTAGTCAAGTTTCCTCACAGTCACAATACATTGAATTGGTATGGGTTAAAAATTGTTTCAAATTATTATTGAGCGAATTTAACATAATGTCATGTTCTGCCATATACTGATTACGGGTAGTAAATCTGCCAACAAGGTTTTCCTGCAGAAATGGAATTAAATGTATTACATTTCAATATATAGCTGATTTGACCGGAAATTGATAAAAGAATGACTGTTTTATTTCATCAGTTCATAGAAGAAGGTAAAATAGCATGGAGCCTAACATGTAAAGATTGGAAAAATAAAAATGTCTTAATTAATTTAGTAGAAGTTAATGATGATGCAGTTACTTGATTTATTTTACATATTTATTGCAGGAAACAGATACTGAGGGTAAACAGTCTGGTTTTGAACTTACACCTGAACAGTCATCTGCAGAACCATATTCCCATGTAAGCCAACTAGTAATTACAAATGATTCTAGTTTATATTGATTTGTGGTCATTTCAGTTTATTATTTTGATGGTTTATTTTCCACAAACCAACAGTTTTAAGCACTTTAGTTTTCTTGACCCAGAAATAAGATTTGTTTATAGCTGGCTTTAGTTTAGTAATGGGCTTTTGGTCATATACAAGATTTACTTGAAGCTTAAATAAAGTATATTTTAGAAAATAACAATTTAAATATGTTTGTTATATAACTATATTGTTGTTCTATGTTTTGTTTCAGCATTGTTTCTTCTGTTGTGAAGTAGTGAATTTTTGACTAAAGAGACAACTGGAAAACAAGCAGGGGGCAGGTGTAAAAGTCATCAAACCTTTCCACAAACTGGTATGTATTTGGACTAAATTTCACTTCTGTGAACTGAAATAAGGATATTCAACCAAACAGAACACAAATAAATAGCTGTAGTCTGTAAAAACAGTGACTTCCATGTGCAGGTTGCTTTTTTTCATCATTTTTAGAAAATGTGCTATTTTGCCTTTATTTTTGGGGCATAGTTTAAGAAGCAATATTTTTTTATTTAGTAATATATATGAATTCTGGTGATTGTTTGTTGCAAATTATGTCAAGACATGTTCAGAAAGCAGAAATAAAGTGTGTGTATGAATGTTTTAGAAAATCCTTTTGCATTGCTACTAAAAATAAAGAAATACATGAAAATCAACCAAGAGCTTAATAATTGCCTGGGAATGGCTTAGAGGGAGACTTGGCAGAAATAGTCTCCCAAATTGTCTAAATTTCTCCCTCTACTGACCAAACGAAGAAGTTATTCCTATATGTCCTGGGCTGTCACTAGACCAGCATGATCAAAATATCACTACAGCGTGTGTATTACATGTATTATGAGAATGTGTATTCTGATCGTGATTTTCCGTTACTCTACGGCACATACCGAACTCCGAAATAGTTTTGGAAAATCCTATCGCTGTAATTTTTAAAACCATTACGATATTCTTACGCCATAGCATGAAACTAAATTATGTTACTTTTGTTTTTAGTAAACGATGATGTCGAATATTTTTTCCAGCGTATTCAAATTTATTATGAGCGAAAAGGGTATATAAAAACAGGTATCTAGAACTTCATTCCTGATAAAAAGTAACATTGTTGCGTGCGTAAGCTGCAATACGCTTGACCCAACTGACGAGGTATATGTTAGCACGTGACCGCTATTTATAGAATGCTCTCGACCTTTGAGAAAACATATTTTGACCTAGTTATGTACTGAATATCGATATAAAACAATAAATAAATATCTCTGGCACTTACCTCATACAATCCACTTTGCATTCAAAGTAAAAATAACGAATTTATTTCTAAAGCATTCACATGTCGCACGCCATCTTGAAATCCAGAGGGGTCAGCTCAAAGATATCACCCACAATGACGTATTACGCCGAATACGAGAAATAGATTCGCACTACCGAATAAAATTTCACCGCAAATAAAAATAAAGTTTTATTAAAGAACACCTAAAACATATTGAACAAAAATTTAAAAAATCCACACAATTTACCAAATGCAAACAAATTACTTTGAAAATTTCCCTTATCAAACATAACTTTCGTTATTGAAAGGGATGTTCAAAAAGTTCTTCTACCCCGTCAAAATAACTCAACAATTTCACTTCAAAAACTAAGGTTTCTTCCCATAAAAACGTTCATAACAATACATTTAATTTCTAAAACAATAATTTTGAATGCATAAGTAGCAAAAATCACGTATTTACCAAAACAACATCTTTTCTGAACTTGTTTTAGTAACCCTCTTATCTCTCTTGGGTCAAACTAGATGTACATATTAAACATCATCTATTACTAGTTAAGGTGGTTCGCTTGGAAAAAAACTAACCGACATATTTTGTTTAAACTCGCCATAGTTCATCCTTATTCAATTCGTATTACAAAAATGCAAAGAAAAAGATAGGTCCCGGACCTTGTTTTTTCGCAACAGTGATTTGTAAATGTAGTATATTTTCATAGTTTATAAGGTTTGTAAAACATCATAAAATTGACAGTCATGAGGGTTTCTTGATTATTTCTACTTTCCAAACAATTATATTTTAAATTGCTAGATTAGAATATAGCTGGATGGGATGTATCTTTCAGGTAAGGGAAACGAAGACCGATTAATCCTCGTAACTGAGAAATGCAAAGGATTTAATAATACCCCACCCACTTTAAAAATACAATGAAATTTTGACAATTTTAAATTGTTTGCCAAATAAAAACTAACCGACAGATTTTTTTTTTCAAAATTGCCAAATTTTATCTTCAGTCAATGCTCATCCAAAAAATGTAAAGAAAACGATAGGTCCCGGACCTCGTTTTCGCGCTAAAGGCATTCGTACATGTATCATGTTTCGTCTTTTTTAAGATTTCAATTTAACAGAAATTGTCATGTATTGTTTAATCCCGTCTTTCAAGAAATAATAGATTTGAGGTTGATAATACACAATGTAATTTAAATTAATGATTTGATTTAGAAAAGATAAAATATATCCTCCCAATTAGGAAATAATCAACAAGTAAATTTACCCCACCCACTTCATAAAACAAAAACTTTACCCTAGTTTTAAATGTTTAATTTTTTTAAAAAGCAACCAATGATTTTTTTTAATTATTGCAGTACATAATCTGAAGGTCTTACACATACTGAAAATGGAAAAAATATTTCACCGAACGTGTTTTCATGTGATGGGCGCTAGTAAATTAAACCGATCATATTTATGTTTTAAGCAGCTTAATCATTACGTACCTGCGTGCTTGATATATTGGCGTTTTCTTTGTTCTAAAGTCTATCAGTTTGAATATCCATTTAACATGTTGATTGTTAGATTATCAATGTATGTAAAGTTAACATCGACTGATTGATTCTCATTTAAGACAAAAATGTGCATATTTATTTACCCCACCCACTCCAGAAAAATAAGAAGAGATAATGACTGACTTTGGATGTTCATTATCAAATGCTATAAACATGATAAAAACACAGAACTTTAAAATAACATTTTATTTTCATTGTAGGTAAGGATACATGTATGCCAACAAATGATATTATTTGCTTTGAAAATGGAGCTTTTTTTTACCAGATTTGCATTTTATATGTAGCGTCATCATGTTTGAAGCTACATTTAAATAAATTAACATTGATGACATGTTTCCATTTTCATTGTTCCAAATAAACAACATTATGGATTGCTTAACATCTTTATAAGTGGTATGAGTAGTTATCTGGAAGGGAGATTGTTATGAGCAAGTAAGGCATAAGTATTGAAGAACAAGGAGTATTTAAATTATCCCACCCACTTCTTCAAACTTAAAAATATGTAAAATTAGAGGTCTGGGGTTATTTGTAAGAAACCAGTGATTTTCAACTCAACATTCTTCAGTTTGGCACCTTTTATCTATTGAAACCTAATAGTTCCTTAACTGCATGATTTTTGTTTGTAATGTTTAATCACCTTTCCATTATGGAAAGTTAACAAGTGTTTTATTTGACTCCAAATGAACTTTACCTAGAGGGCAAATAAATACAGCATCTGAAATTTGGATATTTAAGAAATTTTACTCCAATGAGTCATTGCTCCAAGAAAGTTCATGTACAGCAATTGCAAATTATACACACATTTCAAGCTATTTGTTCTTTGACATTAATTTTATTTTAGAAATATCAGTCTTTCTCAAGTCATAGATAACAATCATATAAAAAAACTGTCAAGTGGGTAGTAAGGAGAGATTAATATAATATATCTCTGTTAACAAAGCAGGTACAGATAAACATGAATAAAATGTTTCATTAACAAATTTCTTATAGAGAACTTGTAATAATTTTAAATAAATTGGTAAAAAAAACAACATAATGTAATATGTTATAAAAGATTAATATTTACATTTCTAACACAGTTACATGTACATACAGATATCTGGTGGTTTTATAGCCAGTAAGTGGCTTTATTCCTAACTGAAAAATATCTTTTGTACATAACCTGATAATAATACTGCTTTTATATAAAACTAAAATTGATAAAACATGATAAGATATTTCTCTGTATTAATTATTCTGAGACTGAATGAAACATCTGAAATAAAAAAAATCACATTTCAATGATTTGTAGTTGTTTTAAAATTGTGTTCCTTCTTTTGGTAAAATACATGTACAAAATATACTAATACATTCCAAATTCCTATACTGTAACTAATATTCAAATTATTATTTACATTTAATATTACAACTAACCAAGATGTACAGTAAATAACAAGAGCTTAAAATCCATGTCTTGATTGTACTGGCACTAATGTTACTTTTTATATCCTTACCATAACATGTAATTATAAGGATTGGTAAGAAGTAAATAAAGAATGCATGATGTTTATTGTGATTTTCTTAATGATAGAATTAGTCCAATCTTAGACAACTATGCCTTGGGTCTTATATTAACTTGACTACCCTCTGCAAAAAGGTATGAACAAAACTTAAATTAGATCTTTCTTTGGTAACTGAAAACAAACAGTGTTTACATATACAGTATCTCTCCATATATTGAACAGTCTCTCAGACTTGTGCGACACTTTCCATTAGCATCATTTTTCTGTCCTGTAATCTATGGTCTGCCCTCCTGACAATTTGTAGTTATATTAAAACAAACAGGTGGCTCACCAATGGACCATTTTAAAACAAGTTTATAGTCAGGCTCAAACCTCTGACATGTGGGGTGTAATGCTGTAACTGCATTATTGCAGAAAATGAGATAGTTATAGTTGTTCAGGACCTGACATGGGGCTGCATACTTTTTCTAGTTATATCTCATATTTTTACAAATTAAAATGTCTTACCTGTTCTTTTACAGCAATAGTGGACCTTTTACCATTGATACAGTATGCTTGCAAATTGAGTTCAAGATCAATGATGGATTTCACCAGTGATAATTGACAAGTACTCAGAGATGTTGTTGATGAATCAACAACCTAACTTCGCATTAAATTCATTACCAACTAGCCTATCTGCAGATCTCTGAACTCTTCTGTTCTGTTGGTCTGATTTATCTGAACTCTTCTGCTGGTCTGTTCCAATCTTCTGCTGGTCTGTTCCATATTTCCAATCCAACTAACAGAGTACCTATCCACTTAATTAATTCTTCTAGTCAAGAGAACGGCACAAAATCCATGATGTTTGTAAAATTTCCATGAGAAATAAAAAATGTTGTCAAAATTTTCTGCATCGTCCTTGGCAACAGCTTGACCTTGGTGACTGTTTCTTTAACTTGTTGTGAAAAATCGATTTTTGCGGAAAGTTCAAGTAATGAAGGAAAGAATTTATCTTTCCACAAAGCTAGACCGGTTTACGCAAGCCATGGTCATCTTAACTCAAGAACTGTTTGAAAAATGCATTCGGCAAGTCAAAATTTGCCACAACGGAAGTAAAAATAAATGCTCTCCAACTTTTGATAACGGTGATGGTCGCGAACAAAATATGTAAAAGTCTCGGCGAAACAAATAAGAATTTGACATCAGTTAAACTTTATTGCTGATTTTACCGCCCCTTGGCTTGGCAATGCCATTAGCTTCTTATGTTTTATATGTTTGTGTGCTTTTGCATGCTACATTGTTGAGCCGATTGGTGGGTTGGAGTTCTTTTTCTCTCTACTGTTTGGCTGTGTGGGGAGGCTGTATCTGCTGGATTCCTGATATGCATATTTCACTTTTTTTACAATTTGAGAAGATAATTAGAAGAAAAATGCTGAGATAACAACAGTATTAATAGTTGGCTTTGTAAGCCGAATCACGCACATATAAAAACCTTCGTATGGCAAAATAGACGGACAACAACGACCAGCCGTCAGTCCAATAAATGTGTGTTGCATTTCCGAACAGAAATTCTCTTAAAAGAGGTTTATTTACTTTTTACACAAAATAAGATTTAGGTAAAATGCATGTATAAATCACTTGAAAGAAAACCTACCTTTCTGGTAATACTTTGGTCAGCACAACCGCAGCTAGCTCTGCTTGTGATATGCTCGGAGAAAACGGAGTTTATTGTGTTAAAGAAACTCGATTTTCCAGCACCTACTGGACCAATCACGAGAATTCGAGGCTTGGTAACTTTGGACTCGGCTTCAGGTTTGAAAGAAATTATCTCCTGCACGAGTTCTCTTTGATACTGCACAAAAGACAAAGAAGCAATTTAACAAACCATAGAGTTTGACGATAATGAATTGTAAAGGACCTGTTGTTTGTTGTTTTTCTTGGGGGGGGGGATTTAAATAAAATATAAAAATGTATAGAGAATCTCAATGCCATACGAATACTGCGGCAGCGCCTACCCAAACATTCAAGAGACGGACACAGTACATGCCATTCGTTTCCCAAAATAAATGATAAATATTCTTCAGCGATCATAGCTTTATTGATTTTTTTACCGTTGAGTTATGTTTCGGATTTATGGTTATGTGGAAATAAAATACTTATTAAATAAAAAGATAATTACTTTCAGTTTAACAATTTCTTCATGTTTCTTGCAAACGATTTGCGAAATTATATATATATATATATATATATATATATATATATATATATATATATATATATATATATATATATATATATATATATATATATATATATATATATATATATATATATATATAATCAAAACGTGTTGGAAGCTGAAAACTTTATCTTCAACGAATTATATATATATATATATATAACGTAAACCCCTTTTGGCAGTTAACAGTATTGAAGATTCCATGTTCATATATACACATTCGTTCGGGATGGATCGAAATTGTACTGATTACTGGGGTAAATATTAATTTGCGCTCAAGCCGCGGCTAGGCGGAGCGAAAGGTAATATGCATTCCCCTCACTGCCTAAGTGAGGTCTTCATCAAACCGAGCCTCCAATAATTTCATTTGTCGTGATCTGGGCTTTCAATGTTCCCTTTCTATCAATAACATAAATCCGTAATAGTACGTCTAGGTTGGTTCATCGTAAGCTTGTTTCAATCCAGTGGCAAATATGCCTTTCACAATTCCAGTGAGGTAGCACTGTGCTTTCGTGTTTTTGTTTTGTTAACTGGTCGTTGTGTCTTTTATTTCAAATGGTCATTTGGTCATGTTAAATACCTTAGAATGCTCTCGCAATTTGAGGAATCATCTTTGTTTTTTCTACAGTACAGAAGATGCGTGTCATATTAACCTTTCGATAATCTTTTGAATGGGGCAAAACTATAAATATCTTATTCTGATACAATGTTCGAAGAGCACACTATATTTTAGATGATAATGATCCAAAACTTACCTGACTGTTCCATTTAAATTTTGTTTCTCGCCACGGTTCCAGCTTTCTTACACCATCTGAAATTGTGAAACCATTCATTATTAAGAAATATTTTACCCTTTAATCATCATAGCCTTATACCCGTTGCGATATACATCAACACATATTATGTCATTGCATTTGCTCTAGATAAATAAGTTTGACCTGACGCTGGTTTTTTTTTCAATTCATTGTCATGTATACGTTTTGGTGCACATAATTTAGGGCTTAATTGTGGTTGTATTCAGTTTTGGTAAAAATATCCGTATATGAAAAGGTTGAGAACTTTTCAGATTATCTATTTTGTTTACAGCGATTGCAAATGAGAAATATATAAAATAAACAAACATGTTCATCATTGATAACATGTAAGACCACATCAAGATCATTCTCATTAAGCTTATGCGCGAGCATTATGAATATGCATCTACATTTTGTTGCTCGGTAGGTGAACTGAATAGCATGTGTGTTTGGGTCGAAACATGTCTAAATATCAGTTTGGCCATACCGCGTGGTTCGTGACGTTATTTTTCGGAATTACCGGAAGAAAAAAACAACGATTCAAATATTCTAGGCCGTGTAGTCACTAAGTAATTTTTAGTTCACCATTTTTAAAGATATTTAGCGCATTCTAAGGGGAAGGTTAAACACTACCCACAGTTGTCAAAATATTTGTTGCATTGTATATATTTTGTCTGTAATTCAGGAAAATACTGATCAAATCTTATATAGTCGTGAATTGTGAGAATTTGCACTTATTCAACTGTTTTTCATTTACTTGTTTTATTTTTTAAAAGTATTGCAATTAATAGAGTTAATGACTATAAACCGTCGTTTAATTTTTCTTCAACGGGACTTCGCATCGACACCACGACACTACGGCCTTATTCGCAACCACAAAATTTGAAAAACTGCCAATCAACATCAAATACATTGTTACTCAAAGTGAAAAAAGGGCCATACACACAGTTTTTCTCAAATTTTATATAATGAAACCACAACGGAAGTAGCATTGCGACAATTTTAATACATAACAGGAACGTCGTCGTCGCGGTGCACTGTAGAAAGCCCTATCACCTAAACCAACCAGGCAAACAGAAATTCAAATGTCAGGAAATAAATAACTCTGATCGACAGCCATAAATTGTACACATCAACTGTTTGAGAAATAAAAATAAATTAATAACATAAAACCTGTAACATGTATAGATTTTATAGCATAACGTCAAAGTCTCACATTGATCATGCATTCGCCTTTTTTAATTCAGGTTTAAATGCACATAATGTTATTTACAACTTATTATAGCCCCAAAACGACGGAAACCATTTCTCGATGCTTAACTATACACACTTTACTGAAAGACAATCATGAGGAGTTAAGGTATTGCTCCGTTCGTCATTTCGGTATCATAGACAAAATAAGAAAAATATCAAAATTTCTAAAATGGCAAAATGCAGGTCTGTCACAATGTTATTAATATATGTTTAATTTACATATGCTAAGAAAAGTTAGAAAAGTAATGAAAAATAGTTAGACCTAAAAGATCCAATAAAATCTATTTTCAATTTATCACAAAACCGAAGCAACACTTAACATCAATTGAAATGTCTTTGTGAGTAGTGAGATACTGACAACAATATCTAAGGCCCTTTGGTGTAACACATGTATAAAATGTGAGTTATTTGTAAAAGTGTGTTTGAACTTCAATTCCCTGGACGTGAAAATGGATGACCAAAAATGAAAAATGTTAATTTCTCTCTTCACAATTAAACGTTCTTTTCAAGAACCTTAGATATTGTTGTCAGTATCATCTCACTCATGTTGGCATTTTAATTGTTGTTTTGTGTTGCTTCGTTTTTGTAATAAATTGCAAACAGAATTTTAGGAATTTTTAGGTCTAACTATTTTTCTTTAGTGTTGTTACTTTTCTTAACGTATGTAAAGTAGTCATACGCTTATATCATTGACTTTTGCAACGTTTGAGGGAACTGTATTGTGCCGTTAAAGAGATTTTGAATCTTTTCTTTTTTGTCTATGACATAGCAATGACGAACGGAGCAATGCATTAATTCCTCTGGAATCTTAAATCTGGAAGTGTTAACATTTTGAAAAATGCAGGTCCTAAACATTTGGCTGAAAACAATTAAGTCCGACGCAGTTTAACATTTTGAATAATCCATGACCTTTAGCCGAAAACAAATTTCGAAACAAAGCGAAATTTTCTCATTATGAAACTTTTGCGTAAAAAAGACAAAGTCTTGTAAGTTTTCCTACATTACACGTCTTACAATTTTATAATCTTATACATCGTGAATTATTCAAAGTTCAAGGTCTTCGTGGAAAAGATAAACTCCCGCGCTGTATTATTTTTTTCTCAATTATCCGCCTTAAAATGTATTTAAGTTCAAAACGTTTGTGTGAAAAAGACAAAGTCCCATTTTATACTACTTTAAATTTCCTTATTTAATGATTGAATCGATATTTAATGGTTTTCATTTGGGTATGGAAAACAGTTGGGCTGTTTAAAGTGTGTGAAGCCCGAAGGGCTTCACGCATACTTTAAACAATCCAAAACTAGGTCACTAGATCAAGTTATAATAAAAGCTTGTCTGCACACTAGTGGTCTTAATTTGGTCTGATCTTCACTTTCATTACCATAAGATCTTGTTTTCTTTCTTGAAATTGCCATATTGATTTATGGTTTCCAGAGTTATGGCCCCTATAAGTGCAAAAATTAACTTTTTAGACCTAGTCTGCACAATAGCAGCTTCATTTTTTATTTGAATTTAATAAGACTTGTACAATACTTGAGTTACTATAAGATCTCGGTTCCTTTTTTGAATCAGCTAGACTCCATTATGGGTTCCAGAGTTATGGCCCTTGAAAGAGCCAAAGTAAGCTATTTTGACTTTTTCTCCACAATAGCAGCATTATTTTTTTTATTGATATTACCAAACTTTGCACTCAACTCTTGCAACCATTGAGCAGTTGTTGACATGTGAGCGACGAGGCCCCTATGGACCCTCTTGTTTTTGTTGTTGTTGTTGATGATGATGATGATGATGATGATGATGATGATGATGGATGCTTAATTAATTCTTACACATTTCTAAGTGCTAACAGAATCTTCTTTTCAAATTGTCGAAATTACAATAATTATTGTTCCAGTTAAGTAATTTTAAAGTCAAAAAAGCAAAATGCGAAGTAAAAACACGTGACCTCCGTATACAGCTTTCGTGGGCTTTAAGCATGTCTAATCAGTGTATGGCCTACAAGAGTTATGTTGTCATTACCGGTGAGTAAAGGAGTTCTTCGCCTTATATCGGTTTTTTACAGTTTGCAAAAGGTTCTGACTTTAAAAAAATACGAAGAGTTAACTGGTTTCAGGAAATGTTTCTTTTTTCAAAACATCACCTTTTCACTAAAATCATAATACTTATTTGAACTGGAAAAGTCAAACTATTTTAAGTGAAAAAAAAAACAGAATACTTGGTACCCGTAATTGTAGACATAGAACAAAGACTTATATTCGTGGCAATGAATGTTCGTGCTTTGCCACGAAACCCCATTTTGTTATTCGTGGATCTCCATTTTCTAAACTCCGTTTATGTTCATTTCTATATTTCGCGGTGGTTTCAAATTATAGGTCTATCTGTCAAAGAAATCCACAAAATTTAGTACCCAGCGAACATTTATGAAAGCACACTACCATGATAGAACTTAATTGGACAGTGAGAAGACTAAAACTAGTTTTGTTGCAATTATAATAATATGAATATACAGTTCACTGTTTAATTATGCATGTATTACTTTAGAACCTACATTCCTATTTTCTGTGTCACAAATCTAACAAACTTACAGGCAACTTTATAGACTTCAAGTTCAGTGACGTTCATTGTTCCTCCGTTTATTTGTTCAGCCGTAACTCCTGATGTTTCGTAATTGTTCCCGAACCCATTCATGTCACCGTTGAGAGCAAAGTAGCTTCCGGAACTACTAATCGTGTCACTGAACGTTAACAAATCAATCCCATATGCGCCAAAATAAGGTCCTAAATTTGAGCGACAAAATATGGAATTTTGAAAATTAGTTTGCCTTATTGGAAATTTAACTGTTTTTCTACTGCCACCACCATGACCACGAGTAAGATGGAACAGAAAGGAGTCCGAAGTGTGAACCCTTGTTCCATCATTAGGGTGATACCAACTGGCGGATGTATATCCTCCATACAAAGATCCACATTGATTGTAGAGCACAGTGACCGTTGGACCCTTGTTGTCACACTTCTGGTGGAACGATGCTGCATTGCATCCATCACGTGTGATGGCGTACAGCAAGGTGAATGTTTTAGGTCCATCCCCTATCAATGATTCCAAATCATCCATTTCATCATCAGTCAATTTGCCTTTCAACTCCATATGAACCTGAAAACCAAAATCGAAATTATGACAATTAAGGAAAAGAACTAAGAAATTATTTAAAACCTTTCTTTTACGAACGTGCAAATCAACAGAGCGTCAATCCCTGTTATAGAAAAATGAGTAGATAATTCTTGGGCAAGGACAAAAACAACATTTGAGAAATAAGCGACTTGACAATATTTATAACATTTGTAAAAAAAAAACTTGATCAAAAGTTTAAAATGTTACAATATATGTATCCGGATTTGTTTAGGCCAGATCATTTGGGAAAAAAAGATCTAAAGAGATAAATAATCAATCATGGGAGAAAATATCCGATATATAAATTAAATAGTTTTCATAAAATTATTGATAATATATAAATAACTCAATGAAAATGTCTGAGTTTAATAAATTCAGACCACATTTAAAGTGAAAATGTAGCTTTTCGTGCCTCAATATTATCATAATCCTTATCTTGTTCTTGCACATTTTGATAAAAATTTCTTTGATACATTTTATATAAGTTTATATATCATCTTTTCTGAAAATTTCATCGTTTGAAAACAATTTTTAAAACGGAAGAAAATTCGTCCTCACTTTACAAGTAACTTTTTGTTGTTAAACAATTTCATTTCCTTCCAAACTTTGCTCGGCTTGTGATTATCTTTTTCCTATAATATTTTCTGATTTTGATTAAATGCGTTATCTCTCGGCGATTTGTTTTTATTAGCTCTTTTTATCAAAATTTTACTAAGCTGAACAATTGTGTCACCGTCTAGTACTTCGTCAGAAAAGAAAACTGATATTTTGATCAATAACTATTAAAAAATGCAAACCACTAGTCGTCGTGATTTTTTCGTGACAAACATGTCAAAAAGTGCATAACTTTTAAATCGCACAATTATGTTCAACATTTAGATTTCGAGACAAAATTCAAGTACTAAAAGAAAAAAAAGTCTGTCGAATGTGACAGTCTTCCTATTCGAAAGAATAGAATGATTTATATAGTGGAATAAAAGGATTTTTTGTTAATAAAACAGTCAAATTTCGATAGAGGATCTGACAATACAAATCCTGCATATGACACAGAGCGCCAAAATCAAACCTTAAAAAGCAAGAAGTACATCCTTTGATTGAACATTATCCTCGGGCTAATATTAATACCGTCGGCCTAATAACACGGACAAATGAATTCACTTGATTAATATTATTATAGTATTATTCAAAATGATATAGCGAAAAGGCTCAAACTATATTGTACTTCTATCGACCTTGCGGGGGCTTTCGATACCGTGATAAGAGATGCAATATGGGTAACATTGATTAAATCTGGTATAAGCTGTAAAATTATCAATGCGATGTCAGCAAAAGGATCGGCTCCATCGGTAAAGAGGTCTATGTCTGGGTTGTCAGTAGCCGACCGGCTGAAAGGTGCTGCACCAGCAGAAGAGCAGGAGATGGCAGCAGTCTTACCTAAGATTGCCGTCAACTATGTACCAGCTGCAGATTTGGAAACCATTCTAGGTATAAAGTCAAGGTTAGAAAAGGCGCTTATTACTGTTCGCGAAAATAGCGGTAATTTGACATTGGACGTCCTTGAGACTATATGTCGTCGAAAATTCACTGCTCAGGTCGTGGAGATGCTTGATTTTAAACCAAATCCAGCTCGTCCAGTGAAGATGAGGAGGACCACGAAGACGAGGATGAGCAGCCCTTGCAAGCTGTTAAAGATGTGTTGCGACAGGCCCAACAGGCTCCTGTAAGTATTGAGCCACAAATACCAGCAAGCCGTGTTTCGACGCCATATGTGACAAAAATGGCACCAGATTACATATCTAGCCGTCCGGTAAGACATGCCCCAGCAGCCGCTTCAACGCCATCAGGTTGTCCAGATATGGGCGCAATCCCCAGGACAAAAATGCCTGTTCCAACACCATTTCACAATTATGACAGTGATGATGAGACCTCTCATTCTCAGCTGCCCTCCAGAAGGTCAACCCGAGTACGTGAAGTTATCGCCTCTTTGCCTAAGCACTTAACATTTAACGGCAAGGGCAACTGGAGTGCATTTCAGCTGAAATTCACTCAGTATGCTGAAGTCTGCGAATGGACGGACCAGGAGTGCCTGAATGGCCTAGTATGGTGTCTAACAGACAAAGCGTTAGACTATTACACTATAATAAGCGGTCGTAATGAAACCTTTTTTACCGTAGCTTATTACGCAAACTGGAAGAGCGTTTCGGTGAACATGAGCTACCAGTAGCAGCTCAAGTTCGATTTCAACAAGCTACCCAGAACTCTGATGAATCTCTAGAAGAGTGGGCAGACTGTGTGCTAACATTAGCTACACGTGCGTTTCAAACTGTTCCGGTAGAATTTGCTACAAAGCAATCCGTGAATCGGTTTTGCCCGGGCATGATAGACAAGGATGCAGGGCAACACGTTTTTTCTGAAGGAGCCGAGAATCATACAGATAGCTGTGCAGATGGTACGAAGGTACCAACAGGTGCATACTGCTATGTATGGTAAGCAGAAGCAGAAAAAAACGGGACAACTCCGATGAATCTGCACCTGTCTATGCGGCAGCCAGTGCACCGTCTGAGGTGCATCCGTTTATGAAGGCACTCGAAGATTTGGAGCAAAGTCTTCAAAAATCTCTCTGGGAGTGTATGAACAGAGGGCGCTGTGGACGGTCGACAGCTTGTTATAACTGTGGCGAGGAGGGGCACTTTAGGAAAGATTGTCCTAAACTCAAAGAGGACAATGACGATTAGGCCACTCAAAGACATGGATTGAAGTAGCAGACTTGCTTTTTCAATTCATTAAGCCTGCAGGATATGCCGAAGTTGATTCAGCCGTCTGGCTAGAGAATAATCATCATAAGCCGTCTGGCTTTAAGCAAAATCATGATGGGATCCTGATCCAGAACTACGCATCACAAGCCGACTGGCTAGCTGAAGCAACACAGAGCAATCGTTAAAATGCAGTACCGGTGTTAACAATGCGCCGGAACTCTGTATCTCATATGTAACTTTTACTGAACCAGGTAATGACATTCATCAGCCGTCCGGTAGTATGATGTCATATCAACAAGCCTCTAACTAGGTTATGACGTTCATCAGCCGTCCGGTAGTATGACGTCATATCAATAAGTACCGACCAGTTAATCAGTTACAGCACTACTGTATACTTTAGACACACCTGATTTAATATGCGGAAATCGAAGGGGTAAAACTGACCCAGGGTAGTCCAGGGAGGAGGGACGCTCTCTTCCGGATCAAACAAAAGATATAGTTGTTTGTCAAATACGGTCAGGTTCTCAATTTGCTATGGGGGTCCGTATAGAGAACAAATGTGTAAAAAACTATTGTTGAACGAATGCTCCGGTGCCCATCATTTCTGGTAGGGGATATTACTTTCTAAATAAAAAAAAACGATTAAATTAAGGGATGTTTAGTTGTTTTTCTGCAGGGAGGCAGATGGTTATGACGGGATTTGTTGAAGTGCCAACGAAAAAATTAGGGATAAGTGGTACAAGGAAAATGTCTATGTAGCTCCCATATAACAAGAAACATAACTTGGGTTTGACATTTTTGTATGCTTTGCTGGTGAACAAGAGGCTCATTTGCAGAAATGCTGAAAGCAGGTGTAATGTAAGAGTCTGCCTCAGACTAGGCATCTGTGGATGAGGTGGTATGTCGACTACAGGACTACAGAGCGTTGAATAAGGTTACAATCAAGGATGTATTTCCATTATCGCTGACACCCTGGTTGGCAGTGTTTGGGTCTCAAAACTGGATGCCAACTCGGTATATTGACAGCGTCTCTTTGAGCATGTACGGATGGAGTTTGGTTTGACGGCACCTGTACCTATATGTCCCAAACCAATAGTAAGTTTGTTGTAGGGATAGACCACGCGAGTCTAAGTTTGCTGATGAGATTTCATGAACCGCAGGGTCAGTTGGTGAGATGGTCGGAGGATCTATCTCGGTTTAACATGGTGTTGAAACATCGTGCGGGTCGTGAGCATGGAGATGCTGACGCACTGTCCCGACCGCCGGCACCTGAAGGTCAGTGCATGGCATCTGCTGGCGGAGTGCGACTAGAGACTTACCCTGTGGAGGTTGTAAAACTATGCTAAAGCCCATGAAAATTGGGGATCCTTTTACGAGGCTGTAGACGACGCAGTGCCGTTGGTGACCAAGGCTGTTCAACCTTCGTACCCTGTTGTTGGCCACTCCAGGATTGACCAAGGTGTGCTTTGGAGAACCACAAGGGCATGGGTACGACTGTCTACGGGAAGCGTGATGAAGTCGAAATCAGTCAGGCGGAAGTCTACAACAAGGTGGTTAATCAGGTTCAAGGTGGTTAATCAGGTTAACCTTAACCTGATAACGGAGATGTCAGAGTCCAGAAGTCTGGATGCAAGCAAAGATTGCATTACCAAATGCAGTCTAGTCTTGAAAGTGGAAGCAAGCAGAAGATCCTCCTGTGGTTGGATTACCTATTCCTATGCCGTCTGGTTTGGATAGGTGGATTAGTCCTGCGCCGTGTGGTCAGGGCTCTACAGGGTCTCAACCCAGTCTTGCGATGAAGCCAATCAGAGGATATATCAGCATCCCACGGGGTGGTTTGGTGCGACCCGTGGTAAGGTTAGGTCTCAGATCAGTTACCTAACTGTTCTGTTGCCGAGTACTAGTACTGGTCATTCACCCAGGAAGCCCACTTTCAACCCTGTTAACTGTGGGGAGCTGTTGAACAACTCAGAACCGAATGGTATACCATCCGTGATCCTGTCGCCGAGGAGACGTCACGCAGGAGTCTGTCCTTCAAAATAAAACGGGGAGGAGTGTGGTGACGCTAGACTTTATACAGCACAGTCCGGTCCGGTACGGGCGGTACCGGGAGATAGCGGAAGAAGTATCATCCGGGGACCTGAGTGTACATCCAGCGCTCGTAGAGAACGGTTCACCTAGACTAGATCACTTTTTCTTTCGACATCCTTGGGACATCAAAAAGTAGTAAGTGCACTTTCCTTTCCATCTTGTATTTATCTGATTAAATACGCGGTTCAACATTTCTGCAACATGCGATGCTTAACAGTTATATTTAGTTTTGGAATAAGGGTTTTAAATGCGCTTAACTGTAAGGTAGAAATTAAAATTCGTGTGATGTTTTATCAATTATTTCACAAATAATATTACTGAATTATGACTGCAATTTCATTTAAAATTTGATCTCATTTGTAAATTATAAATGCTTTAAAACGAAAACAATTGTTCAATTAAAGTTTTGTCGTTTTTAATAACATGTTAGTGTATGTTTTCCATCTAAAAACTTACAAACTGTACAAACAGACTTGCAGCAATAATTCAGTTGTGATTTAAGACAATCAGTGTTCGAGATATTCCAAAGTACAGCAATTCTTCTTTGTACATTAAATATTTAAAATGAACCTATGTTGTTTCAGAAAGATATGATATTTGTTATTCTTCATATTTAAATGAGATTACATGAGTGACGAGAAATTGTCTATCTTTTTATCCGTTCGTTTCATATAATTAAAATGAATGATTCTTTCAACTTTTTCTGTTAAAAAATATTGGTATTTCTGAGTTTTTGATTGACGCATGAGACATAAATTTAACATGTTAATAATCTACTGTTTTAGAGTGATTAAACTTTTTCTTTTTCGTCTACATAAATATTTAAAAAAAAGAGTGAAATATGCCTATCAGGAATTGTCACATTCAGTTCAAAAACAGCCTCCCTACACAGTCAAGTAGAGGGAGAAAGAGCATGGTAACTAAAATGATCAGTTTCAAAAAAAACACACCACAAACAATTAACAAAAATGAGAACCCGAGGGATTACCGCTTTTGAATGGTCAGTGGCAAATCAAATTGCCAGTTGGGGTTCAAACTAGGTTCTAGGGTGCACCAACCTAACACTTGCCCCAACAGGTTCTCAAATCAACAAACTAGTACAAGTTGTCTTTATGAAATAACACCAACTCACCCATCAGCTCAACAATGTTGCATGCAAAAGCACACAAACATATAAAATATAAGAAGTTAATAGCATTACAAAGCCAAGGGTACTCGATGATCTTACCGAAACCAGAGCTCCTGGAGTAAAATCAGCAAGAACAGGATGGCAGGAATAAAAGAAACAAATCGAGCTTATATGTTCTTTTAGGAAAAGATTTCCCCATAAACTTTCATAAACTCTTAAACACCTGCCACCATCGTGCAACCAAAGAGGTAAGCATAATGTACTATAATCAACTGTAGATGGGTTAATCACCAGGCCTGCAGAGCGCTGTAAAATATCGTGTAGGTAACCTTTCTTTTTAATTTTACAGATGGCTTTTACGAATAACCGGTGGAAATTTACATTTCCTTTTATCATCCTTCTAAAGTTTAAAAATTAAATCTCAACGTTAAAAAACTGGTTGTGAAATATATTGTTGCAATAGTGATTTTAAACTGCACCTGTATTTTTGAATTAAATCAGGGTATCTGGTATCGGCGTTAAAACTTGCAAAAGGTTTTCCTTGAATTGTGATACCGATAACCTTATTTTAAGTGTTTCTGTTATGCGAATATTATGTTCATTGATATCATTAACATCGTTGCAAGCTCTTGAAAAGCGAACAAGCTGTGAGATAAAAAAATCGTAAGATGTTGCACGAGGAACATCGCCGTCTAAAAACGGAAAAATTACTATACTCAACAAAAATAAAAAGTATCCACTTTCCTATCTTAAATTTTGTAAAATTTGAAAACGAAAACTTAGAATTCTGTATGTGGACAACTTTGCATTTCTGTTATCATTGCAAAGAGAAAAAGTGTTCTTGAAAATCTGCAGCCACAACTTAGTTATCTTTCCCTTTGTTGTAATGAGGGTTCCAAGAAAAAGTCATTAATTCTTTGAAGTATTCACATTAATTTGAATTAAATCAATCTCTCCACCTCTTGTGATCAATAAAATCACAAAACATTCATCAATAAAACAAGTAGTCCTCGATAAACTACGCTAGAAAGTCCAACCATTTCCAATTACCTCCCTTTAAATTGAATATGTAGTGTTTTGTAATCCATTATTAATTGTTATTCGACTGGCCGTTGCTTAGGTCTTGGTGTGGAAGATTATGTTTATGAACAATTGAAATTAAAAACAACTGAGATTAACCAATTAAACACCATTCAAAGCGTACCTGATTAAATGAAAATATGTTAATGAGAATATAAGCATAAAAAGTGGATACTTTTTATTTTTGTTCAGTATATATTAAAATTAAAATCATCTCTTTTATCATATATATTAGTAGTGACGTAACCATTTTCAAAAGACAGATTTAGATAAAGAAATTTTGCTTGTTTTTCTGAAGTGTTCGCTATAGTAAGTAGTAGTTCTTTAGGATAAATCTCATTAACCACTGATGGAAAATGGTTGTAATCTTTATTAAATCAATCAACAAGGTCACTCGAGGTGTTTTTAAAAGCTTTACATGTAATAATATCATCTTGATGTTCGGTAGAAAGAGATAACATAAAGTCTCTTTCATAACAGTATAAAAACAGATCAACAACACGGGGTGCACGATTAGTACCCATTAGGATGACTATTACTTGTTTATAAATAAAGGCACCTCGTCCAACATAAATATTATTCAGTAAGAAAGATAAGGACTCTATGAGGGCTTGACAAGACCATAAAGTATAAGAACCATCTGTAAAAATGCCCTTGTTCATTACAAGCAACGAAGGTTTTATTTTCTCTAGCAAACGTTTTTTCAATGAGACTGGTTACATGTAGCTTGTCTCTTATAAAAATATGAGGGAGCGAAATGTAAAAAGTAGAGAAATCATAAGTAGGCAAACGGAATGCCTGAAATTTATTCGATTTAAGCTTCTTTAAAAAGTCATTAGAATTTTAAGGTAATTTATACCTTGCTATCTCAAACGTGTGTAAAACTTCAGATCAAATCAATATTTAAATCATTTCCCGTGCATCTGACTTTGTTTGTCACGTTTCTTCAAATCTTAACATGTTACACATGGTTAATCCCCCCGTCGGAAATAAGTTACCTGAAGGTTGTATTTCGTATAATTTACCTGGAGAGGAAATCCTTATAATGCCATATAGCAATGGTCATGCTGAGTACAGTTTTCAAATAAGTGGGAAACGAATAAGGCAATGGAGAGGTTTGCAAAATTATATTAAAGTTCATTATCAGTATAGGTATGATATTTTTCTATAATAAAGTATTTTACCGTGAATATGGGTTGGCTTCATTATCACCTGGGAAAGTTCAAGGCCTGCTGTAAACTGTACAAGGTTATCAACTGGTTGCATGTTGAAGTCCCCTCCCACATGTATGGTATGTGTTATGTTCTGTTCAAGTATAATGCTGTATTGTTGATAATAGTTTCCCGAACAGTAACACTGATTGCATTTGTATTTTTGTCTCTTTCTTTGTCCAAACATGGACATTTGATACTAACAGGATAGTGACATACTGCAATTAGAAGACCATGTGGTGTATATCCGAAGAAAGTATCAAATTTTTTTATTGCTTTTTCTTTGCCTGCTTTCACATGTGTTTCTGAAAGACATAGTACTGATAATTTCTGTATATTGGGATCATTTTGCAGGTGGTCAGCATGAGCTTGAAGTGATCTTATGTTGAGAAATGCAATCGTATGCTGCTCACTTGGAATTGGGTGTCTCCAATCAAAGCTTCTATTGATGCGCATGTCTTTCATTTCATTTAAAGCTTCCTTATTGACTGATACTTTCTGTTTAGAAAAGTTCAAATAATTTTAATCCTTCTCTGGAAATTGCTCTACTCAAAATAGTGGTAACTTGTCCTGGGAAATTTGTCGTGACATTTTCAGGCACATTTAGGTTGGCAACAACATGTTTGTAGGTTCCGCCTTGAGCTTTGTGGCTTGTGATAGCATATGCTAAAACTAAGGGGAACATGGTTCTTTCGACTTCAATATTACATAATTTTTTAAGCAAGAAAGAACAGGTAATAGCTTTAACAGCAACGCATTTCCTTGCTTCAACAAGGTGATATACATGTCTGGCAAGGGGAACTGGGGGCTTTGGCAAGGGAAAAAACTCAGAAGAACTCTTGTTAAAGAAAGACTTAAAAAAGTAAATGTAATAATGTGGGTTTGCATTTTGCAGAAACCCCTAAAATAGGCAAGGAAGAGTTATTGTTCTTACAAACTGCATTACCTACCAATGTGCTCTGTCAGTGTATAAAGTTTGAATAAAATCCCTCTAGTAGTTTTGGAGTTATGCTACGGACAAAATTTATTAAGTAAATCTGATAAAGGGGAATAACATTAAACATAGGCAAGGTAGAGTTATTGGACTTGCACACTGCACTACCTACCAATGAGCTTTGTCAGTTTATGAAGTTTGAATAAAGTCCCTCTAGTAGTTTTGGAGTTATGCTCTGGAAAAAATTATCAAGTTAATCAGATAAAGGGGAATAACTCAAACAAAAGACAAGGTAGAGTTATTTCACTTGCACATTACACTACCTACAAATGTGCTCTGTCAGTGTATGAAGTTTGAATAAAATCCCTCAAGTAGTTTTGGAGTTATGCTCAGGACAAAATTTATCAAGTATATATGATAAAGAGGAATAACTCTAAAAATAGGCAAGGTAGAGTTATTGTTCTTGCACACTGCACTACCTACCCATGTGTTCTGTCAGTGTATGAAGTTTGAATAAAATCCCTAAAGTTGTTTTGGACTTATGCTCCGGACAAATTTGTTTCGGACGGACGGACGCACGGACGGAAAGACGAAGGGCATTTCTAATATCCCCCGTGCCTTTAGCGGGGGGATAATATAAACAGTAAACGAGCTAAATGTGTCCAACATTTTATCTAAATATTCAACCAAACATATTCAGCAAACCAACCAATAAAAATTCAGACACGCAACTTAATGAGAATTAATATTCGAAAACTTTGAAAAATAATGTAATTTCATTGACTCAAAAATAAGTTCAACCATTTTATAAATGAAATCGGTGATATTTGTCTAATTCATGTTTATATAGTTGCATTATGTTAAGGTTTAAATTTGCTTTAATTATGTAATTTAACCCCATGGTGGTATCTACAAATGCTTAACCTTCACAAATATTGGTCGTATAAATCATGATTTTGGTCAGGTTTTAGAAATGAACCAAGGTTGTAAGTAATACAAGTCTTTGTTGAAAAACAGTTTTCTTTGTTCAAAAATACCACATCAGACTGTAACAAAATTTCAAATACAACACTTTGAAAAAAAATGAAGATAATGGTAATAAATGACAATTATTACATTATAACCATAAATATATATATGCATCTCGTGTACTACTGTTATGTTGCCATCAAAAATCCTTATTGTTAACAATTGTATGTTTAGCTAACACTGATTTGTATTGAAACAAATACAAGTATTCTGATAGTTTTCTTGACCGAAAAAATATCTTTGACAACAAGGAATAGATTGAATTTAAAATAAAAAAATGACAAGGTGTGTATCGAATAAAATTTTAAAAAGTTAAGAAAAGATATAAAGGTTTAAGCGTGATCCTAATAGCAACTAAACGTCCTAATGAGTGTTAATGAAATTTCCCATTTTGGATCCCGAACTTGGGATCGGACAATTTATTCTGTAACCCTATCGAATTTCCGTAAATACACATTAAAAATGCATCGTAAATCAAGAGTTAGGAAAAGACAGAAAACTTCTAGTGTATCTAGTTCAATTTTCGTTGATTAACTTTGTCATTTTTAAAAACCAGTTAATGCATTTGAACACTCAAATATGTAAGTGTTGCTCTTTTTTATGCAAACGCAAAATGGGGCTTATTTTCTGAGCCCCATAACGACGTTGTTTGATACACAAATAACTCATACACACCTAACATTCAAACGTTAAGAAGATTTACCAACAGTATAAACTTTGGCTTACCTTTATAATTTGTATTAATTTGTATTATCACAATAAAGAGAAGGTTTTCGTCGGACAACGATTTGCATTAAACAACGACAATAACTTTATTGTCAAGTGAAGTTATCGATTTTGGCAAAACCGAAATCAGCCGACAATTCCGTTTTTTTTAATGTTTTAGTGGTTGTGGTTGTTATAATATAGTGCCCAATAAAATTGCGGTATTCTTCCAATTATGATATCTATTTTCATATATCAGTATTGATTTATCCAGTATAAGTGAATTGATTTACAAAATATAATTTTAACCTCTATTTCAGTGCGGTGCGATTTTATTTCGTAGCTCATTGTGCAATATTTAATGAACTGCATTTTGCCATTGACTTATTTTGATTTTTTTTCTTTATCATTGACAGTGCAACGACAATTGCCAAGGCACCTTAAAGCTTATTTGTCGGAAAAATTTCGTTCATTTTAATTTCTCTTCTGGTCTACGTGAGGTCTGTAATCGTCGTTGTGGCTACTCTTGACCGTTTTTAATCTTAATTTTTCAAACTGCTTTTTCACCTATGGCTGAATTTGTGCCTGGTGTCTTTACAGTTTGCCTGGATGATACATTTAATTAGTATTCACTTTGAAACCTGGTGTAGTGGCTGAACCCTTTCAACCCCTGAATAGTGTTGGTGATTTTCCAAGTTGTCTTAAAAAAGTGGTTGATAATACTATAAGGACAATATTTCCAAATGCAAGATTGAGTTGAATTTATAGATTTGTTAATACAGTCATAATCTTTAACAATTAAATGTTCATGACGTTGGACTATAGGATGAAAAGCAAATTTTGGCAAAATAAGTATCGTCAAAAATATTGTCGGCTCAAATCGTTTTAAAACAAAAATTAGCAAAAAAAAATATATTGTTAGAGATGAACTATGTTTAAATTTCATCCATGAATATATTGTAAAAATAAAAAAATCATAAAAATACATATATGTAATTTTAAATTCATTCGTTAGAGCCAACAGATTTATCTCAATTTTTTTAGCAAGCACAAATAGTGTTAGAGAGGGTAAGATATTTCTCCAAACCTCTTTTCTCTGTAACACCACAACACTAGGGGTATCCACGCTAATATTTTTCAAATAAAATCATAAATGCTATTGGTTTGGAACAAAACAAAGTTTAACTTTTAATTTTGCTCTAAGGCGCAGATTGAGTGAAACAGAACCCAATCTAAAAATACTTAAGATCAGTTTTTCTACCTTGTATACTTCTCTCCCTCATAATTTAATAAGAGACAAGCTAACCAGTCTAATTGAAAAAACTTTTGCTAGAGAAAATAAAACATTTATTGCTTGTAATGAACATAGGGCATTCTTTACAGATGGTTCTTATGATAATTATACTTCATGGACCTGTCAAGACCTTATCCAGGCGCTCACATTTTTATTGGATAATATTTATTTGAGATTTGGTACCTATATTTATAAACAAGTAATAGGCATTCCAATGGGTACTAATTGTGCACCCCTTGTTGCTGATCTGTTTTTATACTGTTATGAAAGAGATTTCATGTTATCTCTTTCTACCGAACATCAAGATGATATTATTACAGCTTTTAACAACACCTCGAGGTACCTTGATGATTTATTAAATATAGATAACCATTTTCTATCACTGGTTAATAAGATTTATCCTAAAGAACAACAGCTTAACAAAGCGAACACTTCAGAAAAGCAAGCAAACTTCCTTGATTTAAATATATCCATCGAAAATGGTTACGTCACTACTAAAATTTATGATAAAAGAGATGATTTTAATTTTAATATAGTAAATTTTCCGTTTCTAGACGGCGATGTTCCTCGTGCAACTTCTTACGGGGTTTATATCTCACAGCTTGTTCGCTTTTCAAGAGCTTGCAACGATGTGAATGATTTCAATTGACGTAATCTTTGCATTACAGAAAAACTTTTAAAACAAGGTTATCGGTATCACAAATTAAGGAAAACCTTTTGCAAGTTTTATCGCCGATATCCAGATCTAATTCATAAATACAGCTGCAGTTTAAAATCACTATTGCAACAAGGAATTTCACAGCCAGTTTTTTATGGAGATTTAATTTATAAACTTAAAAAGATAAAAGGCGATGTTAATTTCTCCCGGTTATTCGTAAAAACCATCTGTAAATTTAAAAAGAAAGGTTACCAACATGATATTTTACAGCGCTCTGCAGGCCTGGTGATTAACCCATCTACAGTTGATCATTATGCTTACCTCTTTGGTTGCACGACGGTGGCAGGGGTGTAAGAGTTTATGAAAGTTTATGGGGAAATCTTTTCTTAAAAGAACCTAAAAGCTCGATTTGTTTCTTTTATCCCTGTCATCGTGCTCTTGCTGATTTTACTCCAGGTGCTCTGGTCTCGGAAAGATCATTGAGTACCCGCCCTATGGCTTTGCAATGCTATTAAATTCTTATGTTTATATGTTTGTATGCTTTTGCATGCAACGTTGTTGAGCTGATGGGTGGGTTGGAGTTATTTCACCAAGACAATTTGTACCTGTTTTGTGATACGAGAACCTGTTGGGGCAAGTATGAGGTTGGTGCACCCTAGAACCTGGTTTAAACCCCCAGTGGCAATTTGTTTTGCCACTGACCGTTCCAAGGCGGTATCCCCAAAGGTTCTCTTGTTTATTAATTGTTTGTGGCGTCCTATTTGAATTGACATACATATATAAAACATGCGCTCTCTCTCTCTTCCTCTCTTCTTTTTCGCTGCGTGGGGAGGCTGTGCTTTTGAGTGTGGCGATTCCTGATATGCATATGTTGCTTTTTTATTTATTTTACACCGATTATGAAACAAGTTATTTTTATTTCTATAAACTACGCTAGATGGCTGCTTTTTGGGTCCAAACTAGTTCTCGCGCCGATTGTTTATTGGGGAAAATGCGGAAGAATCTCATCCCAGGCGAAATTTGAACCATCATTCTCTGGATATGGAGTCTGGCGCTTTACCCTTCTATCCCTGTTCCTCCAAAAAAGCATAAATATTGTATAATATGGAACCTAAATGTCATGACAAGATTTGAAGAAAAAGAAACAGTATGAGTTGGAAAAAGTCTGCATATTGCATCATAAAGTTAGGATTTCAGTAATAAACCATTTGTTGTTATACTGTTTTCATGGCCAATGATGGTACATTTCATTACGTTTCCATTTATTTTAAGGTCATATGTCTTTAAAAAAATCTTTAGCACCTCCTGTCATCAAAGTAAAGAAAAACATCAAATAGAACTTTAAACCTTGGTATTAATGTTCTTATTTTTTATAGTGTCACTTGTGAAAGGAGTTTTCTAGACGATATAATTGTATTGTATACAATACGTAGAGGACTGAAAGTGCTTCTCCTAAACATTCTATTTCCATAAAACAAATTATAACTGTCAATCGCTACCGATTTAACCTAACATGAGACATGTTTATTAATGTGTATGCAAACTCTTTTTATTTATCAACTTGAAGAGTCTCCATATTTGTGCAAACATCTTTATTTCGGTCAGAAAGATTATCAAGAAAGTCCTCTGCACTATTTAATATCTCTCGCAACGCCAACAAAGCAAGGGTGTTGATGTTTTCATCTATCTTTGTCTCGTTCTCATAATTCTTCACCGGAAGTACGTTACCACGTGGAAGTCCTAGAATCTGCGCGGCTTTATCGACATTCTGTCCGACTGTTTTACTTTTGTAGACAAAGGAAATGTCCTTTTCAACGTCCTTACAAAGCTTGTCGATCTTTGTTAAGAGAATAAGCTGCGGAATTCCTGAAAACAGCGACACAAGTTGTATATAGTGATTAATGTCCTTCGTATTTACCGATTTTGCCGAAAAGTGCCAGTAGCTACTTTTAGCTGATTATGTTTTAGTGTCTGTGTGCTTTTATATTCAAAATGGTCGAATAGTGGGTTCGAGTATATTCACCAAGTAAAGTTTTTTTATTTGTTAATATGAGAAAGTGACGGGCAAACGTGAAATGTGATAAAAGTACATCCTAGAACATTTTTTTTTCACCCCCAGAGGTACAAAACATCGATTTAAATGACAATAATATGTGAGGTGCTTTTGAAGGAAATGTATAAAATATGAGTCATTTGTAAAATTCCTGTTCGCGTGAATAGATGATAAAAAGTTCTTTATAATTTCGTTTAAGGTAAAAACAGGATTAGCAAAACACGATGCTGTAGTGAAGATTAATATTGACAGTCTTTATCACGCCAATTTAACTGCATTTTTTTATCTTATACAGTTTCATAAAAGCAATTCGAAACATTTCCCTGAATTTGAAGCATTTTACGTCAATAAGAAACATTAAGTAGAAAGAGAGAATACCATATGCTTCTTACATATTAAATTAGCACATTCTTAACCACTTATTACTGTAAGAATTCTCCCGTTCACTTTTGTTAAAAAATGCTTTATTTATATACAATGCTAAAGTCAAACGCGCTTATCGTAAAGACAACATATAAAGTTTCAATTACAATAACGACGCTGAAGACGACACAAGCTGAATAAAAAAGTATTTCTTAAAATAAAATGGTTTACCTTTCTCATTCATCAACACCTGGAAACGTTTGATCTTTTCAACCAGTTTAGAGGATATCACTTCTAAGGTTGTGGAGTCTAGGACAAACACAACACAGTGTATCTGGTCGTTTGCTGTCGGATTCGGCTTAAATCCAGCAGTCTTTGGTGAGATAGGCGTTGAACTAAACTAAAAAAAAATGAATAACATCATAAACATATTTATTAATGCAATTTTATGTCAATGATATGTATTCTTTCCAACTACAAACACCGAAAAAATGTTTACTAAATATTTATTATTACAACACATCTCAACACTTTTAGTATAGAATTTTATACTTGCGCCAACTGACAGGTCACCGTTCTTACCAAAATAATTGCCTAACTGAACTAATTGTGATTTTAATAAATCTAAAATACTCCGGTAACAGTCTTGACCTGTACTGCATAAATTGATTAATACATATTTCTGTAGTACTAAACATACATGTAACAAGAGCTGGACTTGTTCTTACATGAAAGTGTTATCACTCATATCCTCTAACAAATCAATTTATTATCAGCATTTTCAGCGCATTATAACAAATTTCTGCATTGCGGTTATAAAATAATGGATGAACAAGGATTGGTGTAGATCCACATGTATTTGAATATGTACATGCACGTGACCGTTTTACTGATAGATTGTGCAAGTTACAATTAATTTAAGAATTTTTCAACCGAAAATCTTTAATAATAAAGGTAACATGCAACTACCTAACCTTAACCTTAACCGAACAATCGCGACTTGTGGTTGAACTATGTATACCTTTGCAATTATATTTTCAAGGTTATTTAAAGATTCTTCGAGTGTGTTATAAACGAAACAGCATTTTAGGATTTGTTAAATACTATAATGTTATTAATCAAGTAAATTCATATTGGCCTTGTTATTGGGTCAAGGGTAGTCATATTGGCCCGAGGCCGAAGGCCGAGGGCTAATATGACTGCCCGAGACCCAATAACAAGGCCAATATGAATTCACTTGATTAATGACAATTTTATTAATTAACACAATATTCATACGGGGAAAGCAGCCGAAGGCGACCCGCGAAGCTGGTCGCCTTAGGGCTTTTCCCGCCTATAGACAATGCGTACATGTTTTAAATAACAGAATCAAACAAAATCTGTCAAAAATTCAATAGATTTCCGATGTCTTACTCTATAGTCCATCAAGATTTGTAAGATCTGACTCGTGTGGGCCGCGCCATTTTTGTTGTTTCCAGACTGGTTTCTCATTCTCTCAAATTCACCGTCCCATTTAAAACAGAAAACCAATAACCAGTCAAAATATAGGGGAGATCACTGATTAATCTGAAAAGCGGTATCCGCACTATCGCGGTAGTCTGTTGGAAGATAGAACCAGGCGCTGTGTTGGCAATAAAAAAATAATTTGTACTTAATAGAGAATTATCAAAAGCGTTACTCTAGTCATCATAATTTGTTATTAGATATTTTTTAATAAAATAAAATGTTAATATCCTGTTTTCCAACAAAATATAAATAAAATGATTCCTTATTTACAATTGAATGTTACAAGGGACATTTTAAGCCTAAAAATGTAACACATGACTTTTTTTCATTTTTCAATATTAAATATACAACAAGAAACAGGCTGTTTTCAAAAGTATGCATTTAAAGTTTTAAGGATACCTTTCACTGTCAAAATATTATTGAAACACTTCATATGTTTAAACATTTCAAAATATCATGTGCTTTGCTAAATGAACACAGTGATAGTCTGAACCAAAAATTTAGTAAGGTTCAAATAATAAACATTCAAAAACAGAGAAAAACACTGATAACATTGGTTCATTTGACCACATAACTGACCATTTACATTCAAAGATTGTTAATAAAATTCATCATCATTGTACAGGAAGCAGTAAATGTGAAACTGTTTCTACAACAAGTCAACAAAAAATGTAATGAAACTGACCATAATTACACAAAAACTATTCCAGTATAAGCAAACCACACACACACAAATATAATGAAAACATGTGATCAACAGAATTAAATACAAACACTCTAGAATGTGTTAATACATTCCAATGTGCAACAAAATATATTCTTAAATTATTAACCTACAGACAATCACTTACAAACACAACACAATCATGTAAACAAATCTCAAACAAAATAACAAAACAAAACAGATTGTAGCTTATCAGGTAATGTTTTTAAACCTGGATAAATTTGAGGCAGTTTCAGCAATGTTGATATAGCAGGCACTCATTACAAATCTTTGCATGTCCCTGGAGATGGCAGTTATTTTTTCAACCTCATTACTTTTGCACTTAACATGTTTTATTCTCCGTACAGTGCTTTATGGACAATATGTCTAATTGTTGATATGCCCCAGGCAACAGCCTAGACTGGCAGACTTTAGACCCGCATTTACGAAAGTTTCCATTCAGAATGGCTGACAATACTGCCTAGTGTTAAGACAATACAACACACATTATAAAAAAATACTAGACTGTGCATCTTTCAGCAAAATGACCTAATGTTCACAAAAAACATCATAAACTACAGTTTGTACATGCTTAATTAAAGCATGAGCACAGTGAAGTTTTCCTGATGTTTTTTTTAAATAAATTGAGAAATAAATGTAGGTTAAAAACATTGCTGTTTTAATTACAGTTTTGTTATTAATTAAAAACGACAATGACATTTCTTTCAAAAACATCAAAGATGACATGCAGACCTCCGTTCGTTGTTCTATATGTTCGTGAAATAGGTGTGAAAGTACAGCCTGAATTGGCTCTATAAATTTGCAAGTATCCTCGATGCATTGGTTCTATAAATTTGCAAGTATCCTCGATGCTTTGGTTCTATAAATTTGCAAGTATCCTTGATGCATTGGTTCTATAAATTTGCAAGTATCCTCAAGGTCATACTTGTTGGTAGCTTTTGGAAAAAAAAACAAAATATTGGTTTGATGGGCCATAAAGTATTCGTTGTTTTGAGATCATATCTGACAGAATCTCTATGGGTCATGTCATCAACTGTCATTGACCTAAACATCAGAAAATCCTGGGCTGCATTGCATGGGTCGTATTGTTGATTAGTCATAAAATGCATAATGCATTAATTCTGTACATTGCAAGACATGTTAGTTATAATTTTTTTAGGTATTAAAACAAGTTTTCCCCGTTATAGGTAGCACCTATTGTTATATTAGTTCTAGACTTGCTAATTTACCGGCCTGAATAGATGAAGTGTCAACTCTGATTCTAATGTCTGGCATCTTCAATGAGTCTATGTACAGTAGTGACCTGGCTATAAGCTACCATGGAGATGCAGATATGGAGGTTGTTTTGTTTTGAATATAAAAACAACCTGAACATTCCTACACACTGTGGCAGCCAACTCTCTTGTTCTTCCAGTCTAAATTTAGTTCATATCCAAATATATCAAAAACATTTCTTTTCTCGCACATTCCATCCACGAATTCCACATGTAATACTCAATTTATACTGGTCATCTGTTGGTTCGCGTTACTTAACAGTTATCACAATGAAGTAAAGACGAAAAGAAACTAACCTGTTAAATTTTGATTTATTTCTCCTATTCCAACCTTTTCCTGTTATTTAATTCTTAAAATGACCATGGAATATCCAAAAACAATAGAATGCATCCATATGATTGTCATTGGTGTCCGCCATGTTGTCTTGATGACGTCATCATTAGTTTCGCGGTATGTGAAAATTCTTGGAATAAATCGAACACTCATAGGTTTAGAACACTAAATGTTTAATCAGATAACAAGTCATTTAAAGTGTGATAGGTGAACATGTCAAAACTTAAACTGTTAACTAAATTTTAACAAATAACAACTGTTATTACATGAACTATAAATAGACGCAACGCGATTGGTCACACCCCCAAAATAACCGAGTCAATAAATCTAGATATTGACCCGCTTTCGCTGATATTGACCTGTCTATAAATAGAATGCGAAAGTTTTCATCTTTTATATTATTTATAGTTCATGTAATAAAAGTTATTTTAATGACGTCATTTACGTCGCGTTACCGTTGACGTTATATTTCGCGCCATATATCGTTCAAATTAGCTTGATAAGCCGCACGGAGTCCACTTGAAATTAGTCTTAATTGAAGATTTCTAAAACATAACTATTTATAGTTCATGTAATAAAACAGTTATTTACTTATTAGCTGGGAAATATGCTGTTGATATTGACCACAAAAATCGATAGCCTCGGTCAATAACGATTTTTTAGGTCAATATCACAGCATATTTCCCAGCTAATAAGTAAATACTTGTATATTAATCACACTGACTGTAAAAAATTTTCCTCTGGACAGTGCTTGCAATTGAAAGAACTTTCATTCCATATTTGATATTTAGTGGTTGGTTACCTATCTGATTTAAAATTTAGTGGTCGGTTACCTAATAACATATAAACACTTCCGGGGTTATGGGCGGGGCAAACGAACTTGTTAACAAAGCAAAATTGGACAAAAATAAGGGCTGAAGGTGAGTTTTTGCTTCATATCTAACAAAAACACTATATTTGATGTATACGAACGAATACTCACCAAGAAACTGCTCAAAACTGTTGAAAAAAACTTTTTTTGTCAAACCACAAATATAGGTCAGCAACGTGACAAAGTAAACAATCGGAAGAGGGCGCTACGCAAATACCGCGAGACGAATGATGACGCGACACCAATGATGACCAGTATATCATGTCTGTAAGTTATCCAAACGAAGCTTTGATCCTTTTTGCAATTTTTTTCTGAATATACTTGCTCAAATCAAGAGTAATCCCTTAAAAGTCACTGTATTTTTAGTTTCAAGAATTCTTGCTGCAGACATCCGCATTGTTGTTGTACTGGTGAGTTAGATAAACTCAAAGATTTTCATTACACAGAAAGAAACCACCAAAAGCGGCAACATAGACTTATACTCTGTCGCTTTGATTAAATGCACCTCGTGTTCAAAGTCACACGATCTATTATTATTTTTATCCATAAAAAAATCGACTTAGAAATTCTAAAATGGCGGCATTTTTGTTTCTAAAAAGAAGTGATTCAATCCATATTGGACCAGTTCATTATCCAATCAGAATCAAGCGATCTCATATTGGCTCAGTAAAACCCGTATTGGCCCAGGTTATCTCATATTGGCCCAGTTGATATTTCATATGAATTGAGTGCAACTCATATAAGGTGGACTGAATTGTACATATTGTGTCAATATTGATTTAGTTAATTAATAATGTTTTATAAGAGTCTTTATCCTTATTCATTAAAACTTACAAATCTCATGTCTGTTATGTAAGACCATTTATTCTTACATGTACGACCTGCAATAATAATGCATGTGTCGAATTTATGAAAACTGTTTTTGAAATCCATAAAGGAATTGGTGTCATAAAGAGTGAATGTCATTTTGACAATTTTTCAAGGGCCAATATCGTTCAACAATGATATTTAAAAAGAGTATGGGCAATACACACGTTTGTCATAGTTATGAACAGTAATCAAACATATATTTAAAAGCCTTCTCATTTCGATGTATTTCATTACCATGAAACGTTAATCAAATGGAATGAAATTACGAGTTATACTTTAAACTTCCATCCCTAAATCAGTAACAACTTCTTTGTGATTTTTATCCTACCTGGTAAGAATCTGGAATATTTCCATCCAATAGATAGTTGCACTCCACGTCTGTAAGACCTGTTGATTCTTCTAGTCCACGTGTGTCGCATAACCGGAAGTTTGGAGATGATCCGGATCGCATTTTAACCGTGTATGGGGTATACTTAATGAAGAAAATAATTATACATATGAAAATGCAACGCATGTTTCCATGTCTCTTATACTTCACATACCTTTTGCAAACAATTTCAAATTTATCTCTCATTTTTGTTTAAAAGAGTTTAAGAATGGAACTTTAATGTACGGAATAAGTCATTCTTTGCATTCAAAATCTATATATTTTTTAATCTATGACACAAAATATAGCCTAATGGATTGATTACGAAGAATCCAACGAAATTTGATCAATACTAGTGCAAAAAGTGATGAATTTAACATTATTTTCTATTTAACTTTGTAGTGATTTTATTAATAATTTCATAAAGAAGTAAAGAATGCAAAAATACTTGTAAGTGACAAAAAAGAGGTGAAATATGCATATCAGGAACTGCCTCATTCAGAAAAAGCAGCCTCCCTAAACAGCTACAAAAACGTAACAAAAATGAGAACCCGATGGGTAACCGCCTTGGAACGGTCAGTGGTAAATCAAATTGTCACTTGGGGGTTAAAACCAGGTCCTAGGGTGCACCAACATCACACGCCCTATCAGGTTTTCAATTCATCAAAAAAGTACAAATTGTCTAAGTGAAATAACCCCAACATATCTATCAACTCAATAACGTTGCATGCAAACACACAAACAAATAAAACATAAGAAGCAAATAGAATAGCAAAGTCAAAAGAGCATGTACTCAATCATCTTACCGAGACCAGTGCCCCTTGAGTCAAATCAGCAAGAACACGATGACAGGGTTAAAAGAAAAAAAAACAAATCGAGATTATAGGTTCTTAATAAAGACTTTCACATAAACCTTCATAAACTCTTAAACCCCTGTCACCGTCGTGCAACCAAATAGGTAAGCATAATGATCAACTGTAGATGGGTTTATGACCAGGCATGCTGAGCACTGTGAAGGGTTCTCTGACCTGCTAACGTGTGAATACTTTAACCTTTATCACGCTGCCTTTTACAGAAATATACCATGCTGTTGTTTTGAAAACTAGTTCCAATGTCTATAAATATGTGCCAAAAGAGTGTAAACAAACAAACAATAAATAAACAAAGAAAGTTAGTATTTGAGTTTTTTCCAGATCAATTTACTGGAGATCTGAAAAGTTCGTCTCAAGGATAAAGCAAACAAAAATGAATGTTTTTATTTAAAAGTATCCAATATTCGACAACTTTAGACTTATTGAGGTATGTTCATGTTAACGATGTAAAATAGTATTTCTTTTTCAACAGTAGTATGTTAATACAAACACTGTTAATTTATAAAAACAAGTGTGAACTTATTTCATTACCTCCTCAAATACACCTGCACTTCGCTGCTAGTTTTTTATCAAAATGCTTTTTTAAACATACCGCAGTAGTCAGGCTTTGCCCCGTGCTTCCACTGCATGCTCGCCGTGTGATACGACCGCGAAATACGGATGAAATCGTATTATAAAAGCTCGACTTTCCTGCCCCGATCGGACCCATCATTAAGATTCTAGCTTCTGAAACCTTCACACCATCTACTGGTCGAAAGAATTTTATCTCTTCTGTTAGCTCACTTTGAAGCTGAAAAAAAAAAACAAATGAATTCATACATACATGTAATCTTAACATATAACAAATGTTATCAGAGACAAAAACTATCGGATCAAGACAAACGAACGAACCAATGATTTTTATAAGGAAACTTATTTCAAATCCTGTTTAAAAGACCATCTATTGTACTAACCTTTTCATTCCAATCTTCTGTGTTTCTCCATTTCTCAACGGCTTGCTTTTGTCTTTGGCCATCTGTAATTAAAAGTGTGGCATTACATTAACCTATAGTAACAAAACAAATTGATAAATTAATGTTGCTTTCAACGGGCCGTTTTATTACATATTCACTTAAAGAAATTAGATACGCACCTTCTTTAAGTTGCGTTTCTAATTTCTTTAATTATAAATAATATAATAATATATCCTTAAACACAAAAGAAATTGCATGTTCAAGGGATTGCCACACTCCTTCGTCGATAAAAAGAAAAATATCAAAATCTCAATAACGGCTAAATGCCGTTAAATGAAACTTTACATAAATGTATGTTATTAATGTATCTTAATTTTGCAGATGGCAAGACACGTTAGAAGAGTAAAGACAAATAGCGAGATCTAAAAATTCCCTTAATTTCTATTTACATAAATTCACAAAAACCAAACAACAGAAAACATCATTTTAAAACCCCACATCAGTAATATGATCCTGACAAGAATTTGTTGTGTCCTCATGACTAACATATGTAAACTTTACGAGATATAAGTAAAAGTGTGTTTGACCTTCAAGTTTCTGGTCACTTCCTGGTCGCGTAAACGGATGACAATCACTGATTTCTCTTTTAGTAGTTGAAATTTTGTTACAAAGTACACAACATTTTCTTGTCGGTATCATTGCGCTCACGTGGGAATATAAAATTATGTTTTGTATCGCTTAGTTTTTGTGAATTTATGTAAATAGAATTTTAAGGAATTTTTAGGTCTAGCTTTTTTTCTTTTTTTTTCTAACGTGTCTTACTGTATGCAAAATAAAGATTCATTAGTAACATTCATTTGTGCAAAGTTTCATTGAACGGCATTTTGCCATAATTGAGATTTTGATAATTTTCTTTTTATCGATGAACAAAGTTGGGAGGAGTGTGGCAATCCCTTAAAGAAGTTGCATATCAAATTCCTTTAAGTATACAACCGATTTGATGATTTACTACATTGCAGAAACCTAACGACCAAAAGTATGAAAGTATAGAATTAAACATTTATAAATACGAGTATAAATGGCTGGACATTAACAGTTCAAGAAAGAATCTTTTTTTTCCAAGGAATTTATTAACATTATCGTCTCAAAATTGTCAGATGATCTAGAAATAAAATTCACACTTTATTACGTGTTCTTTTCGTTGTAGTAAACTTAGACCTTTGATCACATCTGTTTCTAACCTTGAACTTTATAAACTTCCAGTTCCGTAACATTCATTGTGTCATTATTTATTTCTTCTGTTTTTATCCCATGGTTTTCATAGCAGGATCCAATGTTCAGTCTACCGTCTAGAGGGTAGTAGCCATCAACACAATTTACGGACGACTTAAATGTAGAGAAATCACTAGTTCCGAAATCTGGACCGCGTGATGAATCACGATAAATGGAATTTTCACATTGAGCTTGTTTTATCATGTATTTATTTGCTTTTAAAACGCCGTTGTAGTGGAGTTGAAACAAAAACGAATCAGTAGTTCGAACATATTCATTAATACAGTCCCAGCTCTCAGAAGCATAACCTCCATACACGGATCCATGTTGATTGTAGAGCACTGTGACAGTGGGTCCCTGGTTGTCACACTTCTGGTGGAATGATTCTGGAGTACATCCATCGATCGTGATTGTGTACAGCATCGTAAACATTTTAGGTCCTTTTCCAATCCACCATTCCAACCTGTCCATATCATCATCTGTTAATCTCCCCTTTATTGACATCATAACTGCTGACAGGGACGTGTTGCACCAATAAAAATTAAATAAAGTCAGAAGTTTTTTATCAACAAAAGCAGAAAAATAGGAAGATGAAAAACTTACTTCTAATCGAAAAAAAATCGATTTAAAAAATTACATCTGACAAAATACTCGTCAACAACACTGATAATCTTTGCACGATATCGTCACACAACTGGCTTTACTAACAAATATCAACAAAATGCATTACATTACCTGGAATAAATGCAAGTATTATTAAAGAAAATATCTGAGTATGCAACTATGAAAGAAAAAAATACCGATCATAATGTTATGTTTGTATATGGAGGAAATATAAGAGGTTTTAATAGTAATTGCTTTTTGGATACAGTTATAAATGATCGACACGTGGAATGTGATACATGTAGCCGTCCCTAAGTACTTTTTGAAATTATAATTTAATGTTTGTGTCGCCCGCCATAGCAAGTAGAAACATGGGATCTTATTGTCCGACGACACTCTATCAGTTTTGTGCTTCATAGAATTATTCGGACACTTTTCAGTATCAGCATGGGACCAATTAGGAGGCTAATAAATCTCTCATTGAAGTGTGGCTTTTCACCAGTGTTTATCAAAATGTTTACTGATAAGCCCATTTCTACATTAATTTGTAGAATTACTCATCCATTATTTTTCTGAGGTCTGCATTTGAAGTTCACAATTTCTTGTATTGAATTAATTACAAGAGCCTACAAAATGTTGTTAAAACATTTAATTCTTGATTATACGGATGTGTAGTAATAATTAATTTCATTTCCTTTATTAATATAATTATCTAATACCTTAAACGTTTATCATTTAGCGATATGGACTACTAATTACAAAGTGTAAGTCCTCAGCATGTTTATGATACGTACCAGAAACAATAATGTATGATACATTTTAACTTTAAGTTTTAAATTCACGCAGTGGCCAAAGCGCGAAATATTAAGCCAAAGCGAATGAAAATGATACAAAAGTATTGAAGCTAAAACGCATTCTCATGATTTATGATATAATAAACATGGTTATCTTATAAATGCCTTCTTGTTTATTATAACTTGTTATTATTTTTAAGATAAATAATTATGAACTGGGGTTGTTGTCATGTAAATAACCATTATAAATGGTAAAGTTGTACTGGTAATTTAAGCTTAGCAAAATATGAAGGTTATTCTTATATTTAATCAACATATAAGAGCAGAAGAACCTAGAAATTAATTGTACATGACTGTGCCAATTATTATTTCTCTGTCATTAAACAGATTTAAGAAAGTTTACAAAGTGTACTTCGAATTCGTTAAAATACTATACCAATGGCTCATACACATTTTATAAATTCAAGATCTGCAGTTCTCTTACAACAGAGCAACACAAATCATGATTAACAATTTGCTGGACATTGAAACCTCCTATACTCTTGATAAGATCAGGTCAGTGGAGTTATAATAACATCTCACCCAGAGAGAATAGCGGTACTGCTTCAGATAACGTCCCTCACATATGAGGAAGTTAATGGGCGAAAACTGTAGAAGTGACGACGTCGTCGTCGGTTTCGTCGTCGGCTTGTCTGGTAGTCCCCCAGCTTTAACATGAAAATGTTGCCTATAACTTTGAAAGTACTTGTCCTATTCACTTCATAATTGGAATATATCATCAATATGAACAAAGCAATCCATGACAACAAGAATGATAACTCCCGTTCTTCTGTTGCCCCATTTTAACTTAATGCAGGCGACACATATGTTCTGTGGAACACCGAATTTTAGTTTTGTATATAAAAAGACCACAACCCTAAAATGGCGAAAATGCCCAAGTTTACAAGTCACCTATGTCATCATGTGTTGCATGAATTGTAACACCTTGGACGTAAATAAATTGATGAGATTTATATTTATGGATAAATGTTTAGTATTATTTACCATTGGTTGGACAGACCGATGTACTGACAAAACATCGATAATGATTATTGAAACAAAGTGCATTTTGCCAATTTCGTTTGTTTACAGCGTATGCCTGCAAATTAAGAGAGAGAGAGAGAGAGAGAGAGAGAGAGAGAGAGATGTGAGAGAGATGTGTGTGTGAGAGAGAGAGAGGGAGAGAGAGAGAGAGAGAGAGAGAGATGTGAGAGAGATGTGTGTGTGTGTGTGTGTGAGAGAGAGAGAGAGAGAGAGAGAGAGAGAGGTGAGAGAGAGAGATTGTGGGAAGAGAGGTTTGTGTTGGTTCGGAATGTCTCATGCTCAGCCAGCCGTTTAGTTTATGTGATATTTTATTAAACCAGTTTTGAGACTGATTCACAGCTATCCCGGAATATAGTATGAGTGTGGAAATAGTTGCATAACCAACTAACATGGCTTTCGTTTGTTGTAATTGGTGTTCTAGTGAGATAAGAAAATAGTCTTTGATAAATGTATAAACCAAAAACTAAAAACGTTTCTCTTGTTTTATTTTGAATTTTAAAAACTATTTCTACTTTCGGTTTGGAGATTATAAACACAGTCGTAACCAGGAAGTGCAATATAAGGCACACGCAATTTAAATGTTGCTTTAAAATGTCCGCATGCAGTTCAAAAAGCTAGTGCATTTGTTCGATTTTAGCTAACCGTAATCTAACCTTTCCACAATTCAAAATAAACAACAAAATTGTTGTGAATATCTTACCTTCGTTTTTTTTAAACTTCCAACCCACAAACGGGTTACGAAGTACACTTAAATGTTTAATATCCCTAAAAGCTAGTCGGTCTTTCTTAATAAATTAAATGCTTATTTTAGTATAACCCAGACATTTAAAACGTAGGATACATATTGTTTATTGGCAAATAACTACATAAAAATATTATCACAAATCAAGTTTTCCTGATAAATAATTGAGTAACAGAACATATCTAATGAATGAATGAAATAAGATCAAGTAAATCTTGTTTGAGTCCTGAGTACTTCTTAATTATAATACGATATTTTAAAACAAACGGTATTATTAGTTTGGTTGATTACATACAAAGTTTAAAGTTGCGATTAGTTTCAGATTGAAAGTTTAATAAGGCGCGATAACTTAATGGTTTAAATGCGAATTATTATTGAAGCATTGATATAAATACTATCTATTATTTTAAGGTGATATGTCCATCCTTTGATGAGAAATACTCTTTGCATGAACTCAGAATGGTTATATGTAACGGTACAACAAAATTACTTTTCTTCTCAACAACAAGATTACAACTAATCTGGACAAAAAATGATTGTGTTATATTAAAATTGGGTCTGATATCGAAATTTGACATATTTTGTAAACAAAAACAACTTAACACCATCAAAATATCAATCATTGACACCTGTCACAAAAAATAAGTTTGGATAATAAATGTAACTAAATGGTAAACGTAAACATCAAACACAAGAATGGATTGATTCAACCGAATTAAACATTTGTTGGTTTTAAGTGTCATCGTGATATTGCGGATGGCGAGAGGATAGGCGGGTGAAGGTCTTCATTCCATTGGCCCTTCAGCTTTCTGCAAGATATGTAACAAATTCCTGTGTCTTGCCTGATCACTGTTATTGTCTCAAATGATAATTTGTATACTGATACACTGCTTGATTGTTGTGTTTAATCATATCAACTTTTTTACCGGAATTTGTATCGTTAAAGTGGGGAAAGAATAATATTCTTTTGATGAAAAAGTGACCTTTTAAGGGAAAAACCAACTGTTACCTCATGCCTTATCCGAAAGCAACTTTGGACAACAATAAATTGTTCTTAAAAGGCACCATGCGAACGAGCTCTAATCTCTGTAACGTCATTGCGTACTTCGTTTTTTTTCTTGACAATTTGACAATGTCATTAGCGTCCTATGATTGTTAGTGTCTTTTTGCATTCAAAATTGCCGAGTCGATATGTGGGTTGGAGCTATTTCATCTAGACAACTTGTACTTGTTTGTTCAAACGAGAACCTGCCAGGACAAGTATGGGGCTTATGCACCGAGACATCATGTTAGAACCTGGTATAAACCCCACGTGGCAAATAGTTTTCCAGTGACCTTTCCATGGCGGTATCCCATCAGGTTCTCATTATTGTAAATTGTTTCTGGTGCTTTCGTTAATTGTTTGTGACGTCCATTTTGAAACTGATTATTGTAATACCATGCTCTCTTTTCCTCTCTACTTTTTGGCTATGTGGGGAGGCTGTGTCTGCTGGATGTGGCCATTTCTGATATGCACATTTAATTTTTTTATGAAACTAATCATTTTACAAACCGCGCTCTTCTGTCTTCTACTTTTAGTCTGTATAGGTAGGTTGTGTTTTTTGGATAAGGCCATTCCTGTTATGCATATTTCACCTTTTTTTTAAATTTTAGATTGAAAATAAGGAGTGATATTTTGCACTGTGTCACACATAGATCCATTTCGGTTCTGATGCATGTGCACAAAAATAGCCTTTTCCTCATTGCGATATGCCCTTCATCTCAGATTCAGATCATCCAGCACATCATCGCAGTTTGATCGGGATCTATACTATTCGTGATAAGATTTATCAGAGATAATTAATGACCAGGAAGCGAGCAGTGTTAATCCAGAGTAGACTACATGAATGTTATGCAGTAGGTATGCATTGTAATGAAATTTTAAGTAAAAAAAACTATGATGCTGCTCTAGTTTACCACAGAAACATTTCATTACATGTATTCATCGTACGGTCATTATAAATAAATGCTAAAAGTGTGTGTTTTTTTCAACCAAGTGTATTATGGAGTTGTTTTCGATTCTAAAGCCATATCCTTAAAAAGTCAAACACGAAGCTTATCTATATTTTATTAACACAGGAATTGTATTTTACAGTAATGTGCAGTTTTGTCGATGTAATTAAATATTTCAAACAACCTTTAAACATTTTTCTTCTACAAGTAGATAGTCAGCAAGTAGACAATATGATAAAAGTAAACTTTAATTATTTTCAACATGTACAGTTGGTGTTCAATATCTGAATGGGCTATTCTCTCGTTCTTCTGATGTCCTGCCTTCCATTATTATCCCTTACTTGTCTGTCAAATTGTGGCAATGTGTGCGTTTGTTGTGGGAAATCCTACATGGCCTTAAAATAAAAGTCGATGGATTTATCGAAGACAGGTTTTGACTTGAAACTGTGAAATTACTTTTGGTTAAATGAGCCCATGTTAATATCAGTTTATCAACTTTCTAACTTCAGTCTGGAAAGTAACTATTGAGATATTTGTTGTAGTTAAAACATGGGTAACTTAATATAATTGTAAACTGTCTTAACTCACTGTATCACTTGTACAAAGCAACATTTTGGTAGCCATTGCTTCATTGGTCATATCGATATTGTCACAAGTAAAGTGTATAAGTTTACGTGTAATTGTCAGTATAACTTATTATTATCTGAAAAAAAGAGAAAATACAAAAATTCACACTGATGCATCATTCTTTTTTTAAATCAATGGCTTTTGTGGATGTTTGTGACGACCACTTTGCACGATGTCAAAGTCTATACAATTTTGATACAAAACTTCAAATTTTCCTCAATAGTTTACAATGACTGCGACCATGTTGTTCTAGAAGAAACCATGACTGCGACCTTCTCTGCACTTGAAGTACCGTGACCTCGGATTGGCTGTGGCCTCCTCGCGTTCCTCAGCGTTCATCTCGTTCCAGCGTTTGACTTCTGTCATCTTATTCCGGAAGTCTCCAGGGTTGTCGTTGTTTGGGCAAACGCAGTTTATCTATCAAAAAAGTTCAAATATTATTTCAAGGATAAAGAAGGACAGTATAGTAAATTAAACACATGCTTTACATAAAATTGTAAAGAGATAAATGTGTTCTTCTTCGTAAACTACTGTTATTTATCGGTGCTATTTTCAATAACGACCTTTGAATTTTATGCATTATGCAGTATGTTAATAGCACTCCTATAAAAACATTTAGTATTTAAATATACCATCCAAAGCTCAGAGCAGTACGGCACTTTTACTGGTCAGTCCCGGACAGTCATGCCTAGTTTCTTAATTCTGCTGAGATACAAGGATTTATCATTTCCTGTCCACTGTCAACTTCAGTTCTGCTCTGTTTTCTAGTTTTGATTATTTCCATTTCGACCAGCAATTTGCATTTAGTAATACTGCACATAGTCTGGTTCAGTCTAACAGTGCCAACATTTTTTTCTGTTAGTAGTGTCTCTTTTGAAACTGATCATTTTGTTAACCAAGCTCTCTCCCTCTCTTCTTCTTGACTGTGTGGGGAGGCTGTTTTTTCTGAATGTGGCGATTCCTGATATGCATATTTCACCTTTTTTGTTTGATGATTTTCAACGTTCCCTGTTCATCCATGTTTGTAATGTCAATAGCTCATTAGATAAATAGATTCATCTGATGAAGTTTCTGATACGACATTACTCATACATGCCAAGAATAGTGTTCATAGTGCCTGTTTATTTTTACATTTTTCCAGAATACAAACATTATTAATCGAACAAATAAAGCAGAAGAAAGTGTCAACATACGGAATGAATAGTAATATGTTTACATTCATAATCGCATGATCACAGACTGTTGATCCTAAGTGAAATGTATCAAGATGACAAAAAGACTTCAAAAGGAGATTGTTTAACGTTAGTAAGTCTGCGCTTCCATCGTATCATTAAATATTCATCAAAGATCATGATAATATATTCTAAAGCAAGATGGGTTAGGGCTGGTGCATTTTAACAACAAAAACTGTTTGAATAACATCAAATTCGAGGGTCGCAAAATTTAGCGGGTATCAAACAATTTAAAAGCTATTGCTTTCGTTCGATTTGTACTCTGCAAATGCGTGTTAAAACCTAAATATCCAGAATTAAGTTAATCTTGCTGACTGATACCCATAATAAATGTTAAACTTTCACATTTATAAAGATGGCATTACCCGACAGGCAAGTTATTGTTATTAACAGAAATGTTACTAAGTTTACCTGGAATGGGGAAGTGCAATCAGTGTTTTACACATTTTATAACTGTATGAATGGTGTAAGTTTGATGGCAAGAATGGGTTATTAAATTGAATAAAAATATATCGGCATTGAGTAAGCCCATTTTGTTTAAATTAATTTCTGTATTTTGAGTACGTAACGAGTTGCCATTACATCTATAGACATGGTTCTTCGGGATTTCGAGAATGAGAATTGTAAATATTGTTGGTACATTTACTAAGTTCCGTTGAATGCTTGTTTTTTTATCTGCACGAAATTGTCTTTAACTTTGAAACAACTTGAAGGAAGTTTAAAAAATTCCCGTATTTTACTTTATATCCAAAGCTATGCACTTAGAAATTATTTATTTATGAGAACTGTTAAACTTAGATTTTTTTCATTCCGATTTTGTAATTTAATACTTGAAAGAAAGCAATCATTTTGCTACTTTAAATTAACCAGTGTTCGCCATCACAACTGACTTCAAATGATTTCCTTTAATGTCTATACTTCTATCAAAACGTGTTATTATATTATGCCACATCTCAGCTTCAATGTTTAATTTTCATTTCATTTCCGAATTACTTCTTAATTATCAAAGAAAAGTAAATGATATTATCTACTTATATTAAAATGAGCAAATGCCCCTTCTATATGTTTTAGTTTTTAAAAATTGGAATTTTGCTTTTTAAAACTATCTAAAATATCATCTTGATAATCTAGCTCTGTTGGAGCTCTTTTAACTACTAGTACACATTTAAACATTGATTATGCGTAATTATCTGGGTCGTCGCCTATGTGATAAAGTCGGTCACTTAATTTTATGTCGAGACCAACGATGCAATCTACACTTAACAACTTTTCTAAGTATACATTTTTCCTTCCGATATTTTTCATTTTTGTAATAACGAAATTTTGACTGTTATACCTTTCATATGACAGTAAAGTCTTGATTATACAAGACTCCCATACAAGACTTGATCTGGTTTCTTCCACACGTTCAAGTAATGGAACATCTGTGTGTGTCCGAACTAAAAAGACGCGTATAAATCGGCTAGGATTCCCCAATGAGTCATTTAGAACTACCTCAATGAGATGAAGGTGGTCATACGCGTTATTGACTGATGTGAATTCGTAGTCTTTGTGTGCCAGTATTTTAAATAAGAAACAGTTGTCTGTCATTTAGCAATAGATCAATTATAAAGCCAGTAATGCTCCAGTATGAAAGTGTATACTAAGACAAGTTTTTAAGTGCATCACTCATGTATATCTCAATGTAAATCCGATTTAATTATGACGACAAATGGCTTGCTTATTTTAAAATTTTAAATTTCTCTTCGAGAAATGAAAACGCATTTCTCCATCAACACTATGTTCACCTAAAAATATATCCTATTTAGTTTGGTTACTATTATAACCTTAGGATTATCTAATAATTGTCGACAACAATCGGCTATGTTTGTTTATTATTCTTAAAACAGGATTTTAACAATGAAGTTTTTAAAATAAGTTTCTTTTTTCTCCTCCGGTATGTCATATGGTTACAGGGCCCATACATGGTTACAAGTTTATAAAACTGAGATTGGAGACCAGTCTCAAATCTTAAGTCCAGTCGCCAATATAACCAATCAGATGCTTGAGATTTGAGACTGGTCTCCGGATTCAGTTTAATGATCTTGGGCCCAGGTTGAATATACCTTGTAGTAAACGTAATATCCGAGATTATGTTGCTCTTTGGCTATTTCATCTCCCTGGCAAACCGGAAACTCTGTTGCTGGTTCACAGGTAACCATCCTAGAAAATGAAATATACATGTTATTGTTTACCTAAACATAAGCTGCATGTCAACAGTTTTCAAAATGAATTTTTGATGGCACTTGGGAAGTCTGTTTTGCGCATGGTTCAAAGCTTAATTTTACTTTTAGGGAATATTTTCAACCCGTTTCTGTCTAAATATAGAAATATTCATACAAAAGCATGTAAATTAATTGTCGAAACATGAAGACCACTAAATTTATATATGTTTTAAAATGTTATCAATTAATTGCTATTCGATGTTTGTTTGAAGTAAATTACACATGGGCCGTTCCCTATTGCGTTGACCTAAAGCCATGCATAAGGGATGGACGCAGTTCTTTCTTTATTTTTCATTAAATTCTTTCAGCGAACATGGTTTGCCGTACTTTGTCTCAATTTTTATTAAATAATAAATGGAATTTGTATACTTTGTTTATAAGAAAATCCGAATTCAACAAAGCCCATTTTACTTACGATTGTGTTTTCGTTTCCTTAAACATGAGCTGGGTACCAGTTTCTCCACAGGGTGGGGTACCAGGTGGGCACCTGCAGTTTTGGATGAATCGTGATTCAAGTCTTCCAGTTCCATCACCATGGTCACGTGTGAAGTTGAAAACGTCTGCGCACACCTCTCCTTCCCTACAGACTTCTTGGTTGCCATCAAAACGCTGAAATATTGTATAAACTAGGTTATTCAAAGTTGAAACTGCCTCAGTGCAATTATCAGTTTCAATTACCTACTTTGAAGCTAATATGCTAATTTCGAACCATGCAGTCAATCATTAAGAGTGGCAGTATATAGGCATTTGTGAACTATCCTTTATTTGGGATACGGATGATATAAAGTAATTTTAAAAGTACTACCAACATAAATAAGTATTTTAGAGGACGTAATTGATGACAGCACTGACTGAATGTCACTGTCTCAAATGTCCTCATCCGCAAGTCAATCGATCTTCCTAAGCAAGACAATTTTTATCTTGACCGTTCCAAGGCAATAATCCCTCGGGTTCTCATCTTCCTTAATTGTTTGTGGTGTCTATTTTGAAATTGATCATTTGATTTACAAATGTTCTCTTTTCCTCCGTTCTTTTTTACTTTGAACGGAGGCTGTGTCTTTTGTAGGTGGCCATTCCTGATCTGAATATTTCACTTTTTTAACTGATTGTCGCAAACTGCAGGAATTCATCATGTTCCTTATAAATTGTAACGTAAATTTCTGTCTTTTGTAAAAAATTTAAAATCTATTTATTTCAATTTTCCATTTGTGTAACTAAAATTGATTTTTCTTTTAAAACAAGAACAATATTTCTGTGTTTAAGTCATTAAACCTCGGAGTTTCGTTTGTATATAATGCCGCATTTTGAAGTAGTACGATCTGTTACTGTTTAAAAGTATGGGAATTTGAATTAATTTTGCCACTTCTGTTTCTCAAACAAAGTACATTTGTACCCAATAAATACTCCGAGCAACACCAAACTTCACTAGACCAATCACAGCCTTTCAAATAATTTGAATATCCATTTAAGCCAAACTTGTTATACTGAGTTTAGGTTTTAATTATTATACACTTAACAACTTTTTTAAGTATACACTATTTTCCTCCCGATATTTTTCATATTTGTAAAAACGAAATTGCAACTGTTATACTTATCATATGACAGTTATGTCTTTATTTTACAAGTTTAGTTATCGACTTCCATAAAACACGTGCATTTGGAAGACTGCAGCAGTTCTAAACAAAGGGAACTTAAATTCTGAGGAATATCTGCGACAAGTCCTTTTTCCGGTTGTCCTTCCACACCTTCAAGCAATTTAAATCTGGTTGTGGTCTAACTTGAAAGGCGCGTACGAAATGGGCTAGGATTTCCCAAAGTGTCGTTCAGAACGGCATTACCTCCGTGAAATGATGGAGGTCTTACGCGTTCTTGACCCATGTTGTAAATTTGTGTTCTGTGGGTGCCAGTATTCTAAATGGTCGTGAGCAGTCAATTGCCTGTCATTTTGAATATTTGTTTTACGTATAAATAAGTTAGTATTTATTGCATGTTTATTGCAAGCTTCAGAGCAAAAACTTAATTATCAAGCCAGTAAAACCCTGATACGAATGTGTATACTTAGAAAAGTTGTTAAGTGTATACATAGAAAAATTACATAGTACGATTTTCATTATAATCTGTACAAGTGCAAAAATGGGGTTTAATGGGATTTAAGAGTTTTACTGCCCAAATCGGTTCATTGGTGGTATTTTATGGAAATATACTCACTACACGTTATTTATCAGTACATATTGCAAACGTTTTCTTGTAGAAGCACTGAAGCCTCATTTGAAGGGAAGAGACAACAGCTGTGAAGCCAAATAATTACTGTGGTTACAATATTTATGAGGGAAGTGCAAATCCGAGATAGCAGGAGAAAATTGGAAATCGGCTGGATGTGTTTAAGCAATTGTCTTGTTTATTTCTGATTCTTCACATAACCTTAGGTCTTTTCTGTGGAACTTTACGATAATTCACCAAAGAATTTAATTAAATTCAAACCATGTGCACCTGCCACTTTGAAACAATTTCAACTGCTGAATATTTAATAAGCATTTAATTGCATGGCCTGATTTAGTAAGCAGTAAAGGCTTGACAGAAAATGATGAAATTCATAGCTGATAAGTCTGAGTATAATAAATAAGTTAAGAAAGACAGCGTTCTGATCTTTCATAATTATCAACTAATTTATGAAAAACTATTTTGTTTAAAAATTCATATAATAAACGTTTAGAATAATAAGGCGGTAAAGTGGTAAATAAATTTTCTTTCAAAGTTGTACTATTATTTCAATAGTACATATTAATCTATCATTTAAATGCGTAAAAAAGGACCATTGCCAAATCCTGTTTTATATCTAATTTATTTAATACATACAGACTCGCATTAAGGGAACCTATGATCCATTTCCCGATAAAACAGAAAATGTGAAAGGCACTGCCCTTGTTTATTCCTGATTCGTCACATCACCCTAGGTCTTTTCTGTGTAACTTTCGAAAACTACGCCTTTCTATGTCTCTATTGATACAGGGTTTTTTTCATCTAGTTCAAATAAATGTTCGCTTCAAAGTGGAGATGTGCGTGCCATTAATTTTTGAGATATATCAGTAAAATTTACAAAAATATTTTCCATTTGATATATATATATATATATATTTGGGTCATAAAATGTATTTTAGTAAGGAACGTTGTATTTACTTAAATAAGTTATTTTAATGACTGAAATAATAAATATAAGTCCTAGGAAATCTACACCTAATATTTTTCTTGTGCTCTAGTAATGTCTAAATCAGAAAAGCAGCTGTTATTGACAAGATGTCTTCAACAGAGGCCTGTGTGCTTCTGCATATAAACACTTATTGCACTTCAGGTTACAACCAGGATATTTTTATTAGAAAACATATGTTGTGTTTCTTAAATTTATAATATGTTTATATTCTTTTCTTAACTACCTTGTCGTAACGAGTTACCATAAAAAAGGAAACTCGTACAAAGAACGCACACATTTGCTTAAATCCGGGGGAGATTGTCTCGAAGGTCTCGTATCTCTTACGACGTTCGTATCTCTGTCTTAAGACCATCGTAGTGATTTTTCTCATTGTCTCGAAGAGTTCGTAATTTACGCAACATCGTTACACTTCGCAAAGTTACGGTAAAAAATCGACCCCATAAGTATCTTCATAAAGTTACGATGATGATATATTCCAATAATTTAGTTGATACTATTACAGGCCAAGTACTTTCAATGTTACAGTCATCAATAAGTTCCATATTAAAGTCATTTGAAGGAAGGGGAATAACTTAAAAATAGTGAAACAAGAGTTATCATTCTTAATGTCACAGACTGCTTTGTTTATGCATTTGGTACATTTCATTTAGTTAATAGCACAAGTTCTTTCAATGTTATAGGCATTACTAGGTTTCTTAATAAAGTTGGGGTTCTTCCGGACGCCGACGACGGCACCGGACAATAGGATCCCCATGTGTCTAACTGCTGTCACAGGGGACAAAAAACAACTTATTATTAATGCAACTGTTGAGCACTTTATCGCTTCAGTTGACTTTTTCCATCTAAATCATCTTGTGACCTTCTTTATAAAAGAAATAACACACAGCACGCAGATTATACTTGTACTAAACATTTATTTTTGTTAAAGAAAAATGTTGAATATTGGTACAAGCATGCATACAGATATACAATTTTAAGTCTTTATTTACACGCTTACAAATGATCATTCAAGCTGTTGTGTTAAAATAAAGATGGTTAACTGGCTTTGGATCTTGCTTGGAATCTATTCATTTAGGAGTGTGTGTTTCATATTCGAAACCTGTAACATCTCGGGAGTTACAGGAAAACAAATGTTGTCCAAGATATGTTTATAACTCTAAAATGCAAAACACAAGGGAAAATTATATAGATCTTTATAACCTACTACATGTACCAAGAATGGCTCATTACTAGATGTTCATCTTTATAAAATAAACATTTTTATTAATTTAATAGTTTTATTTCAAAACTTGATTATATCTCTGCCAATTTATAACAAGTTCCGAGAGAAAAGGGAAGTTTAAACACAAAAAATGCAGTGCCTCTTAGATTTAAGTTTCTTCGTATCATCTTCCGATGAAAGGTTAACTTATAACACAATTTAGACACACACTGTATACATATCCGAAAAGAAGAACAATTGAAAGAAAAAACTTTAAAAAATGAATTTCTTTTTTTGCTGCATTTTATCCATGGATAAACTTTCAGAAAGTTTAAACCTTATTTGCATAAAAACCGGTTTTTGAGTTAAAATTTAAAATTAATTGTTAACCTTCTGACACTTCGCAAAAGTGAATTCAAGATTGTGACCTTGTTAGATAATGTATCAATCATCATGAATTGTCTATCAATATTTCATGATCCGTTTATTGCTACAAGGTCTAAAAGGCTTGCTTATTGAAAAGTGAAAGATTGATATGTATTTATTTTAAAAGTATTCCTTTTAAGTATTGGTATCGGCTTTTAAAACTTTTCTTATATAATACATCATAAATTATACATAATAAAATGATCTAATTGTGCGTTGACTCCGATAAAAAGATTTCCTTCCGTTCACATGACAAAACAATACACCAAGGGAATGAGAAATTGAATATCTTGACGATATATAACATCTCGGGGCACCATAGCAGAGTTTTTAGGAGTTTCATGATCAGGAAATGTAATTAATTTTGATTTAACCTTAAGCGAACATTCTTTGTCCAAAAACAACAAATGTAATATTTGTATTTTAAGTCTACAATTATTACTTTGGATAATAAATTGACTTTAAAGTTCAATGATTTTTAAATTTACTGCAAAGAAAAAATCAACACATCTCTTTTTATCATGTTTTTATGGTTAAGATTCTTGACGTGTTGAAAACTAAGAAAACAGTGCAGTGCAGTGCAGTGCAGTGACAACAAATAGAATATTTGATCGTATCTATATATATATTTCTGAATGCTCTTTATATAACAATTAAATGTTATATAACGCAATATCTACACAATAAACTACAAATCTCGATCGGGTATTTGGGAATTATTTTACAGGTGCGACTTTAATGGTTTATAAAAATGAAGCTGTGTTATGACTTACTATGTTTAATATGTTAAATAACAGTGAAAGTAAAAATGTAAAACGGATCCAAAGCAATTTTGTCTTTATTGTAGAAGAAAGCTTTCCGACACCATAATAATAGATTATATTTTATAAAAGAAATTAAGAAAACAAAAATGTCCTTACATTTATTACATATTAAACATTTTTTATTATGTCCTTATGCAGTTAAAAGTGTAATAATTTTCTGAAAAACACATAATATTTTCATACGATGTTTATATGTAAATAAAGCTAAGTTCTTCAAAATGATATACATTTTGTCATTATCAGAATAGAATATCGACTTATCTGTGTACATCATCCCAAATGTGACAGTAATATGCAGACTGCAAGTTTTCAGTTTATACCCTTTGTTTTTTCAGTACCATCAATATTATCAGTAATATTTAACATGAATTCAACATTAACTTCCCAAATATATGAATCTAAGAACAACAACTTGGCATTGTCTTAGTTTTGTTCGATTTCCCCAAGAGCATTACCGCATCAACTTCAACAAAAGATAATAATCTTTATAAATTCCGTCCAAAGAACACTTTGTATCATCTAATAGTTGTCAAACTAATGTTTACGCATCAACATTATGTGACATCCTTTCAAAAAGAAATCTCCTTAGAAGTGGAATTCTTATTTCCATAAGTTGACCAGGCAGACAATAGGATTTCATTATGCTCATAAATATTCTAATTGCTGTGATCATTGGCTTGAAGCATAATTGCCTGTCATTTACAGAGTCCTGTGATCTTCCCTGTTTAAATTAGCCACTAAGCCGTTTGTCTGACTGCTTCTTACGCAAAGATACACGACATCAACGCTAGCGTAAAAATCGCTTTAAAGCTTCTGATAATTATATTCGACGTTGAGGATAGGCAAATGTGTATCAAACAAAACTATCGGAGACAGATGTTAACCGATAAATATTACCGACTACGTCATACCTAAATAAAAAGGTCAGCGACTTAACATTCCAAATTACAATAGACAATAAAATAACAATTAAAAGCAAATGGATACGAAAGTTTTGGCATTTACGATAATCTTAACTCAAAAACCGGTTTTATGCAAATAAGGTTTAAACTTTCTGAAAGTTTATCCATGGATAAAATGCAGCAAAAAGAAATTCATTTTTTTAAAGTTTTTTCTTTCAATTGTTCTTCTTTTCGGATATGTATACAGTGTGTGTCTAACTTGTTATAAATTGGCAGAGATATAATCATGTTTTGAAATAAAACTATTAAATTAATAAAAATGTTTATTTTAACAAGATGAACATCTAGTTATGAGCCATGCTTGGTACATGCAGTAGGTTAAAAAGACCGATATAACTTTCCCTTGAGTTTTGCATTTTAGAGTTATAAACATATATTGGACAACATTTGTTTTCCTGTAACTCCCGAAATGTTACAGGTTTCGAATATGAAACACACACTCCTAAATGAATAGATTCCAAGCAAGAACCAAAGCCAGTCAACCATATTTCTAAGTTTCAAATGCGATTACTATTTGACGAAAATCAACGTAAGTGATTGTTGCTTCTACATAAACTCAACTATAGAACATGGCAGAGTTTCTGTTTAAAGGAACGCACATAGTTAACTCATTGAAGTATTAAATAATTATTTCCCCAATCATTGTTAACTGAACAATGCCATTGTCGTGCATACAGTGTATCGTTTGTTTGAATCAAAGTCTCGTGCTACAATAAAACGTTCAGTATGGCACTTTTATAGCTTTTTCAGGATCAGCTATTCAGATGTCAAATACGTAAAAATGTCACACTATTGTATTAATGTTATTTGTCTCTGCACACTTAGACACATAACAGTGTAAAAATCCATATCGGATTTTCATTTTTAAACATTCGTATGATAACAAAGAACAGACTCGATTTGTATATGAAAAAGTGAAATATGCATATCAGGAATAGCCACACCGAGAAAACTCAGCCTCAACACACAGTCAAAATTAGAGAGGAAAATAGACCATGTGTTAATAACGTAATTTCAAAAGAGACAATTTACAAAATTGAGGTTACCGCCTTGGGACGTTAAGTGATAAAACATTGGGCGTTTATACCAGATTCTATGGTTCATCAACCTAAGAGTTGTTTCTAGAGGGCTTCATATAAACAAACAAACAATAAATTACAAGTTGCCTTGGTATATTAATTCCAGCTCACCCATCTACCCGACAATGTTGCCTGTCACCGCACACAAAAATATAAACGTAAGAAAAAATGCTTAAAAGCATTGTCAAGCGGAATAGGCAGGTCCTCGGTGACATCATTGACTACAAGAACACGAAGCTGACTAAACGGTTTTAACCGACACTTATGTAGTCAAGTCAAGTCAAGTCAATTTTATTGGCATTTAAACATAATACATTGTCAATAGCCAAAACCATACAGAATAATGGCAGTAACACTCGTGAGATCATGCTCAATCATATCAAGGTACATAAGCAGAAAAGTATGATACATATAAATTACATAACCTATAAGCGTATTAAATGCTTTAAAACCATATTTTTTTTATTTAGTTAATTACATTATTTCTCATATCCATTGCTAAATGTACACATTTTGCCAAGTTTTTATGTGTTTTTTTAGACGTTTGCATTAAAGCTTTAAATTTATTCATGTTAGGCCAGCTAAAGTAATACCTGGGTATAAATTGCTTTCTCAATTCTCTATAAAATGGACAAATTAACGGAAAGTGATACTCATTTTCAATTTGGTTGTAACTACACTTATTACATAATCTACTTTCCCGTGGTGTATTTCTAAATCTACCTTCTTCTATGGCTAATTTATGAGCAGAACATCTAAATCTTGAAAGAGAATTTCTATATTTGGTATTATTAACAAAATTTAAATAATTTTCACTTGTTACATGCATATTACTACTCGTGTAATCTCGACTTATTTTTGTAAAGTGATCTAGCAGATTTTGACACAGACTTTAAAAATCTAAATATTTAGATTCAACCTTATTTTATTCGAGATTTTGCCTATCTACTGGTCTACGTGAAACAGTCTGTAATTGTATATGCGGCTACTTTAAATCATGTTCAATTGCGTTGAGTTTATAAAAAAATAAACATTAAAACTTGAACCTTCCCCCTTTCTCCTTATGTTTGAGTTGTCTTTTACGCTGTATGTCTGTGAAAAAAGCCGGACTAAATAAAGAAGTTTTAGACGTGTAATATATACATTGAGCTACATAAATCATATAAACTTCACAAATGAAATATATATATTTCCATTTTGCCTGGGACGCAGTCGCCAAATAGAGTACAGAAGACTGCGGCAATATGGCAGGGAGCCTTTTATTTAAAAAAATGTTTTAAAATAATTATAACGATTATAATTATAACGATTATAATCTTAGAAATAAGATTTTTTACGTTTTAGTAAAGTGCAAGTAAAAAACATAATTGTTTAACACAATGAAGCGATATATAAATTTAGTACGTTTTAATAAGGATGATAGGCAAACAGTTTAATAAATTCGAAATCGCATGTGCCCAACCGACTGATCGCCATTTCAGCCAATCAGATGCTTGAGATTTGAGACTGGTTTCCAGTCTCAGTTTTATAACCTTCAGCCCTGCAGATTTTGTCAACGAATATTGATCACTGTTTGCTTGGAAAATAACACAAGTCTTGTAATTGTTTTCTTTCTTCTCAAAATAAATATTTTTCTTTAATTGATATCATTACCAAACCTTAGGCCAATCAAATGATGATAATTATTTTCATTATCATGAGACTTTTTCATTGAAATGAATGTTTGGATTATTCGGCTAACTGCACGAAAGGTTTCCAAGCGTCCGTGATGTCGTGCCGTTTTGAACGAATATTTATACAAAACAGACTACAACTGAACAATAAAGAGAAAACGAATGTTAGATTGATTTCGTAAGAATGATAAGAAAATAAATTAGCACTCGCTGAAATGTTCTTGAGCCCAATCATTTCGTAAAATTTAGTAAAACGTTCGCGTTTTATTATATTTTAAATCTCTTCTGCTCTTGGTAGTAAACATGGTTGGACTTCATACAAATCAAAAACAGTATCGTTGGATACTTTATGAATGTGAACTTCCTTCCGTTGCTGCAGATGTCCATGACATATGTTTTTTACCCGGACGAAACACTCGGATGTTGTTTACTAAATTAACTATATTACCTAATAGATTTAGCAAATTATGTATTTGAACATTGCGTCGCTCCACTTGCGGAAATTGTAAAGTGTTGTAGGTGTTAACGTATTTATGATTGATAATATGTAAGAATACCACACAATAGTAATTGAAAGAGACGGAATTTTATTGAGCAGGTGATTGACTGATTTCAGGCCTAGAAAGCTATAAACAATTATTGAGTGACAGAAAGCAGGGAACCAATTCCACTTTGGTATTTCGCCAGAGTTCCCACCCTCTATTTGCCATTATCACGTCCATGCATTCACTGTTAAAAATCAGAGCAATCACACCAACGTATTAAAGATTTAAGAAATCTTGAAACAATAAAGAGGCAGCTTTGTCTTTATCCTGTCTGATCAGCTTTCATTAATCACAGACTGACTCGACTTAACGTTCACTTAATATGCATACAGGGAATTCTTTAAAATTATTTCAAGAGCACACAACACTCTGCATTTGATTTAAAGCTGAAACTTTATCTCTCTATTTCTTAAATAATGCTACTATAGAAAATATATGACTAACACTGATAACAGTAAAATTTACAATTGCCACGTGTTATGCAGACATAGTAACTACTGGCCATCGTTTGAAAGGAGTAATTTCTAAAAGCTACTAAGCTGAATAAGAAACGGTTTATCTTTTCGTCCAGAAACGGTGAAAAGATGGACATTTCTTCCAGTGAACTCAGCACGAAGGCTTTTGTTTTACCAAACCACTGGATTAACCAATTAACTAATTCAGAATAGGAACGCGTTTTCTTTGCTTTACAAAGACACTTTGTATTACGATGGTTATATTCAATTTTTAAAAAAGTAGATAATAACACTTTTTTGAAATATTTTCCAATTCCATATGAGTTATAGCAACAAATAGTTTTATTATAATACTACTCATTTTCGTTTACAGTTTGTGTTGTTTATTTGAAATCGATCATTTTATAATCCCATTCACTCTTTTACTATCTCCTTTTTGTTTTGCCTTAAAGGGGAAGTCGTGTTTTCTGGTTTTGTCTTTTGCTGATATGCAGATTTCACTTTTTTATAATGTTTTGTATGAGAATTTTTGTAGTAACCACCAAACCCTGCCAATTCATAAGCAGCCCTTGTTTACCCATAAGCGCAATAAATTGTATCTCCCCTTGTGTCGTGTTCGAAGAAATTATAGCACTGACAGTCTGTTCTTGATAATGCAGCAAATCTGAAGATTTATGACTCCGTTATCATTCATTTAACTAGTTCTCCATTCTATTTTTCGTGTTATTTTGGAGAGGAAATCGGTGGTTCTCATGGTTGATAGATCGAATTTTGTTTGAGGTATGCAATTACTTCAAAGGAGCTTTTACTTCCCAGAATTTATTATATCGTTAAACTATTTAGGCAGTTCACTAAATAACACAAAAACAACAACACATTATTGCTGCAAGTTAAAAAATATGCTGCTATGAAATAAGCATTTTATCAGTCTCCTTAATTCAGATCAAAACATACATCCGATCATCTTTTCGTCAAAATTTTCAAATTCAATGTTTTCAAAAGTGTTGGAAATTTAATACATTATTGCTATCTATATGTTATTTCTAACTATTTCTTTAATCATAACTTGTACTAGTAAAAATGAAATAATCATGTATATCAAGAAAAGTCACATCCAGTAAACACAGCCTCCCCACTCAGCCAAAAAGTAGGGAGGAGAAAGGAGAACAGAGCATGAGTAAGAAAATGATCAATTTCAAACTAGATAAAATAAACAATTAATGAAAATCAGAATCCGAAGGGGTTACCGCCTACGAAGTCAGTGTCAAAAAGTTGCCACTTGGTGGTTTAAACCAGGTAAAGAAAATGAGTAATGGTAAACACCCTGTATTCTGTTAAAAAAGAGAAAACATCACTAAGCCATGCAGGTTTAGCCATTAAAGAGAGTAAACACATAGATATAGTAAATATCCCAGCTCGAGTATATACAAGAAATGTCTCTTGTGGTAGGCATTGGTTCTGATTTAAAAAAAAACAACTTGTAACATAAGCAAGCAAAATGTTAAAAGAATCCAATTAAAATTAGAAACACGACACTCTATGTGTACTTGGTAAAGGGCTATTAGCAATGAAATGCACAGTGAAACGTCAAACATGAAAGAATTAATATTCATTTAACACGTTTTGAAATTGGCAATGTTTAATTTATGATCATTAGAATTATTCAAATTTCAAAAAATACTATTCATTTCATACATCTCAGTTGCTAAATGTTTTCGTAGTGACCGTTCAAGTCGGAAATATCTTATTGTTTTTAATTGTTGATGAGCCCCTTTTTTAAATTGATCATAGTATAATTCTCTATGATCATTTCCTCTTTGCTTTTTGGCTGAATGGAGAGAGTGTGAGTTGCCTTTCCTAATATTATAATTACAAATGTCATATGGTTCTGTATATCATTTATCTGAAGAAGAGTCGAAAAAACTCGAAACAAGTAGTAAAAGAATTGAGTTTGCCTTCCGTTATTCCTCCTTAGGGAAATCATTTGATATCCCTTCTGTATTCAAAGTAAATGATATGTAAACTGATTGAAGACTGCAATCTGTCGATTTCATAACACGAACCAGAAATTTTTGTCAGTTAAGGATCTAATAGTCAAATGATGTCAAATCATATGAAATTAGTTGACCACTTAGGACTGCAATGCAGCTTGCCATGCGTGCCATGCGTACCAATTAAATGGCCTGAAAATTTCACAGTCTGAATTGTTTATTAGATTATGTCGCGACGTTGCCATTAAATTGCAATTTGTGACAATACACCTATGTGGCGGAAATAATTTCTCGGAATGAAGGATTATGTAACATCAATTATAAAAATGCTTGTGCAAATCGGGGGACTGTCTCCTTAAGTAATATTTTGTTACGAACAACAGTGAAGAGGTTGAAAGAGTTTGGAGAACTACGGCATCCTTCTTTTTAAATCGAAGAAACACTGTTTTTGTACCATAATGAAATATTCGAGTACTTTCACTTGCAGGAAAATACATAGTTTTAGAATGGCAACTTTAAAAGAAAAGGGTTAATCGCCGCTTAAACCACCTCAAGAAGCGAATGAAATTAAGTCGGCATTCTTCCAAGCGCCGTCTCGTGGAGTTCTTAAGTCGAGGCATTTTCAATTTTGGAATAAGTTTCCATTCGTGAACAAGAATACCAGGTAGATCAATTAGCTGACCAACTCCACGTGCTCTGTCTTTTTTTTTAGAAATACGTATAAGTGGTCCGACATTTGCCATGACGGTCAAATTAACAATGAAAACCTTCCTTGGTGACAGTAAGAAATAATTTACTTTGAATTCAAAAAAAATATGCGTTTTTGTTTTGCTAAAATAGGATTGGGTGTTGATTGCATATCTTGCATTTTATTGGTTGTTTTATACACTTAAATAATAGGATGCTAAGACTCAATAATACAGAATGGAAACTGTTCGAATCATGGCTAAACTGTATTGACACATCTTTACCCTTAATGTCAATGAGTGAAACAATATGATAATTTCATTAATAAAAACTATAGTTTTTGCGTGTTTTTCTGGAAATGACTCGGTATCAACTTTTAATTACCTCCAGTGGCCATCATCACAGTACATGCTTATAATTGCTTTAAAACAGATGATTGCATAGATTTCACACCTCTATCTTGATACAGCAAATTTTGCAACTTTCGACTGTTGACCCCTATCATACTCAAACTGATATTTCTTGGTTATTTACCAACCAATTTTTATTCCGTTTTCGTCTTTAACTCTGCAAACAATTAGTCTTGAGACAAATGTAAATATTTACAACAGTTATTTTCTACATTATAAAATTTTCACAAAAGAGCACTTGTGTGCAGAACTTTTTTTTGTTGGGTATATATTTAACATTACACAGAAAAGGAAATAATTATTAGTTTTATTTTGCATTCTCATTGCATTGGAAAGTAAACTTCTTCAATTTAAAATTACGATTAATATTTACATGAAAGGTATTACTGAGTTACCCTATTTTACAAAAACCAATGCACAAGCGTAAAATGAAACTTCCCAACATTAAGAATAATGAAAGTGATTCAAATCAGGATAAATAATAAGAACAGCTTCAAGAAATTTGTTATCTGATTACTTTTTCTTTACAAGTGTTGTTTTCGCAATATAAATCTATAAAATTGTTTCTGTAATTAAGCAGTACTGGATTCGTGAAAAGTAATTTGTTTTGTGAAATCAAGCGTCAAATAAACAGAATCAAACGGTTTTAGCATTGAATGTTTGCTATGTATAAAAGAAAGACATCCATACTTACACATTGCAATAAAGACTTCAATAACTTCTCAAAATTTGTTTTAAATGGCATACCCAAAGTTTTAGAACTTAACTAATACTCAGTACTACACTTCGTCCTTTTGTAAGTTTCAAACGTAACAAGCCGTTATCAGCGTATTTGCCTGACAATTTTATTAGCTGCAAAGCATAATCCTAAGAACAATTGCAACAAAAGCAGTCCGACAGAATAATAGAAAAAATACTCTGTCCGGTAATCACAAAGATAAAACACTTATATCAGCATATGACAAGAATATCGTCGCGAGAGCCGGAAGGAATGTACTATTCTTCAAAAAAGTAACAATAATTAATTTGAAAAATAAAAACCGAATTAAAATGTTCGTTTTTGAAATAAGGAGCAAATACCTGCTAGAATGTAATTATAGAAAATGTGAAATATGAATACATGTAGCCAAATTTAGAAAAAAACTGCTTCAACACATATCCAAAAAAGTAGATAAGAATATTGCAGGCTTCGTTTAACTGAGCCTGTTTATGGGCATTAGTACTGCATATTAAAGTGTATATAACATCTATATACAGGCTGAGTGCTACACAAAATTAACTTTAAAAATATTATCCATCCAATACGATGATTAGCATAACACGATGATCGTGGTTATTTTTAAACTACGCAACATATGATCCCCAGTAAAATGGATTTTCCCGATTAACCGGAATGGAGGTTCCTTAACAGTACAAACTTTTGACCGGGGGACTTACAATAGTCTGAAGACTTTAAATAAGGCTTGAAAACGTAGGACCGATTTATCCTGTCTAATCACCTTGCATTAATCACAGTCAAACTCTTCGCTCTCTGAAATTGAAGCCTTATAATGCAGTCCTTATCAATTACTTCCAGACCATATAAGAAGCAGCATCTAACTCGAAGCATGAGTTGTCAAACTATATTTGACAGATAGTGTTGCCTCGGAAAATACATATAAAATTCCTAAGAAAAGAAGCACACTGTCATCTTAATAAATCAGATAACACTTGGAACGCAGTAAGGGCATAAACATATCAAGTTCTTCATTAGGCATTGTTCAGATTACGTAATTTATTATTTGCCATTAGCTAACAACGCAATTTCAGGAATAAGCAGATACGTTTTAAATTGTTTAACGATAATACAGATGTTTTAAATGTAATCTCCAATTTTGGATTTTGGTTATTTTTAAATAGCAAAATAATATAATTCGTCTATTGACAAAAAAGTGAAAGATGCCTATCAGGAATTGCCACACTCACAAAACACAGCCTCCCCACACAGCGAAAAGGGAGAATGTTTGTTATAAGTATGTCAATTCAAATAAGACGCCACAAACAATAACGAAAAAAAAAGGAGAACCATTGGGGTTACCGCCTTGGAACGGCCAATGGCAAAACAAATTGTCACTGGGGGTTTAAGCCAGGTTCTTGACGCTATTATTAACATCTATAAGCTAAAACAACAGTCACTGTGTCCGTTGGTTTGTAATTTAGGAATTAAATGCAATACCAAAATTTACCAAATTCTTTCTTTGCATTAATTTTCAGCAAAAGTAGGGGTAGATAACTTTAAGATATACAATAAGTATATTGTACATTTAATGGGTTGAATTATTGTTGACTTTACGAAGCCGCCGACGAGCAGTTGATTGATTCGATTTGCTGGTTATCATGTTCTTAAAAAAGTTCTGGTTCCAAGGTCATAAAACCGATTTTAGAAACCAGTCTCAAATCTCAAGCATCTGAATTTCTTGTAGAAATGGAAACAAGTCGCCACTTCAGCCAATCATATGACTGAGATTAGAGACTGGTTTCCATTCTTAGTTTATGATCTTGCGCCCTTTTTTCGCATTCTTATTAAGACTTATGACTAAAGATATGTGAATTATTTTTATAGTTTATCAAATGACAAGCTACTTATACCTTTTAACTGCTTTTCTTTGAAATCAAAGGTGTTCACTCTAAAAATCATTTTTTGCCTCATGAAATAAAAGAAAGGGGATCTTTGAAAGGTACCAAACACAACAAATATGAAAATACTGAACACACAATTTGATAAAGTCTTTTCGTCGACAGTAACGGAAACGCATATTACTGTCCACGCCGCCTAGATTCTGGTTGAGCGCAACTCAATATTTACACCGTTAAATGATAACAATTTGACAAACGATACCATGCATATGGCGGTGAACATGGAACCTTAAATTCGGTATTTTAAGATTAATACAGTTCTATGTTTAGCGGCTTATGGTCTCCAGACAAAAGAATGGGTTCGTCCTTAACGAGAAATCAATTGGCGGATCTGAACATAATAGAATTTAGACGGGGATCTGAGAATAAAATTCCTGCAAATCACAGAGAAAGCCAAAGGCAAAAATTAAAAGGCAGGAAGTATATCTAGGTATTATTGAACAATATTCAAATCAATAATGGCCGGGATATTGAAACCACATATCTTAAAACTGGCCAAAATAAAAAAAAAATTTTTTAAAGTACTGTTAACATACACAAGTATCGTGCTCAACGACCTTCAAAGGACGTAACTGATAACAGCAGTTTTCGCCAGAGAAAAGATGTCTGTAAGGTTTAATAGACCTTTACATCTGAAGCCCAAATGGCCAAGAACCTAAGACAGTTCTCACTCAAAATTCTCTTGATTATTTACCCGAATCCATACGTCTCAGAGTTATTTGATTGAAAGTTTGTCGATTTTTTTACGAAGTAGGTATTTTCCTTTATTTAAAGTATGATTTAGTATGTACAATCTGTTTCGATTGTGGCATCGTTACTATCAAAAACTAGTCACAAATATGACACTCCTTTTAGACCAGAAAGATAAATGTTGTTAGAAAACCATTCAACATCAAAACTTTGTCATCAGCAAAACGCCTATCCTGTTAGTATCAATTAATAAAGACGGTTCATAATTGATAGAATTTTTAGTTTATATTGCATCTTTTATTAACTTTATAACTAGCGTGGCTTTTAACTATCCATATTTGTGCTTTAAAATAAGCAACAATACAGTCTTTGACCTTCCGGAGAAGCCCGATGTTATATTCCTATACAGGTTAAGTGCTCTGACATCTTTAAATTATCATCTAAATTAGAATACTCTCATGGGCTTCGGCTGAAATAAGTAAATTAACCATATAAAATACACCTGTACATTCACTGCTAATTGCGTAAAACTCAAAACATACAGATACCTTCTATTTCATAAATCATATTGCGCAACACGGGAACTGTTTGCAAGCAAGAGAGCGTAATACTTTTGTTAAATTGTTAATTTGTTCAGAATGTAAGCAACAATCAACAAAATGGGAATGATGCAGATGACAAGCCTGAGACAAAATCAGCACAAATGACCACAAATGTAGTCTAAAAGGAGATATATAATTATTTGTTTTCGTATGATGTAATATTTTATATTATTTATAAGCAAGATTTGCTATTTCTAGCTGTAATCCTGTGGTAGAAACGTAAATATAAATACATGTATGTCAAATACGTACGAAGATGTGAACTTTGGAACTAAATATGTTTTTGAAGTAACCGCACATTAAATATGGTAAGAAAATCGTGGTCCATTCATTAATGTTGTTTTTCCACGTATTAAGCAGAAAAAATTCTTCGCTGGAAATATAATTGATTAGACAGACTATTTAAGAAACTTAAGCGCACTACATAATTTCTGGCGCCGTATCCATCCATTAATTTGAAACTGCTTTCCGTTGTCCTGTTATTTAGAGAGAAAATTGGCGGTTTTCAATATAAAATTTAGAAAGTATATAATTAGGACCAGTCGTAGCACTGTATGTAAAAAAGTGTCTTAAATTAAGTTGAATAACCTTCATTAGTCTGTTATACAACTGTTATTATTTTTATATTCACTTCTATGAAAACCACTCTTGAATTTGAAGATGTCCGCACGGCTTGCTGTTGGGCGGGAGAGCGATGTCCTGAACTCTTACTGGAACTAATGTTCATAATCTTTATGAACCATGTGTATATGAGCACAATGTCTACGTCTGGTCACCATCCGATAGATTCAATTAAAAGTGCAAATTGATAGTCCTTTAAAATCTAAATATTTATAGATATTTTATTTCATGGCGAGTGCTCTCCCGACTGTGCTACCCGGACGCTTACACATCTTCTCCTCAACTTATGTTTAGATTTGCACTGCGAAAAATTGCGGTGATGAAAGCATCAAATCTCAGCTGTGCATCTCGATATTTTATTCATTTATTTTCAAGAAGCAAATAGATTTATTTTATAATTATTGCAACTAAACTATTTATAGATATAACGACCTGTTTACAATATTTATTCGGTTTGTCTAGTGCTTATTCTAGACAAGACTGAAGCATCATTATACGCTGCCTGTAATGGAATTCCAAATCTCCATTCAAAGTTTCCATTGTCCATAGAAGTGAAATGACTAAGTAAATACAAACCTAATTACGCTTAAATGTTCATATCATCACTTGCATTCAAATTAACTGTAATAAGTTCCATTAAAGCTATCCGTAAATGTGTCGCTTTAATAATCATAAACACGATTTAATATCATTGCGCAAATTTATAATAGGAAGGCTTGTAATTGAAGGGTGTGAAACTGATACGAAATAACCTTTGAATGTCTGTTAATAGATGAAAAGGGAACGTTGAATGTCACCGAACACGAAAAATATGAAAATATTGCAGGCTCGGATCGATTGAGCCTGTTCATGGGCAGTAATGGAAATGCATATTACTGCCCCCGCCGCCTAGCCCTATGTTGAGCGCAACTCAATATTTACACCAATAAACAGTGATTTTTTTATCCTTCCCAAACATTAGTAAGAAATAACCTTTAATGTCAGGGCTTGTGAAAGTACTTTGCGAACCAAAACACAGATGTCTGTTTCATCCGTGGGTTAATTTGTTTCTTACAGGGATGTTTCCAAATTAAATAAAAACGATGTCATGTAACTTTTTGTTCGATATATTTCAATATTATAACAATAAAGCGGTTTGGGGGATAATTACAGCTATTTTGTAGAAGGCAACGTAGATGTCAGTTTCTCGAGTTGTGTTTTGTTGTAAATTGTGTGGGCATTGTCTGAAAGTAACATGTCTGCAAATGCCTACACATTCACTGCAGTAAGAATGTCTTGTTAAGAACGTCCGGTCAAAATGAAATTAGAATTCGACAAGAATGTCGATGATGCTCCCAGCACCTACACCGGGCGGTTATTATTCAAAACATTATTTCCACTGCGCACATCATCTTATGAAAGAGTTTTGTGATAACAATAATTCAACTAAACAATTCCCTTGTTAAGCTTGGCTTTTATAATAAGATTTTTCTTAACTTATCTCTTTAATTTGACTGCTTGCTTGATTATACTTAAAACGATATAAGTGATTAATAAGTGTGTTTGGAGTTGTTCATCGTTAAAATTGTATTTTAAATTAGTGGATTGTCGCTGTCTGTTAGCATCTAGACAGTTCACTAAGAAAGAGCCTTAATTTTAGAATACCATAAAATATAATTAATAGTTTTACTCTGCTTACTTTAATGTGATACAGCGAAATAAATTGGTTTTACGTAGATCTATAACACTTTCTTGAATTTCTGGTTTGTACTAATAACTTCCCAAAATTTAAGTTTCACATTAATATATGGAACAGAGAATGCCGATATTCGTTCACAATACGCGCAATGTTAATCATTCTAACGTGAAATAGTTCTCTACAAGCTAAACAATTCTAAGGAAGAGAAAGACAAAGTGACATTCTGACTTCATTGGAAATAGCACTCTCTTACACTATCGGCGTTACATTCACCTCTGTTATACGCTGGGACTACTTTCAACTACTTTTACTTTAACACTCAAAGAAATAGTTCACCAATTACATTTACAATAGATTAAGTTTCTTCTGTTTTAATGAAAGATCATGTAGCTCATTATTCTAGTTTATTGTATTATTTTTAAGTTTTTATGAAACTTTTGTCTTGTTGAATAATATCATAAATAGAAGTCAATTATTCAGAAATTGTACGATCTATATTTATTTTATGTAATGTTTTATATTTGCTATCCAGGTATTTTAAACAATGTACTTTTACGTAATGTAATATTTTCAATAGAATGACAATTACAAAAACTTCAGTGGGTCATCCACAATGTTTGCTGGTAAACAGAGAGAATACCTGCGTTCAAAATGTGATTGCCCAGACAGAGGATTTGGGAAAATTAAACGCACCACATAATTTCCGACGCGGTATCCATTACATTGACTTTCGTTCCTGTTATTTAGACAAGAAATTGTCGGTTCTTAACTTTGAAATACGCCGTTTAGTTTCAGAAAATGTATCATTAGTGCAAACAATCTGTTTTAGTCTCAGAATTTATTATATCTTGGCACTGTATTTTGTAATACAGTTTCTTAAAAGGAGTCGAATTACATTCATTATACTGTTTTCTATGATGAATTGATGTGTTGTTTTACTTGAATGAATAGAATTACTGTCACGAATAATTACTTCATAAAACATTTAAGCTCTTCTAAGATTTCCTATTGAAGGTTATTTATTAAATAGTCAAAATTGCGCAGTAAAAGGGCCATAACCCTAAATAAACTCTGCAAAAAAGCATTGTTTCATACTCCAGAAATATCAAAATGCACCGATAAGCTCAATACATATTCAATTTTCATTTCATTCCAAATTTCACAAAGCTCGTTATTGTTTCCAAATTATCACACTTTAAAATCTAGTATTTGGTAAATGAAGTCTTTATGGTCAAAATATTAAAATTGCATGTCCGAATAACTGGTCTGTTTTATTAAAATGAATACATTTTCCCTCGGTGGACATAATGTGACACATGTTTCACAAAGCTATGCACTTCCCAATCTCGACAATTGCATGCATAACAATATGTGCAAAACACATACAATTCACTCTATGAAACCCATAATTAAAATAAAGAAGAGTGTATTGGCTTGTATTGCCAAGCAGACCATAGCAAAGCTACAGAAATTATTCCAGTGAAATGGAATAGCATTCCACAAAATTTCTTTTTGAATTGCATTATATTTTAATGATACAAAGATGAGCAAATGATCAAAACTGATGGCGGACCCAATGGAAATTAACTTGAAATCATTTTCAATGTACCAGTGAGATAAAAACACTTATTTTTCAACCGAGTTATGCTCATTGATGATTGTTTGTCTGTTTTTACTTTGAAAATCAACATTTATTTAGTTAGGTCTTAGAACTTTAGAGTAGTTTATAATTATCCAAACACTAAAATGCCAACAAGAAGACTTATCTTCCTTATAATTGGGGCGCGTCACGGGAAAAAGGTAAATTTGGACAGTTAACAGCAATTCTTGAAATAATGAAACAAACTTGAACAGACGACACTACTTATTATGCATTTAGCGGTAAAATTGACATTATATTGTCAAAATGTGTAACAATATCTCTAATTAGTTAGGAGAAATTATAGACAATCTTAAGTTCTTTCCAAATATAATAACAAGTAAAATAACACAAATATGACCGAAGACACCTTTTCCCCGTGGCGTGCCCCTATCTGTCTTTCCGGAAACACCAAACATATCTTTATATAGTTTTTTTTTTCTTTTAGAGGTCTGTAAGTTAACCTATTCTGCAATTTCACTGCAACATTACGGGAGTAATAAGGGTCCAATGTTTTTCATAAATGCATATTTGATTAACGATAAAGACAGGGTTCTGTTCAGAAACTAAAAGAAAATATATCTTCAAAGAGGAAACCGAATGTTAACAAATCTTGAACAGTGCGTATTACAGTAGCTGGCTTCCCAGTGATCTTTAAGTCATCTGAGCGGATTAATAAACAGATGTTCCTGGAACCTGCAGTTCGCTTGGTGCACGAACATCTGTTTATTAATCCAAGCGGATGAAGATCACAAGGATTTAATGAACAAGATTGATTATCTATTTTAATATGAGATGGCTTAAGCTTACTAGATCATGATAATGGTGTTTGTATGATGAACTAATGAGCTTACACAAGCATAATTTGCATTATATTTGCCTAATGTAATAAAATAATCTTAACATCATGTGTATGAGATTGGAATATCTTAATATTAAATATCCGTTAACATGGTAACGTATCATATACAGGGGCGGATCCAGGATTTCAGCAAGGGGGGTTGAACTCAGCGAGTCATACTTTTAACATCGTAAATTTGTAACTGAGCTAGAACATCAGCCCCTCGGATACGTCCAGGGTTCTCGATAAATAAAATGAATTTGTAAGTGCCTAACTAATCACGAGATCCGGGGGCCTGTTCCCTGGGAAAATTTTAAAAATCTATATGCTAAATCCTGCATTTATAACGCGCTAGGCAGTAAGCTGCAAAGTATTTAAAAAGGTTAAATATGCATATCAGGAATTGCCACATTCAGAAAAAACAGCCTCCCACACAGCAAAGAAGAAGAGAGAGAGAGCACAGTTAATAAAATGATTGGCTTCAAAACATACATAACAAACAAAGTATAAAGTGACTTGATGTTAAAGGAAACACGACAAATATGAAAATATTGCAGGCTCGGTTTGATTAAACCTGATCATAGTATGAATATGTAATAACAAATAGCGTATAAGACAAACGAACCAGAAAAGATAAAACATTATTGCAAACGTGCTTTTTCGCAGAAAGACTATATAATTTTTTCATGCTCTATTAAAATTACAATGATAATGATTTATCTACACTGCGCTAAAAGGTATTTAAATATTTTCTGGGCGAATGTGTGTATTTATGGATTGTGCTGATTGTTGAATTGGAAGGTAATGAGACTGGCGTTTGGCGGCCATGTGGTGATTAACAAGTTTCCATTGAGTTACGAATACCCACTTGTTATAGTATTTTGGGGGTTTTATAGTCAGTGTAATAAGTAATTTTTAACAACAAACGTCGAATAAAGTTAGGAAATGTCATGCTAACTATCTTTCTGCGAAACAGTAAGTGAAAAAAATCACAGATGTTTGTTTCTCTTTATAGATAATGCTGCAAAATTACATATAAATATCAAAATATCTCCGAAAACATGCACAATATAAACACTAAATCTACGGCTATTATCTTTTACAGAGAAACTTAAAATAATTCTTTAATTTTTGTTTACTTTGCCGCAATTTTTAAACTTTTGGACAAGGCTAGACACATCAGCTTCAAACTAGTGGATAGTCCTGACAATGAATTTTCTTTGAACATGTGCCAACATTTACTTTAAAAAAATCCTAAATACAGTTTTCTTTGGTTCTTTTTAGCATAACTAAGAAATAACTAGGGCGTTTATGATTTACAATGAGGTAAAAATGTCTGATAGGTATGTTCAATATTAAATTAAAGAACACCTTTTGCTTAAAGTTAAATAAATCAATAGATGCTAGTCGCATCTCAAAGGGTTTAACAAATGTGCTTAATTTATTATGCAGATTGAAAACTTTTCATTAAGTCATAGAGGAAAACATACCATTCTTGTTATAAAATTATATTAAACTGTAAAACATATTAAACTGTAAAACATAAAGATTTAGATATTGTAAAATCATGTCGTGCTTATCTAATCTTCGGCTTGACTATCACTTTTTCTAAATATGTGCTAGATTTTGTTTAGGACACTTAAAAATCTTTGATGCTTCTATTTTTCATGAAATATCACACTGTTCAGGTTGACTTTCGAAACAGTTTTAAGTTGGCGAGCAAACACTTGATCCGTGAAAATCTGCACATCTGAAACTTAATGAATTCTAGATGTTTTAGCTAGCTGTGTGCTTAAGCCGGTTTTTTGTAAGAAAGCCATTGCACGGGATACATATTTGATAGAAATCATTGTCTTGTCTAAGAACATTTTCTCTACAACATACCTGCACATTCACGACAAGAACATCATCATTTACATCCAAAGATGCACCCAGCACTAACACCGCCGTGGCTAGTATTCCAAAGATTATTTCCACTGCACAGTTCATCTTATGGCAATACTTCTACTAGCGACCGCGTAATTACAATAATTCAAGTAAACATTGTTCCTCATTGCGCGTGACCTTTTATATAAAGATTTTTCTTAGCACCGCCCACGAGATTACGTCCAGAAATTTGATTGCTTGATTATATTGAAAACGAGGTACAGTTTCCAGCGCGATTAATAAGTATTCTCAGAGTTCGACAGGCGTTAAATTGTTCTTTCTAGACTGTGGTTGTCTGTCTGTTAGTTTCTGTCCGATCCAGTTGATCATAGATTCAATTATAAGATATGATCAAGGAGTAAATATAGTTTTACTTCTTTTAATTTCTGTAATCTTCAAAGCGTGAAATAACCCGTTGTTCAGAATGTCAAGCCGGGAATAATTGGCATGCTTGCATTCGGTATTGCCATTATTACTTCCTTAGCAAACGTTCTAAGTTGCATTTGTTCAGTGAATGCTGAGATTTTTTTATATTATGCATTCACCTCTAGGTTTCATATATAAACAACGCCGGTTTACACCATAGATTAAAAGGGAACGCTGAAAAGAACCGAGCATGACAAATATGAAAATATTGCAGGCTCGTTTTGATTGATGGGCAGTAATGGATATGCATACTACTGCTCGCGCCGACAAACCCCGGGTTGAGCCCAATTCGATATTTACACGTGAAAACTATACAATTTAGATCCATCCAAACAATGAAATGCAAATTGCGGCGAACATGGAACCTTCAATGCGGTATTTTCAAATTCGTACCATTCCATGTTCTGTTCCCAAGATAAAACAATGGGTTGCCCTAGACGAGAAAACAATGGGCGGAACTGAATAGAATAGAATTTTATCAGGAGTCTGAGAATACAGGTCCTGCATATCATAAAACGCCAGATACAAAAATTCAAAAGCAGGAAAGACGAGTATCTTAGGGGTGCTTGAACAATATCCAGATTTATATCGGCTGGGAATCCTAAAATTGGCCGAAATATTAAAACAACAAAAGTAATTTATTTTTTTAAAGTTTTATCGACATACATAAGTATCGTGCTCGACGTAACTGTTAACTGATTGGATGTACGGGGGAATTTTTACAGCTGCGTAAGAACGTTAAGAACTGGAAAAGATGTCTTGAATCATGAAAAAAACTCGATGCAAAATCCGATAAACAATATTTAAATAAGTTGAACACACAATTTTCTATGAAGAATTCCAATATCAATGTGAGACTTGCTTGTTAAGATCATAATCGGTTCACATCCAGTAGCAAGGGTTTGAATGATGAGCACCATTATCTCCTCATTATTCATAATTACATACTTCAGTTATTTTCTGTACAATAACTATAGTCTTGCGCTGTATACAATCTATATGTCAATGTCTGAATTACGATAATATAGATTTTTCTGTATATTACAGAGGCAAACGTTTAATAAGAGCTTATATTACGTTTATGTAAATAACTATATCCAGTAGGTATAGAAACGTCCTAATATCGAGACAAACTTAGCCGGAACGAAATAAATACAACAACTGATTCTGTAAGTATCTGTAATTTCCGGATAGGACGATGCACCTCACTTAGAGTGATCTTGCTGATCTAGCACCTAAAATAGTTACCGGAGGTCAGGATTTTCTCATCTAAACCGACGCACATGATACATTTTAATATAACAATTGAATGTTTTGATATTTTTCAATTTCCCTCCTATTTTAAAATTTTCAATAAATTTATTTCTTATTTATGAAAGTTCCAATACTATACTGTGTGGGACTATCACGAAGCGTTAATCGATATATTCGAGCTGTCAGATTTATTGTAACTGTCACGTCTGCGAGGCAAAAGCAAGCACACGCGTCAGCTACTTTTTCCTTGCATGCTATATACTTAGGGACCATTGTATTTATATTTTAATTCCGAGTTTTAAAGCAGTGGAAGATTTAATTCCCAAATCTTCATTGTTCAAAATTGTCACAGACTCGTCTTTCACGAGGCTCAGATGCACAATATTGCCAGCCTATATAAAATTTACATTCATGAAAGGTTTTAATCCCTCATTGGCACACAATATGTTCATATTTCTTCTCAACTTTCATAACACACAGAACTTTGTTGAATCTGATTTCATTAAAAAGCATTTGTTCCGGGTGGTAAAGTGTGCAAAAAAGCTTTATTGTAAAATTAATGCACAATGATTTACTGCGAAAAAAAAGTTTTGTGAATCGCTCTTAATTTTCGTTATTCGTTTAACTATTTCTCTCAAATCATTTTTTCCGAAATCTTAAAAAAATAAAGAAAAATGACATTATTGTTTTATAGCTAAATGACCCAGCGGAAAAATAGCATGCTTAATAAAGAATTGAAACCTTTACCCTGTCACGGAGGGTTAGCAATTAATTTCTCTGTTTGACATTAGAGTGTAAAGGTGGTCCGGTCCGTATAATAAGTGTTTTCCGGAAAAACTGAGGCAATCCAGCAGAGATATAATAACTTAATACGGCACTTGTCTTACATTAATTGGGAATAAAATGAATGAAGCCTTCTTAAAAAAACCAATACCATTGACAGCTTCCGTTTGTGTTTACGTAAATATATTTTATTAATCTGAACTGTTTATTTGATAGGTTTTCATTATAAATTAGTTTGTGTTTTATGCAAATAAATGTATTAAGTACTAAAGTCCTGAGAAAAGTTCAACGTTAAGTCCCAGGCTCTAGTTCTGTGTTGTGCTCCAATAACTTGTTCGCACGGGTCAAATGGGATTTGTCCCTAAAAAGACACAAAGAGTTTCCTTTCCAAATATATTGTTTTAATGTTGTTAACTTATAGGAATCCAAATACAAAGTGTTCAATAATAGAAATCAATATACATAAATGTCAATACAATCAACATTGATTATTTCTCAAATGTATAAAGTACATCAGTTTAACCAATTAATATATTTTTGAATTATATAGTTTTTACTTACTTTAAAAGACAATAATTTCAATAAATGAGTTTAATATAAATCAAAGTGAATGAGACCGCTTGGTGTTTTCAAGCGTTAGAATGACACTAAAATTCTTACATGATATTTATCAAAAATCATTCGTGAATCGTACAATATCTGACTTCTTTCAATGCGTAAACCAATGAATAATTTTATTATTTACATCTCTTCCAAATTTAACAACAAATAGCCAAAAAACGTTTTCCATCTTTCTAGTTTCCTTTTGGAGAATTCATAAATGACGTAATTATTGAATTAAACCCAAAGAGCCAAAATCACGCTTACTGCGCTATAGTCTTTTGAATCTTACTTGTAGTTCTAAAATGATTTTGTACCATTCACAGCTTTACATACATATTTATCTTTTAAACATTATTTAACTGTTTTTTATTATCATTTTCTGTGTTTTTCTATGAAAACAACTAAACATACTCTAATATTTACATATAACACAACAAACTTTACTTAGTTAATAAACATTACCTTTACTTAAATGTTTCTTGTGCAACAATTAAAGTGTTTAAACAAATAAAGTACTTTAATCAACTTACGTAAAAAGACACAAAGAGTTTCCTTTGCAAATATATTGTTTTAATGTTGTTAACTTATAGGAATCCAAATACAAAGTGATTTCTACTGGAAATGAACTGCTAATTTAATTGTTGCATTGCAAATCATAACCAATCAAAATTATTGTTACAAAAATGTATAAGATTAATTAGATTTTTGACCAATCAATATTAACCCCGAAATCTTGAGGACGCTGTAAAATTCCAGCCCCTGGACCGAATCCACAAGCGCGAGTCATAATCGCGTCTTAGGATGACATTTATGGCTTCAAAGGCCGAGATCAGCATAAGTAATTAAGTAAAGGGATTATCTAATAATTTATCTGTCTGACATCTAAAAGTTTCTTTGTTCAATACATGTTTAAGCCGCTGACTTGATTAGATTATAATCTTTGTTAGTTGCTAACTTTTCCATGAAATCTGTCAACAAATACCTTTATAAAAATAAAATGCAAAAAAACCCTTTAAGTTAATTTTTTAAACTTAAAACAAATACCGGTACCTTTACGAAAATTAAAATGCGAAAACTTTTAAGTTATTTTTTTAACTTAAATTCGAAATACAATATAAGTTTCGAAAACAAAAATACCTAAAATTTAGTGCATAACATCTGCCATCTTTATCTTGTTGATTTAAGAATACATTACCAAGCACCGTTAAAGCATTGTTAAACTTTTCAAGTGCTTAATATATCGTTTTAGGCAGCTTTGTCATGTTTCTGTGAGTGATTTATTATCTGATTTAATTTTTAAATGGCTAACAAATCAATTGACCGTTCTAGAAATTGATGTCTTTTCCTTGTTTATTGTTTCTGTTATTGTGACACCTTGCCCAAGATCGTAAAAAAATGAAACTGATCACCTGTTTCAAATCTCATACATTTGATTGGTTGAAATGGAGATTGGTCTCCATTCAACAAATCAATTCATATGATAAGAGACCGGTGCCCAAGATCATAAAACTAAATCTGGAGATCAGTCTCAAATCTCAAGCATCTGATTGGCTGAAATGGCGACCAGTCGCCATTTCAGCCAATCAGATCCTTGAGATTTGAGACTGATCTCAAAACTTAGTTTTATGATCTTGGGCCCTTAGTTATGTACTGTCAGCTTTATGAATCGGTGTGTTCCTACTCAACTGTGGTTTTTCTTTAAAGGATTGTGTAATTTACTCTTGTATATGCCATGTCAATTTTAAAATATATGAAGGCTGAGCCCACTTGTACTTGTTTGTTCATTATTGGAACCTTTGGGGGTGTAAGTGTAAGGTTGGTGCACCCTAGAACCTGGTTTAAACACAACAGTGGCCAATTGTTTTGCCAATGATGGTTCTATAATAGTATTAAGTATCAGAATATTACCACAGCCAGAAAACACAGCTTCTCCGCGCAGCTAAAAATTAGAGAGGTAAAGATAGCGTGAGTTTATAAGAAGACCAATGTCGACAAAGACACTACAAACAATTAACGAAAAAGAGACCTTGTGGGTTACCACCTTGGAACGGCGAAACCAGGTTCTAGGGTGCACCAACCTTACACTTGCCCCAACAAGCGTTTGCCATTGAGTTCTCTTATTTTTAATTGTTGTTTTTTTCTTATTTGAAATGTATCACTTTATGAATCCAATCACTCTTTTTCGATTTTTTTGACTGCGTTGCGAGGCTGTTTTTTCAGGGTGCGGCAATTTCTGATATGCGTATTTCACTTTATTTCGGTCGTTGCTAACATACTTTGCCAGGTAACCTTTACAGTAGATCTGTAATATAATGTATCTTTACCGAAAAGCCATCATTAAAATATATAAGTATATTCAACACCGTCTGTCTGTTCGATTGCTGTTAACTGAACAGTAGAATGTTACCTAATTGGGAAGCACGCAGTTTTATTCGGACAAGATAAACCGCTATTTTAACGAAAAGCTTCTCACGGAAATGTTGCCGTTATGAATTTCTTTATTCAATTATTCTATATTCCTTACGAAATATTGCTGGTATAAACGGCTTTTATTCAATTAGACTAGTGTCGAATCTGAAATCAACTTTACTAGCATCATACATCAGTCTGTAATTTGCATAAAAGCCAGGACGATATTAGCGTATTATCTTTTCAAAGTATTTAATTATCTGGTCTGAAAATTATAAACCTGACATTTGAAGACTAGCCGCCATTTCAGCAAATCAGATCCTTGAGATTTGTGTCTTGTTTTAATTCTCAATTTTATAACTTTGGGGCCTGATCTGAACTTCACTAGATCTTTCATAGATGTATATAAGAAGGTAACACTCAGCACGGGGAAGTAATTTTGTACTAGAACGATCCCTTTGGGATGCATTTACATCCAGTAATGACATAAATATTTGTTCATCCAAGTGCTTCAAAGAACCTTATTGTCTGGAGTCATTTGGTCAATGTTTACATGTCGGAATGACGTTTTCTCAATTTCGTACATAATGACAAAATATGTCAAATCTAATTCAATTTGATAGAAATGACACTAAATATCGTTAATTATATCTAATAAATATCCCAACCTCCTAAAATGGAAACGTTAACTTTACTTATCAGATCAGTTGAAAACACATCTTTTGCATTAGTTTAAAAAAGATGTAATTTAATAATAAAAATTGTATTGTTATTATTAGAGCATTAACTCTAAAATTTAAAAAAAATGTGAAGACTTAATTTAAAATTTAAATTGATTCTTTATAGTTTTACTGTTGTTACTCTTGTTACTCACTTAAACACAGGCTGGTAAGTACCATTCGCTTCCAATTGTTATGTTTAAATTCATTAATTAAAAACTTTTGAAAGCCACGTACTGAACATGGCCAATATAAAAATATTGCACACTTTGCTCGTGGGCAGAAATGGAAATGCATATTACAGCCCACGATGCATATCCCTACTTCGAGCGCATCTCAGTATTATCACACATATATTTGTTATCCATCCCAAAAGATATACATATAGCGTTGACAATGTGACCATCATTACGGTTATTTTGGATAACTGCTATTCTACGATAAAACGATCGGTTTGCCTTGAACGCAGAACTGAATAGAACAACTTTTTTAATAGGAAATCAGAGAATAAATCTTGCGTACATGTATCAAAGGACTTTAAAAAGCAAATTGTAAAATGTTTCCTAGAAGGGATATTGAAACCGTAAATATGAAAATGGGTAAAAAAAATGAAAAAGATGAGAATAAACTTTTAAAGTCATGGAACATGACAAACATGACAAATATGTGCGGAGTTTTTTACCTGACACTGTTCATAATCAGAAATGGAAATACATTAATTTCGTGCCCGACGACCTTAACAGACATAATAGTCAGCACTGACAAAATGTATGGGGAGATATTTTCCAGCCGCCATAGTTCCTAAACAATGTTACTGTGATAGTTAAATAGAAAAAATGGAGCTTTGAAAGCCATCAAACATGATATATGAAACTATTGCAGGCTCGATTTGATTAAGCATGTTTAAACATGTAAGCAGCGATAGAAATGAATATAGATTGTATTTGGAGACCGTACTAGGACAATTTTATGCAAAATTACATAAATATATGTTTTGCATGTGACTTGTTCTAAATAAACAGGTCAAATATATGCGATGCAACAGCATGGAGCCGAAATGAATATAGATTGTATTTGGAGACCGTACTAGGACAATTTTATGCAAAATTACATAAATATATGTTTTGCATGTGACTTGTTCTAAATAAAAAGGTCAAATATATGCGATGCAACAGCATGGAGCCGAATAAGCATTTATCTAATCAATTAGACAAATTTTAAATTTAAGAAAACAAATTACTGATCAATGGGAGTTATAGTAAGATGAGGGCAATGTTACAGTGGGTGCGGATTAAAAGTGGTGACAAAACTCCGTGTGACTGTCATAAGAGCATTGAGTTTAGTTTTATCTTGCCTATATAAAATTTGCACCCCCACCCCCAGACAGTGTATCGGAACAAGAACCATTAAATGTAGAAATCTCAACGTACGTCTTAACGTACTAAAAACCATTTCTGCGTTGTCTGTGCTATGCAGGATTTATGTTCTCAGATCCCCTGTCATAATACTATTCTGTTTATTCCGTCCATTGTTTTCTGGTTTAGGACAAACCATCCATTTATCTAGTGTTTTCTCGTTTAGGACTAACTATGGAAGCCCTGGAGGGTCACTTTTGATTTTCGACTTATGGATTTATTTTACCTCTTTCTTATGACTTTTGATTTATTACTTATGGATTTCGTAATTGTCCCACGTGCTTGCCGCATCTTTTCCAAGGAAAATGGCGGATTCTGACGACGTTTCAGACGATGTAAGTTCATTTACCTTAGATTCTTCGTGTATTACAGGAGACTTATTTTAAGTCAAATAAAAAGCAGAACATGTAGGATCAAATTCAAGAACAGTATATTATTTATTCAGGCCTTTTTATTTAATTCAGAAAAGAACATATTTTTCTTGCATCTTGTACCTCAAAAGGTCTACTCCTACTGTTTAAAGAAGGCTAATTACTAAGTATAATTTAACATGAAATATGCCATCTACTTCTACTACTACTACTGCTACTACTACTACTACTACTACTACTACTACTACTACTACTACTAATACTGCTACTACTATTACTACTAATACTACTACTACTACAACCACTACTACTACCACTTCTACTACTATTACTACTACAACTACTTCTACTACTTCTACCTCTTCTTCTTCAACAACAACAGCAACTACTTCTTCTACTACTACTACTACTACTACTACTACTACTACTACTACTACTACTACTACTACTACTACTACTACTACTACTACTACTACTACTACTTTTTCTTATTTAGGATGCAGAAATCAGGGAAAGGAAAAACAGAGGTAGCAATGTAAAAACTGCATTTCGGAGGAAGACATTATCGTCAAAGTGAATATAGATAAATTTCATCAAGACGAGGTGGAGGCATTCGGAAGATTGCCTCAGACAGTGGAATCAAAAACTGAAGTCGAAAAACGTCTTTTTTTATTTTTTATTATGTTTTATATATCGTACATTTTGTAGGTACATTGTTTCTTAAGATACAAATTTCTTATGCAAAAAGCATTGTTACAGTATAAGATTTAAAAATAAATGGTGTTTGTTATCTGTTTAAACGAATTTATTCCAAAAAGTGTTTGCTCTAGGTTTTTCGACCAATCACATGCCCCGAAATTAAAAATTCTAAACATTTTATTTCACATTAACAGTTGATGTTGAATGTTCACGTGACACAGATCAACTATGACAATATGAATAATACAAATAATTCTATAGCAAAAACTTAACACTTATTAGGTTAGTGGCTAAATGAACCAACATTATATGACTTAAATACCAATCTCGGGTGCTGTGCTTCTATGCGTTTGGTGTTTGAATCACAAATTTGTTTATTTAGCCTTAACCTAAAACATGTAAAAAGTAATGTTTGTACCAAGGCAAAGAGTAACAGCAAAATACAAAAGTTATAAGTTAAAAGTCACAAGATAAAAGTCATAAATAAAACGCTATAATTAAAAAGTCCTCAGGCACAAGGCAAAAGTCATAAGTGAAAGATCATAAGTGAAATGTCATAATTCCCAAACCGCAAAAAAGCGTAAATTAAAGTCAGCATTAATCACAATGATCAATAAATATTTTTATTCATTTATATTACTTTTCTCTTTTAATTCCATAATGCATAATAATGTTTGTTTGCTATTTGTTGCGAACGAATTACTCGTTGAATCTAATAGAATAGACATTTTTTTTTAATAAAACAGACTTGTAAGAGTTTATGAATGTTTATGGGGAAATCTTTTCTTAAAAGAATCTAGAAGCTCGAATTGTTTCTTTTATCCCTGTCATCGTCTTCTTGCTGATTTGACTTAAGAGGCTCTGGTCTCGGTAAGGTAATGGAGTGACCACCCCTTTGGCTTTGCAATGCAATTAGCTTCTTATGATTTATTTGTGTGTGTGTGTGCTTTTGCACCCAACATTTGTTAGCTGATGGGTGTGTTAGAGTTATTTCTCCAAGACAACTTGTACTTGTTTGTTGATATGAGAACCTGCTGTGCCTAGTGTCCAGATAGTGCATCCAAGAACCTGGTTCAAACCACCCAGTGGCAAATTGTTTTGCCGCCGACCGTTCCAAGACGGTAACCCATAAGGTTCTCGTTTTTGCTAATTGTTTGTGGTGTCTGTTTTGAAATTGGTCATTTTATAAACCAAGCTCTATATTCCTCTCTTCTTCTTGGCTAAAAGTGTGTGGAGGCTGTGTCTTCGGAATGTGGCAATTTCTGATATGCACATTTCACTTTCTGTGTAAATATTGCAAATATGTACGTCTCTCAAGTTAACTTTATTGCCGAACTCGGGAGTTTCATACAGACCTGGTACAAAAAACAGTGTGTCCTTGAAGCAAAAATTTAAATTTTCACATTGTATTGGGTCTAGTTCATTAAATATACATGTATCGCGCAAGTCTTTGAAAAAATTTACTAATGGATTCCATTTTGTCGTAATGTACACCACGATTTTAAATGCGTTGGTTAGATGTTTTTTTCAACTACAATACTTCGGGCCCCAGCAAACGGGTCTGTAGAATCGTGTCAGAATTATTGCTGCAATAGTAAATATTAAATGAAGTTTTCTGTTCCACCATCACGGAGTAGTATTCGAGGGCATTTTGATGTTCATTCAATGCGTATAAAACGCAAAACGTGTCGGTCGTTATTCAAGTCCGAATCATCTTATTTTCTTTACCAAACCCATACACAGCACCACGAATACAAAATGCATGTTTTTTGCTTGTCATAACCATCAATATACCATGTAAAACTGGGTGCTTTGGCGCAGTATACGCGCTGGAGAAGACGATGTGCTTGGCGCGGCTCTACACCAATTGGATCAAGCGCTCTCATCATTTCAAAGACGTCGTCTATTTTGACGTACACGTGGTAATCAAACATTAACCTACGCCACATATTACAGTTACCTATGCATTGTCCACTTGTTTGTATTTCTCTCTTTACAACATCAGACACATCAGTCTCAAGATGAGTATATATTCTCTCTCTTCGTTTTAAATTTTAAGCGTTTAAGAATTCACTTCTCTTTACTGCACTGTCCTTAATGACGCCGTAACCCCATGCCGTTCTATTAAAATGCTATAAGTTCATAGATCTTACAACCTTTCTGGAAGTACTATTTTAAGCAGAGTTCTGTTTGCTAAAGATGTTGAGAGGGAGTGCCTCGGCACAATAGCTTGGGTATGCCGAACAGTATAGTGATAAAGACACAGATCGACATCAAGGTTTTCATCCTCATTACCTTTTATCCAGTCGTTGTGTCTGAAATACAAGTTTATCTTCTATATAAATCTGTATAAAGTTGTGGTTAAAATAGGTAAATATAATTATTATCTGCGTTTCATAAAGACTATTGAGTATGAAAAGTTAGATGCGAAAAACTTATCACCTTTGAAATGCTCTCATTATAATTTTTACTCTCGAATGGTCCTATATCTAATTTTGTGCTCATGTGTTTTTTCATAATTTTCGGAATATACCACAAAATGAGACATAAAAGCTAAATGCAAAATGGAGCTCGATCACTTTAAAATGTGAGCTTTGTACGTGTATTCTCTGTCTACTTGTTAATATACAGTTTAAAATTGTACAGAACATACAGTCACTTTTGGAATTACAGTCTGTGATTAATTTTAACCATATAGACATATTTAAAAGAACATTAAATCTCCCCTCCTAAACACATCCTCTCCTCAATGACAAATCTTAATTAAACTAATAAAAAAAGTTTGGAACACATACCTGAAATCAACGTTGTTGCTTCCAGCTTCTATAGCACGTGTATAATGGGTATGCCAGAAGTCGAAGGTCAAAAGTCAAAAGTTGGAAGTCAAAAGTCAAAAGTAAAATATCCGTAAGTCGAAACTCTAAAGTGGCCCTCCAGGGCTTCCATAACTAACCATTCATTTATCTAGTGTTTTCTCGTGTATGACAAACCATTCATTTATCTAGTGTTTTCTCGTTTAGGACAAACCATTCATTTATCTAGGGACCATACGCCTCTGAATATGGAATGGTATTAGCCTTAAATGCCGCAGTGAAGGTTCCATGTTCACCGCCATATGCATGCCATTGTTTGGATGGATCGAAAATAGTACTGTTTGTTTGTGTAAATATTGAGTTGCGCTTAACCCAAGGCTAGGCGGCTTTGGTAGTAATATTCATTTCCATTAAAAGGCTTAATCGAACCCAGCCTGCAAGATTTTCATATATTCCGTGATCAGTGGCTTATGAGGTTACCTTTTCACCTATTTCTTTAAATTTTATCTTTTACTCGTATTGTTTAGTTAAGATACATTTTGAATCAACTGCAACATAACGGCTCCTTGTTCTTTATGAAGTTTATAATGATCAACTGATATGATGTTATATGTTTATTCTTATGTTCGATTGATATTGAGCCTATACAAGTTGGGTTTTTTTTTGTTTCAAGTACTTATTATTACCAGTTAACTGCAATCATATCTTTTATACGTATACTTTTTATATAGAAGACAATAATAATCACATTAATTATCAACATTAATAAAATTGTTATTTAACCTCTAGCATGTAAACAACTACTTCTACTGCCACTACTACTACTACTACTACTACTACTACTACTACTACAGTTTTACATCACTTTTTATTAATGACACAACATACCTGTACATTGACGACCAAACCCTCCTCGTCTACATCCATGGATGCCCCAAGCACCAACGCAGGGGCAATTATCCCAAATATTATTTCTATTGCACAAAGCATCTTATGGCAAGTTTTCTGCAAAATGTCTCGTAATTACAGTATTTCTAAATAAACATGGTTTCTTAGCGTGCGAGTCTTTTATACGAAGATTTTCTGGAACCGCCTTAGAGGTATCTTCCTGTCATCTGATTCGTTATTTTGGTTGGAAGAACGCGCAACTTCTAGACGATTTAAAATGAATTATTTCAATTGACAGCGTTTAAATGTCTATTTCAGACTTAAACTTCTATTCGGTGTTTTATCCGATTCATTACAAAGGAGACAATTCTATCTTAGATTCAATTATATGATAACCCAAACACGTTGTTAAACGCACTTTTAGCCCAGTAAAGATCTAGAAACAATTTTCTTGAGGTGATAAAAGTAACATTGGAAACCGCCTATAATATCCAGCCTCCCATTGGTCAGTTCTGAGAATAAGCTTAATTTTAACCAATCAGATTGCTTTTACTTGAATGTAGTTTTCATGAACAGTTATTGTGTCGTTTATTGCTGACAACTATAACAGCTAATTGCATACCTACCTCCGCCGAATCAGTTTAAAATTAATCGTTGAACCCAATGCAAAAAGAACTCGATTTTCTTTTATATTTCTCCCACTGTTATCTAGCAGATTGTGCTGGCGTTATTGATCAAGTGCATGCCCATTCGTTCACCACGGTGCTTTTTAAGCGATTGTATATGCATACCTTATTGTCGAGTATGTCAGTGAGGTTGCAGTTACTTAGACAATGCAGTTTCTTTTATTCTTATATTTGGAGAAATTAAGAGGCATGTTTACGGTCCATGTCCCCCAAGAACTTGTTTCAAAAAAACCGTTTTGATACTACAGTTTTATATACTCAAAAGACCTCATTAATCTATGATTATTGTTGGTGATGACAATTTTAATTCACTTTAAACATTAGCATAGTATTTCCATTCATACCTTATTTTGTAATGTTTGTGTAAATATGGCTAAATTATTTGTATTTTCATGATTTTGTTAAAACACATATCAGATATAAATGTTATAAACAAATTGTGTATGTAAGCGACTCTCAATTTCCGAAATAAACTTAATTTGTATATGTATGCTATAAGTATCAAAACAAATTTTATTCAAGGTATAATCACAATATATTATACATGTATATTATATCCGCTAGCCAGCTGCTATAACAACCCAACTTTCACACTATTTCTTCGCTATATTTTATGGCACGTTTTACTGTATATTCATAATTCTTACTTTAATATTTTTGACACTGATCGTTTCAAGGCTGTAAACCCAAGGGTTATCATTTTCGGTAATTGTTTTTCCTCTCATCTTTTTCGCTGCGTGGGAAGTCTGTGTTTTGTGAGTGTGACAATATGCATCTTTTTCGTATGTAAAAAGATCAGGATTGCAAAACTCTTTGGTCTGTTAATTGGCTTTGGCGGTGGAAAGTTATGTCATGATTACCGTCTTCTGCTGAAAGTCGATGTCTGCATCCTTTAAACCTTCTTTATATGAATCGTAATAAAATTTCAAAGATTATACTGATTTCTAAATGGCATCATCTGATATGCACGCTTTTATTATCTTTTCATCATTGCCATGAATTGAGGTCGTTACAAAACGACGCATGTGTGCCGTAATTACTTGCACATAGTTTTTAAATTGCCTGACAGCGAAGATAAAGCATGAACGGCGTGAAAAGGGATCAAAACATTATCAATAACAGTCACGTTCAATGCGTGTTTTAAGGAATACAGAGTAATTGTTGGCAAAAGCGTTAATAGTTGCTGACGAGGATTTAATACACGGAAACGTTGTGTAATTGCCGCATTAGGAACGCTAAACGTGCCCAACAGCCAACAAGTAGTCAGAGAAAAATCGTGGAGTTAGCAATATGGGACCGCAGTCGGGCAAACACAACAGTGCAACGATCTGATTGTTTTACCATAAAAAGTATTTATTTCAAAGCGTTATCTTATTATTGGTAAAACATCTGTAGCAGGCGGACAGGACGTTAAAAATTGACAACAAAACTTATTATTGATTACTACATGATTCGTTCTTTTCGATCATTTATTGCTAAACCTTTAGGATAATAGAGCTAGTGCTATATAATTTGCGTGATAGTAAAGTGGTAATTATGTTGGTATTTTTCCTCATTACCTCAGCCATAATTTCCTGTTGGAAAACAGTTTATATCACGCACTGACACAAACGACATCGATTAGAAATAAGTTAGTCTTTTTGTTTTTGCTTGATCCCTATTAAGGAATATAACTGTGGTTTGGTCTGTACAAGCTATAAACTTGGTTGTTATTAAAAATACTAGTGTCCTCCTATTTTCAATATATTTAAGGTTTTATTATATTCTCATGAATGATTTGAGCATAGTGCAGCGTTATTCCGCAAGATCGATGCAACCCGTCAGATTAATAATTACGTATTGGGAAATTGTCGTTTTCCGATTCCGTATTTTTGCAGCTTCCGGTACTTCCATGTTCCGAACTGGCCGATTTCAAACCGCGATATTTTCACAAATTTTGATTTGTTGACTACAATGGCACTCTTTCTTTAAAAATAATCGTTGATTCCAATGACCTTTACAAATAAAAAAATGAAATCGTCAAAAAAGCATGAAAGAAAGTAAAATTAATAGATTGCGGACATACAGAACTAACAAAAGATTAAGAGCGAAAAAAGTGTACCCACTGTTCATCTATCACGATTTAAATATCCATATTCAACAATTCTATTAAGTATTAGATACATTTGACGTAAAAGAAGCTCATTTCATCGGTATAAGAATGAAACACTTTCAAACCTTGTCGTTACACATCGGATACGACGGTAAACACTTCTAGCATCTTCTGGCCATCCAAATGTTATTTTTCGTCCTTCATGTCATTCAAAGATTTGAAACTTAAATATTTCTTGCAATGTTAATTTCTCCCGGTTATTCGTAAAAACTATCTGAAAATTTAAAAAGAAAGTTTACCAACATGATATTTTACAGCGCTCTGCAGGCCTGGTGATTAACCCTTCTACAGTTGATCATTATGCTTACCTCTTTGGTTGCACGACGGTGATAGGGGAAATATTTTCTTAAAAGAACCTAGAAAAAGGTGAAATATGCATATCAGGAATCGCCACATTCAGAAAAAACAGCCTCCCTACACAGTCAAGGAGAAGAGAGGGGGTGAGAGCATGGTTAATAAAATGATCAGTTTCAAAAAAGACACCACTAACAATAAACAAAACTGAGAACCCGAGGCTCGATTTGTTTGTTTTATCCCTGTCATCGTGTTCTTGCTGATTTTACTCCAGGAGCTCTATTCTCGGTATGATCATTGAGTACCCGCCCCTTCGGCTTTGCAATGCTCTTAGCTTTTTATGTTTTATTATGTTTTATATGTTTGTGTGCTTTTGCATGCAACATTGTTGAGCCGATAAGTGGGTTGGAGTTTTTTTTTCACCAAGACAACATGTACTTGTTTTGTGATATGAGAACCTGTTGGGGCAAGTGTGAGGTTGGTGCACCCTAAAACCTGGTTTAAACCCTCAGTGGCAATTTGATTTGCCACTGACCGTTCCAAGGCGGTAACCTCTGGGGTTCTCATTTTTGTTTATTGTTAGTGGTGTCCTTTTTGAAACTGATCATTTTATTAACCATGCTCTCTCCCTCTCTCTTCTTCTTGACTGTGTGGAGAGGCTGTTTTTTCTGAATGTGGCGATTCCTGATATGCATATTTCACCTTTTTATCTGACAGAATCGATCATGATGCTTGAAAATGTAAACGTCACAACTTATATAAATATGACATAGAGATTTATGGTTTAAAATATTGTGACATAATTGCTTTCATTTCACTTTATTATTGATAAAGTGCTCATTGAATTGAGATTGAAATAAGGGTATATAATAAAAAGAACATTATACCAGTATGCAACCTGTAGGTATTTATTATTTCTCTATTAATTTTGCAGTCTGCTTACGGCAATGTCATTCTTGCATAATATCAATATTTGGCGTTTAATTCTTGAAGATTATACAGAATTTACAACCTCCAATTCAGCTGTTCTCATAATTGTGATAACAAGTATGCATTTTACTCACACTCAACCATTTCCCTTCTATTAATCATTTTGCGGAAATAGGAACTCTGCAGTTCAAATGGTAAATTACGTGTGGCTATGAACATTCCAAACAAACAATATTAGCCCCCTGAATATAACATTTAACTGATTTAAAAACAATGTATGATGTTATCTTCTGTCAGCGAAAAAGAAGATAGAAAGAGAGAGCATGTTTGTTATAAGTATGTCAATTCAAATAAGATGCCACAAACAATTAACGAAAAAGAGAACATTTGGGGTAACCGTCTTGAAACGGTCAGTTGCAAAACAAATTGCCACTGGGGGTTTAAACCAGGTTCTATGGTGCACCAACCTCACACTTGCCTTTACAGATTCACAAAACAAGTACAAGTTGTCTCAGTGAAATAACTTCAACCCACCAATCAGCTCAACAATGTTGCATGCAAAAGCACACAAACATTTAACATAAAAAGCTAATAGCAATAAATAGCCAAAGAGGCGGGTACTCAATGACCTTACCGAGACCAGAGCACCTGGAATCAAATCAGCAAGAACACGATGACAGGGATAAAAGAAACAAATCGAGTTTTCAGGTTCTTTAAAAAAAACTCCCTATAATCCTCCATAAACTCTTAAACCCCTGTCACCGTCGTGCAATCAAAGAGTAAGCATAATGATCACTTGTAGATGAATCACGTTAATCATGTCGGTAAATCTTTTTTACGAATAACCGGAAGAAATTAACATTGTCTTTTATTTTCTTTTTAAGTTTATAAATTAAATCTTCCTTTAAAAAACTGGCTGTGAAATACCTTGTTGCAAAAGTGCTTTTAAACTGCACCTGTTTTTTTGAATGAACTTTGGGTATCGGCGATAAAACTTTCAAAAGGTTTTCCTTAATTTATGATACCGATAACCTTGTTTTAAAAGTTTTCTGTTATGAAAAGATAACCGTCATTGAAATAATTAACATCATTGCAAATGATAGTGCCTCTAGCAGGGAGCGAACCCGCACCGTCACGGCCACAGCGCCTAGCTCTGCAATTCCTGCGACGCAACCAACTGAGCTAGCCGGGACAACCCCAGAGAAAGGTTGATCGGAAAGCCTTGATATACGTAACAATCACTGCATGACATCTGTAACGGGTTAATTTACTGATAACAGTACTGACTATATGTACGGCCGCCACACTGCACAAATAGCGCTACTGTGAATTTCAAATGATAGTGCCTCAGGCAGGGAGCGAACCCGCACCGTCACGGCGACAGCGCCTAGCCCTGCAATTCCTGCGACGCAACCAACTGAGCTAGCCGGGAAAACCCCAGAAAAAGGTTGATCGGATAGCCCTGATATACGTAACAATCACTGCATGACATCGGTTAATTTACTGACATCAGTACACTTTTTACGGCCGCCACACTGTACAAATAGCACTACTGTGAATTTCTTGAAAAGCGAACAATTGTGAGATATAAGCCCCGTAAGATGATGCACGAGGAACATTGCCGTCTGAAAAAAGGGAAAATTTACTACCAGTATATAAAAATTAAAGCGAGCGAAAGTAAATAACCATCGGCATCCTAAAATGAAACAGCAATTTATTAAAAATACCATTGATAATTTGCGTGAAATGTAAAAAGATAAAGGCGACCAAAATATATAAATATTGGGGTCACAAACTTGAAACTAGTTATGTCAATTAGTAAACATCAAGTTGTTAATTTACTAGTAGTGTTTGTATTTATATAAGTTAGCAAATCATAAAAGTATATTAATACACTCCCATTTACCAATAGATTTAGTCCTTAATTAGCATTATAACATTTTAATTATAAATATTTATTTCTGTGTACATATGAATTCGTTTAACACCAAGAACACTAAAGTACAACAATAATAACTTAAACAAAAACCTATTTTCATATCGATAAAATCAGTTAAGTCTCGGGATCCAATTTTCTAGAATGTTTTTTGTTCCATGCATTTCAATAAACAGCACTCTATCAGCATGATATCTTCAAATATTTAGAGAACGTCTTACAAAAATAAGAAAAAAGTGGTATCGTTCAGGCATTCGGTGGAATCCTACTTCTCTAATAATGGTTCCAAATAGAATAATGTCTTCCGGAATCTTCCATGAAAAATGATCTTTGTATATTACATGCTACCTCTGATTGATCAATCTCTATTCCATCGCTCTTTATTTTCTCCACAAAAACATATTTGATTCCGAATCAATGGCATTATACTGTCAAGGAAGAAACGTAATTAATTTTGCTGTTTGACAGCGGATCAAAAGTGGCCCTTATTCAAAAACAATTTCTTGAGAAATTAAAACAAACCGCCTAGCGGTAATGACTAAATTTGATAGTTTGCTGTTCAAATGAGAAAAATGCCTGTACAATCGCAATAAGAATAAATGAATGATTTAGTAATAACTTCACAAAAATATTCTTATTATTCGCGATGGGAATTTGCACTGCCGTGAAAATACTTCAGAATCATAGGTTGAAAAAATTGATGAGAAGTTAAAATTGTTTTCCAGTTCACGAAAATAGAGCACATTAAAGTTGGTTATTATGATGATTATACTTCATGGAACTGCTCTCTTTCTTGATGGTTACATGTAATATTTGTTTTAGATTTTGTATCTCAATTTATAAACAAATAAAAGGCATCCCTGTGTTTAGTTATTGTGCATTCGATAATATGAAAACCTATGGGTTTTTTTCTATATTTTATGGCTGCGTGGTGAGGCTGTGTTTTTCTAGGTGTGGCCAATCCTGATATGATGTTTCATCTTTTGTGAACATATGGTTCCTGATCAAAGATCGACTTACGTAAATGGTAATTAAATAAACTACTGTCTACTACTGGGTTAATATATTTGTCACTCGTTTCGAATAAAATTTAAACTTTTGACAAAAATGTCGCAAGTTCAATCACGGATATTTCCGTTGCTGATATAAAAACGAAGGAAAAAGTTAGGTTTTTTTGCTTTGTTGTATGCAATTGGCAGTTTATTTAGCGAGGTGTCAATAGCACAATAGCAGAATTGAATGTATTGCATCCGTAATTTATTCTGGCTTAAATAATAGCTTACTTTACTTGTATACACACCGTTTGCCAGAGGACAGGAATTTATCTCAATTTGATTTTATAAATGATATTGCCCCTACTGGGGAAGCGAACACGTACGTCGTCGGCGACTGGCCTTGCAATTCTAGTGCCCAAGGTTATAAAACTGAGCATGGAAACCAGTCTCAAATCTCAAGCATCTGATTGGCTGAAATGGTGACTGGTCGCCATTTCAGCCAATCAGATGCTTGAGATTTGAGACTGGTTTCCAATCTCATCTTTATAACCTTCAGCCCAGTTACGCTACCGATTGAGCTAGCCGGGATAACCCCATAAGAATGATCGGATAATCCAGACAAACGTAATCGCCATCACTATAATACGGAAGGATGCAATATGTTTTTCAGAAATTCCATGACATGTGGAAGCTGCACTGTATCTTAAACCATTGTCAAATTGTTTATTTTGTTATTTATGTTACTACAAAAACACTGATCTGGCGATTTACATGAACGGTCAATTAAAAAAAGTAATATATGCATATCAGGAATCGCCACACTCACAAAACACAGCCTCCCCACGCAGCAGCGAAAAAGAAGAGAAGAAGAGAGAGACCATGTTTGGTATAAGTATGTCAATTCAAAAAGGACGTTACAAATAATTAACGAAAAAGAGAACCTTTGGGGATATCGCTGACGCGGAATTACCGCATAGTAGAACACTAACAAATGTTAAGCGTGAAAGTCGGCCCAGGAGCCCTCGTCGTGGTCGCTCGGACAAGCTACTAAGACTGCCGCACTGGAGAGCCTTGCTCGTCCAATATATATATAGAACCCTATCTGTTTACCTAGCTATCGTTATAAACAAAGTTAACGGTAATGTCTCTAGGGTTATATAACTATTGTAATAATAAATAGTCTGCAACCACAGCGATAACAGGCCGATACAGTGATTGTACTCGCTGACCCTATCCGCAGGCAGTGTCCAGTTCAAGCTTGACAAACTGACCCTCTGACAGGTTCATCGAGTACGATTGATATCGCTGTAGTTGCTTATTATATTACAATATCTCCATTGTTTATATAAAAAAAATCGAAAAAAAATGTTTGTTACCCACGACGTTAGGCTCCTTGGCGTTATTTATTTATTTATTTATATATTTAGCATAATAATGGTACTCAAGAAATAAAACATTTTACATAAGAAAAACAACTGAAGCAATAGTAATAAGTTGAGTTTCATACACAATATGCAAAATCAATATAAAAAGCAGAAGTTTAAATGTAAATTGGTGGTTGACGAATTGAAAGTTTATGAGGAAACACACTTAATATATAAATTGTATCCAACGACGAATCGACTAAATGAAAGTTAATGAGGGACACACTCAATATATACATTGTTTCCAAAGACGAATGCTTGAAACTCATTTTAATACTCATTATGCAAAGATACACTGAATAAACGCACAATATATGTTTCCAACGACGAATGCGACGATTTGAAGTTGGGTCCAATGAATTTAAATATAATAAAAATTGAGTCCAACGAAAATTTGAAATTTACTTGAATCCAACGAAAATGCTTGAAACTCATTTAAATACTCATTATGAGAAAATACACACAATAAACGCACAATATATGTTTTCAACGACGAATGCGACGATTTGAAGTTGGGTCCAATGAATATAAATATAATGATCATTGTGTCCAACGAAATTTGCAATTGAGTGGAATCCAACGACGAATGAAACGATTTGAATTTTGAAATTTTGAATCCAAGGTGGCCTCTTCTCATCTAGTGAACAATGATTGTGATTTTAGACCACAACCAAGCCACTAGGGTGACCACAAATGAATGTTAGAGTCCACACAATGGAATTATGGAAGTGATTATTAAAATTACTTTCGAACGACCACCGGATATAGTGATTTGTGATTCGCCTTTTGTTGATGCTCGCAGGGTTTCATTGGCTGTACATTGTATCGTGAACAGGAGGTGTGTTTTGTTCCTTATCTTGCTTATTAAAATCTCCTCCGCATAATGACAACACTTAACTGGCCTTACTACCCATTTGATAAATCCCCATTAGTAAATAAATGTTTGTGCAATTATAATAAATGTTCTGTATGTAATAAAATGTCCCCAGTGAACTTGTGCCGATTATTGAAAATATGAAATAATGAAAACTAATAATGCGAGCAAAAAATACAAATCGTATGAAATGCAAAAAAAATACCAATGCATTTACACGGTGCATGTAATAAAACATTTAAGGAATATAATACATCCATTCTTATATTGGAAAAAAGAGTCACAAACAATAAATAATAATCAAAACTGACATGTGCGTACGCACAACTTAAACATATGCAACAGCGATGTAGCCTAATCGCGGTTCAATAAGACCATATATATATAACGGAAACATGTACGTACAAGCACACAAAAATATTATCAATGCCATTTTGACTGCGATGTACTAGCGACGCAATACATACATATGAAAAATAACGTGCCGAGACCGCACAAATTAATTTTACAATTTAAATGACAGCTTCAACTGTCAACATCGTTAGCGCACTCGCGCATGCATTTACATTTATGACAACGTTAGATTTCAGCGATAGACTCGCGATAACATAACAGAAAAATAAACATGTGCTACAACCGCATTACTTAATTTTCACGAATCACGTGACAATCATTTTAATTGTCGACATTGTTAGCGCACTCACGCCCAATGCCTTAAATCGTACAAATGTACTTATATAAGCCTTAAATGTAGGTAGATACCCGTACATTTAAAAAGGCTTCCCGCTGACATACGCAGCAAACAAAGTCACATTAACGACTTAATTTTAAAAAGGCTCACCGACCTCACCGCTGATAGACTCAGCAACAAAGTTGCAAAATAACGACTTAACACTAAAGTCAATTCATGATATAATGCATCTAAGACTGAAACGCGCAAATCCAATGACAGGTCACTTTAATATAAAACACCCGATACACTCGGAAAAATATATTCAACTAAAATACATCGCGTCTAGATCGCGATAAATAACAGTGTATTACTGTTTTTCAGTTCATGTAAGCACAAACATGTTTGAACACTACCGATACGCTCGGAAAAAATAAATAAGATTCTACACAGCGCTAGTAACGCGTTTCAATTACATCACATAATCAAGTTATAACATCTTGTACAAATATTTATAATACAACGCGAGTACTGATCTAACTAAACGATTTTTATTTCTGAATATTTATATTTATCTTCGACTTCGAAAATTTGTCTTCTTAACTTGTTAAAAAAAGTAGTTAAGACATTTGAATATCGCTTACTGGTGTGATAATCTGGTTTGACTGTTTGTTTTGGAAATGTATTCAAAGCAGTGTTAATCCTTATGTAATTGGATGTATTGGAGTCATGGTCTCTTTTATCTGTGTTAGATAGTGTATAGAATGTTTGTCTAGATCTAATACTTGCTGGATCATGACTTGTCTTAATTTGTCGTTGTTTACCAATCGACTGTCTAGACTGCGCTGTTTGTGTATTGGATTGGCGCAATGTTATGCCATCCTTAACAGCATACCTGGTTGATTTGACAGGTGAACGTGAATGACCCCGAGGAAGCTTTCTGTTATGGTGATTTGATATACACAAATCTTCGGTCGAACTTATCTGTACCGAATCTAGCGACCCATAGGCGTCATTAATTAACCTGCCGATCGTGCAACCACGTCTCAGCTTGACATGTTTATTAGATGTATTGGTAATGACCACTGGAATATTCTGTACTTGATATTTGACAGTTTTTGAATGCAATTGCACATGTTGTGTTTTTGAAATGAAACCAGTTTCTAGAGAGCAAATGTCATTACATTTATTTTTATTTAACTCGGATCTTTCTCTTACCTTACACTGGATAATATTAACAGAAAAGGGTTTTAAAATAACATTCTTTTTGCACCTTAAAATTGATGAAATTTCCCTATCATTTTGCATTGGTACTTTAACATTTTTGATCATTAAACAATTTATATCGTAAAAAATCCTACAGCCATTGCTGTTTAAAAAATCCTTTCCTAAAATAACATTTTGCGAAATGTTAGAAACTACAACAAATTGGTGAACAATTTTCAAGTTATTTTACTTTACTTCTACAGATATAAAACCTAAAACATTTACTTGTTTGTTGTCTACCGTTTTAAGTGATATATTGGTTTTAGATAATTTCGGTTTGGGTTTTAGTTTTTTAAAAATCTTTTTATTTATTAAAGAAACAGAAGATCCCGAGTCTATTAACGATCTAACCGTTAAATTTCCAAAATTAACTAAACATGAATTTGGCACGTTGTCTAACATTTTTATTCTTAAAAATTACCAAAAATAACCCCCTTTCCCCAGCAGAGTTTAAATAAAGAAACCTACATTTTTGAATTTTTAAAACCAGCTCCGTGTTATCATGTTAAGATTTGATTCAAAAGCGCAAAAGGAACTAACCTGTACCTCCATCGTTCCTTCCGCGACATCCATGTTGAATCCTGTCTAAATGATTTACGTTTCTTTCCCAGTCGAATCTCTGGTCCTCGGCATCACAAAGGCGTTTGTAGCGTTATGCTACCGCAAGAAGAACACTAACAAATGTTAAGCGTGAAAGTCGGCCCAGGAGCCCTCGTCGTGGTCGCTCGGACGAGCTACTAAGACTGCCGCACTGGAGAGCCTTGCTCGTCCAGTATATATATAGAACCCTATCTGTTTACCTAGCTACCGTTATAAACAAAGTTAACGATAATGTCTCTAGGGTTATATAACTATTGTAATAATAAATAGTCTGCAACCACAGCGATAACAGGCCGATACAGTGATTGTACTCGCTGACCCTATCCGCAGGCAGTGTCCAGTTCAAGCTTGACAAACTGACCCTCTGACAGGTTCATCGAGTACGATTTGATATCGCTGTAGTTGCTTATAATATTACAATCGCCTTGGAACGGTCAGTGGCAAAACAAATTGCCACTGGGGGTTTAAACCTGGTTCTAGGGTGCACCAACCTCACACTTGCCCCAACAGATTCTCGTATCACAAAACAAGTACAAGTTGTCTTGGTGAAATAACTCCAACCCACCCAAAGGCTCAACAATGTTGCATGCAAAAGCACACAAACATATAAAACATAATAAGCTAATAGCATTACAAAGCCAAAGAACAGGTACTCAATAATCTTACCGAGACCAGAGCTCCTGGAGTAAAATCAGCAAGAACACGATGACAGGGATAAAAGAAACAAATCGAGCTTCTAGGTTCTTTTAAGAAAAGATTTCCCCATAAACCTTCATAAACTCTTAAACCCCTGCCACCGTCGTGCAACCAAAGATGTAAGCATAATGATCAACTGTAGATGGGTTAATCACTGGGCCTGCAGAGCGCTGTAAAATATCATGTTGGTAACCTTTCTTTTTAATTTTAAAGCTGGTTTTTACGAATAACCGGGTGAAACATTGCCTTTTATCTTCTTAAGTTTGTACATTAAATCTTCTTAAAACACTGGCTGTGAAATACCTTGTTGTAGTAGTGATTTTAAACTGCACATGTATTTATGAATTAGATCTGGGTAACGGCGGAAAAACTTGCAAAAGGTTTTCCTTTATTTGTGATACCGATAACCCTGATTTAAACGTTTTTCTGTAATGCAAAGATTCCGTTCATTGAAATCATTCACATCGTTGCAAGCTCTTGAAAAGCGAACAAGCTGTGAGATAAAATCCCCTTAAGATAATGCACGAGGAACATCGCCGTCTAAAAACGGAAATTTTACTATATTAAAATTAAAATCATCTCTTTTATTATATATTTTATAGTGACGTAACCATTTTCAATGGACAAATTGAGATCAACAAGTTTGCTTGCTTTTCTGAAGAGTCCGCTTTATATTAAGCTGTAGGATAAATCTTATTAACCAGTGATGGAAAATGGTCATTACCTATGTTTAATAAATCATCAAGGTACCTCGAGGTGTTGTAAAAAGCTAAAATAATATCATCTCGATGTTCGGTAGAAAGAGATAACATAAAGTCTCTTTCATAACAGTATATAAACAGATCAGCAACAAGGGGTGCAAGCTGGATTTCCAGTTATACATAGTTCCATGTTATTGTGTGAATAGCATACTCTATTGCCGATCCGTTTCGAATTTTATTCCAAAATGCTAAACTTAGATCCATTAAAACCGATATGTGTATTTGTTTTCAATTTATGCTCTTCTAGTGGTTGATATTGTTCTTCAACACGTATGCAGTATTGTTACCGAAAAGGACAAGAATTTCATTAATTATAAACATTGGAAAGCAGGCACGTTGCACGCAAAATAAGATTGAAAATAGAAATCAAATTGCGTGCTTTTTTATATTTGCAAACGCCTCAGATAATTTTTCAGAAAACTGCTCCGAATTAACGGACCTTTTTTATTTTTGTCTGGGTTTAAATTTCGCTGTTTTGGTCGAAAATTCCTAAATGTCCTATACAGCTAAAAAGTGCTATATTTTAGCAATATACTAAATAGTCTTTATTGTTTTACTGATATGTTGATTTTAAAGCAAGAAAAGGGGGATCAACCATGATTTGACTGTTAGGAATAATGCGAAAGTATTATTGACCATTGTTTCACAGCGTTTTGAGCATATTTTCATCGTCTTATCGTGACGGTGCGGGTTCGCTCCCAGCTAGAGGCAATATCATTTATCGTAAGTGTAGATTTGGAATCATTTACACAATTAATGAGTATAGATATTTGTAAAATCATTTTAGAAAATAAAGGACACATGTACGAATCAAATCACAAAAGATACAAGAAAGTAAAATGGTTAAGCTTCGCCACATTCACACAGACCTTTTCATGTAGACCAACAGAAAGGCAAATAATAAATGCAAGGTTAAAAACCAACAACAAATACAATTTTAAGACGATACTGACGACACATTAACAAAAACAATACAATTTACCTAGGTGCGGTACCGCCTTAGAAAGGCCTTTGGATACAAGGATAAAAGAAATGACGATGTAATTCATACAGTTAAAACTTGCTTCGAGTAGTCATGTGTTAGATCAGTTATATAATGCCGAACTTAAATAAATAAAGGCACTAATTAGTATAAAATAAATACGTTGCTTTTTAAATTGACTTAAAATTTATCGCATTGCTTCAATTCTTTGTCAAGGTACGTACATGTAAATAGTACTAAGGACAAGCGCGTTTGAGTTTTATTGTGCTTATAATATAAACCAAAGGAAGTGTTTCAGTACATTTTATCTACACCTACTACAGTTTATCGTAGCACCAAGTAAGCAATATAAATACAACTAAAAACAGAAAATAGCAACACGTGTTTTTCCAGCAAAGTTGAGAAAGTTTGTGTATTTCGTATATCTCAAAGTAAGAGTCTGCCTACCGTGTACATCATGTATTTATCATTTAAAACGCTTTACATCAAAAATAATTTATGTAAATCACATAAATTTAGACAAAAATCTTACTTAAAAAGTTCATCTAATACTAGTATTTAAATTCAAGGACTATTCAAGTTGCTCAAATTATATATTGTATAAACCTGCAAATTTTAAGCGGTTATTGCTTGTATTCTGGTTTAAATAAATATGTTTAATCAGACGATCTGTTGATTTAGATTTAAGCAATTGATAAACATTCGGTATGAAATAAGATTAATGATGTGTAAAATGACGCTGCTAGACCAGGAAGAAGCGATGTAACTAACAGTATTCAATGCCTTACATTCTATTGGATCGCAGTATTTTATAACATTTACGCTAACCTGCATGATTTATGTAATTTATTCAGTTTTCTTTGATTTTGAGCCAATTATTTCCATATTGCATGAATAAATTATTTGTAAAGCGAACCGCGCAGATCTTGATTAGACTCAACTTTGGTTGCGAATATGGTTACATATATTAAAATAAAGAACATGTAACTAAACACCACAACACCAGGAAGAAACCTTGCAATTCCACCGAATGTCGTGATTCTATTGAAGCTGTCTAAATTGACTGAACCTCCATGCAAATCAATATTCGCACTATACCTAACATTCAATCTCTCACTGTTGGAGTTATATGTACATAGTCTATGTATTGTTCTTGAGATATTTGTTCAATCTAGTTGAACTAAAAATATTTTTTATTGTATTATTTGCTAAGACAGAAACCGCAACATTACTTCTGCTGATCACGATTACCTTTAAATTAACCACATCGGTACAAACGCTATATCAATACTTCCTTGTAAAGTCAAAACTTAATAAGACCATTACAGAAATATTGCAAAAGCTTAATATTAAAGATATAATGACTCATATGACAGGGCATTTGCAGATAATAAAAAATTTTGTATTTATGCCGTTTGTGCAATAAGGTGACTATTAATTTATTATATTTAATTGAACAAAGTTAAAATAAGTAAAGTGGCATTTTGTTGTTGGTGCGATGGATATTCTAACTCGAATATGGTGTATCTATCTACTGGGCTTTGGTAGTATAGTATTATGTAAAGCAAGATATGACTGTGCTCAACGGAAGTTCAGTGGCTCATCGTCTTCCGGTTTAAAAGTCTACTGCGGTCCGCAGTTTCACGAGTGCGGACCTTTCCTCGATGCTTGTTGTTACGAGTACGTATTTAACATTTTAACATTTTCTCATTTGATTACAATTTTAAATTTCTTAATAAATGATATTGCCTCTACTGGTGTGGGGGGGGGGCGAACCCGCACCGTCACGACGACAACGCCTATCCTTGCAATTCCGACAACGCAACCGTCTCAGCTAGCCCGGACAACCCCCAAAAAGGTTGATCGGATAGCGTTTATAAAAGTTATCACCTTGAACGGCCGCCTCACTGCACAACTAGCGCTTCTGTGAATTTCAAATTATATTACCTCTCGATTGCAGCACATAAGAAAAAACAAATTTGCTTGTTTACAGAACAGTAGTGCTATTGCTAGCAAACGAGAAAAGAGCTTGTTGTGGTTACGAATCAACGAAAAAGCAATAGTCTTCTGTACGATGTTTGTTAACTTAAAACATTAGTTCAAGTTTTCTGTTATGATTTGAATTTTTCGCGTTTTACGTCTTCTTTGAACAGGTTTCACTTCCGCCATTAGTGTTCTTCTTACTTAACGGTTCGGCCAGTGTTTCACGTCTACTACAGATAGAGCTGTCCGTCCTTTATTACAAACCGAAGTAACGTTAGTCAGTATTATAAGCTGACAAAAGGCATGATTCTAATTCTTCCTTTACAATCTGGCGTGAAATCAGTCATAAGGTTACCCATCCCTATATAGTTTGACTGAAATCAGTAATACGCGTGATTGGACTTATGACAATGCTTCAAGTCTTCCATAATCGTTAATATTTGTTCAACGTCTTCCTTTGACGTTTGTCTTAAAACAGTCTCACGTATTGTTATTTTACTGAAGACTGTTCGATTAATTCTATTTTATTTGTATTTGCATATTTCAAATGTTTTATCAACAATCAATGAAAAACAATAGGAATGCCATGAAGAAACCTTTGTTCAGTTGAAACTACGGTAAATAGTAAAACAGACAATAATAGTGAAATATGATCATATTGAGAAACAATATGGTATTTCTTCAAAACAAAGTGAGGGGAGACCTAATTTTATCGACGGACGAAACTCTGCTAGTTTATGTTTTGCCACAGAATACTTAATATGTTTGGAGTAATTATAACATATCTGATATTTTATCTCATAGGAAAGGGACACGTCAATCCTTTAGAATGATAATTGCATACAACAATAAAGGTCATGCAACAACACTATTTAGCTTATTGTTCTGAATTGTCAGTGTTACAGCCACGCCGGTACAGCTTGCTCTGGTGATATTAGGGCCTGCGACCGTCCTCTGTTCGGCGGCCTTTACTGCCTTTGTTCTGAAAACTATCATCACTACATTCTTGGAACGTCGAAAAAACACGCTCCTCACCAAACCATCCATATGACTCCTGTCGAGATCACACTGATTATGGTAGGTGGATGAATTCTAGTAGATATTGAATTAAATAAATGAAATATTTTCTGTAAGAGTGTGTTCTCAATTTTTTTCTAATTTAAACATGTCTGAAATGTCAAATATTTCGTTTTTGGGTTACTTACTAGAATAAGCTTCTTAAAATGGTATGTAATCTTGCAATATATGACAATATAGGTTAAACTCATAATTATTCAGAGAGCATTTTTATTGGTTTAGTTTAGAATCAGACGATAACACTCCGGTAAAATAAATATATGTGAACAAAATATTCTCCTAATTATTTTGAACTTATCAGGTATACAGGTGGCGATATTTTGTCATTAATTTTGACAGATTCTATACTAGTTAAATGACTACGCACATTATACAATTCGATTCAATTCGTAAAAGAAACGTATTTGTAAAAATAAAAATAAAAAATAAAATATATATTTACCAAAAAGTGAAATATGCATATCAATAATTGCCACGTCCAAAAACAAAAAAGAGCGTTTTATTTTTTAAAAAAAGATCAATATCAAAAAAGACATCACAAACAATTACAGAAAGAAGAACTTGAGAGGTTACCATATTGGAACGGTCCATGGAAAATGGTTTTACCACTTGTTTAAACTCTTGTTTAAACTATGTTCTTTGGTGCACCAACCTCACACTTGCCCTAACAGGTTCTCATAGAAACAAAGAAGTAGATGTTGTCCGAAATCTCTCAAACATGTAGGTGATGTCAAAAATGTGAATATGCATATCGGGAATGGTCACATCCAGCAGACACAGCCACCCCACACAGCCAAAAGGTAGAGAGGAAAACAGAGCATGGTTTCACAATAATCAGTTTCAAAATAGACGCCACAAACAATTAACGAAAGTGAGAACCCGAGGGGTTACCGTCTTGGAACGGTCAGTGTCAAAATAATTTGTCACTGGGGTTTAAACCAGCTTCTAGGGTGCACCAACCTCACACTTGCCCCAACAGGTTCTCGTGTCACAAAACAAGTACAAGTTGTCTTGGTGAAATAACTCCAACCCACCCATCGTCTCAACAATGTTGCATGCAGAAACACACAAACATATATAACATAAGAAGCTAATAGCATCGTAAAGCCAAAGGGTAGGCACTCAATGATCTTTCTGAGACCAGAGCACCTGGAGTTAAATCAGCAAGAACACGATGACAGGGATAAAAGAAACGAATCGAGCTTCTAGGTTCTTTTAAGAAAAGATTACCCATAAACCTTCATAAACTCTTAAACCCCTGCCACCGTCGTGCAACCAAAGAGGTAAGTATAATGATCAACTGTAGATGGGTTAACCACCAGGCCTGCAGAGCCCTGTAAAATATCATGTTGGTAAACTTTCTTTTTAAATTTACAGATGGTTTTTACGAATAACTGGGAGAAATTAACATTGCCTTTTATCTTCTTAAGTTTGTAAATTAAATCTCCATAAATAACCGGCTGTGAAATACCTTGTTGCAATAGTGATTTTAAACTGCACCTGTATTTAAGAGTTTTCTGAAGAACTTGAAATCCATATATTTCTTTCAGAATAACCATTTAAAGTCATCAAAGCACCAATGAAGTTCATACATAGGAAGCATTCGAAAGACCAGCAAGCCAATGGCAATGTGCCCATCGGAATTTGAATGTTTCCAGACACAAAACAGAGATTTTTAAGATCACGTGCAGATAAAACTTGGAATTAGAAGTGACATAATATATACATTGAAAATGACTTTAATTATCTTTAAGTTAGTACAAGCAGAAGTTATACTGGTAGATTTGTACTTAATCTAAAACATTTAAAGTGCAATTGACTGAAAGCTTACTACACACTAGTACTCATGTTCAATTGTAGGAAGTTTATATAGTGCATAAATTGTTGTTATAAATGTGATAACGATGTACTTTGTACAATTCTTAATCAAGTGTTTGTTCTGTTCTAATATGCGAGGTTTGTGACAAAAATTTTTAGGAAAACTATTATGCGTAACTGCTTAATATTTTAAATGTTCAAATACATAGAGGTTACTTGTTTTGTTAGATTGCCCAAAACAAATACTTTTGAAGCCATTTCAAGCGAATTTCTGCCAAATCGCGCAAACTATGCATTAGAGGCAAAAATAAACCGGTTTTACATATAGAAATACATTCACTCCTGAACATCGGTAAAGGCGACTCTTTAACATAAAGTAAGAGTTCTGGGCCGAAGGTTATAAAGCTGAGATTGGAAACCAGTCTCAAATCTCAAGCATCTGATTGGCTGAAACGGCGACTGGTCGCCGTTTCAGCCAATCAGATGCTTGAGATTTGAGACTGGTTTCCATGCTCAGTTTTATAACCTTGGGCACTGGAGCTCACTATGCGAAATCTTTTTCTATCTAACTAAGAGCAGGCTTTCAGCGGATATGTTTATAAAATACAACATTGAGTATAAAATCAAATTCGTCAAACCGAAAGTAGAACCCGAAAGTAAGTTATTTTTACTTAAATTTCTTAAAAACCCTAACATTATTTTGACAAATTTGCACTAAACATTGTAGACCAGCATATACTTATTTAAGGTATGAGTTGCTTTGGTAAATTGTCCATGAATTTCAGAGTTCTCTTGCAAACGGGTTTTCTTTGTTTTAGTGTGTGCTTTGTAATTAGAACATGAATTAGACTAAATTGAGCTTGCACACATTAACTTCATCCTTTGCTAAATACATTTCTTGACTGAAATCTATGTGGCAATAAGTATTTCCCCCCAAAATTCATTTTTATAAATTTTAGCCAATTTCCGCCATTTGCAATGTTTGTGACCTCTTAACGTTGTATTCAATTCCAAACATCCAAGTGTATTGTGCGTGTCATGATGTCGCCACCCCTGAAATACAAAGAAATATCAATATTATAAAACCCTTATTGCTTGTTTTGGTTCATATGTCATTATTTCGAAATTTTTGGATTGTATTTTACAGCAAAACGGGGATAAACGTTTAAATAAGCACGGATCACATTTATATTACAATGTATTTAGGTAGTTGTACAAACTGGCATGTATGAAACATTCGTCAAACGCAAACACAATCACCATGGACCCGTTTGTTTAAAACGAATTCTTTGTTCATGGAACCAAACGAAAGATAAGGTTTGGTGATGTCTTTCTCATAAATTTTAGTTATTTTCTATATGAAATACAATACAGTATTTGATACAATTTATATAATCAAGTGCATTTATTTTATTATGAAGGTGTTTGTGACAGTTGATTTATTTATTTAGATTTTTTAAAAGTTATTTTAAATTCAATTTTGTTAATTTTGTTTTATCACCTGTTTTCAATCTAAAATTATGTTATGCATATGACGGCATTCATTCAACGCTTAGAACTGGTATGTTACAGTTACTGCTCTCTTAAATGTTAAATTATTCTTACTCTTAGTAAAGTATTTTCCCACAACAAAATAGCTTATTCCCAGAGCAAGGCCGGCAACAAAGACACATGTTATAACAACACCGGCAACTTCGGCTGTATTCAGTTTGTCACGCCTTAAAGAGAAAGAAAGCATATTATTTTCATTATTTACATAACGTGTTTTATTATCACAGGATTGTGAATAATACCCATAAGGTATAATGTCACTGTCGATACCGTTTAACCGGAACACTTCTTTACGTATGCCCCTGTCGGACATGCCAGATGTATGACGGCTCAGCACCAAAACAGTTTTGGCCATCACATTCGTTCAATATCTGGTCATAAACAATTGATTTTTCTAACATCCAGTAATAGACCAGGTTTGAATCTAATTCTCTTATATGATTTGCATAGACACAAAAAGAACTTCAAAAGTCACCTAAAAAGACAAATATCAAAATATTGCAGGCTCGGTTTGAGTGAGCCTGTTCATGGGCAGTTATGGAAATGCAAATCAACGCCCCCTAGCCCCGGGATGAGCTCTACTCAAATAATTATGTATCGTGCTCAATAGCCGCCAATGATGGTAAATTAAATGCTTGAATTTACGGGGAGATATTTTACAGCCGTCACACGATACAAACAACAATACTGTGATATTCACATAGATGAAAACTCGATTTTGATTGTCCCCATTTATTGGGCATTAACTGAAATGCATATAATTACTGCCCACACCGCCTAGCTCCGGGTTTAGCGATACCCAATAGCGGTAGTCAATATAGCGATACTTAAGGTATTGCTCCGTTCGTAATTGCTACGTCACAGATAAGAAAAGAAATATATCAAAATCTCTCGAATAGCCCAATGCAGTTCCATCAAACTTTGCAAAAATCAATGCTATAAGTGTAAGATTATTTAACATACGTGAAGAAAAGTTAGAACGGTTTAGAAAAATACTAAGACATAGAAATCCTTAAAATTCGATTTACAGTTTATCACAAAAACGAAGCAACATAAAACAACTCAACTGTCAACATGAGTTAAAAGATACTAACAACGTAATCTAAGGTTATTGAAAAGATCTTTCAATTATGAAGAGAGAAATCAATATTTTTTTGGTCATCCATTTTCGCCACTAGGGGATTGAAGATCAAATACACTTTTACAAAAAACTCACATTGTATATTATATATATATTACTTTTCTTGATAAAGAACAAGAGTTCGAAAAATCGAAAGTAAAGAGTGTGTATTATTTATAAATCACATTGTATACATTTGTTGGACCAAATGACATTAGACGTTGTTGTCAGTAACTCATTCCTCATGAGGACTTTTTGTTAAAAACTTCCGTCTATACGGGTATTGTGTTTATGTCAATGTTTTAAGTTGCACTTTTCTGCTAACTGAGTCTTGAGAGGCTGTGTTTTAGAAACGAGTTTTTTTCAAGTTTTCAAAATCATGAATACCAAATGGTCATCGAATTAGTTAGTACTTACTTTGTACAGCAAGCTGGGCATCCCTCAAAGAAACAGCACTCGTGCTCCTCACTGCAGTAGAAATAGTACTCATTTCCTGATCCACAGTAATAACGCGAATTCTGATCATGAGGACACAATCTGGTGACACCTGATACGTTCTCGTACTGTGAAATGGAAACGTAACAGGCGGGAAACCCGGGCGTTACAAATGGCGCAACTTCCGCTTCCGTTAGACCGGAAGCTGTATATAAGGCGATCGCAAAGCTCTTCACAACATAAGTTAAGTGTTTTACATAGCCTGGTGACACAGCTTGTTCAAATATTCCTCCTTCTGAATGTGCAATGAGACTGCTTAGCAGAAGGCACAAGCAAATTCCCGGCCCCATTTAAAACAGTGGAATTAATGCTTGTTTATATAAAATGTCGTTCAGATTAATCCTGATCAATAATAATTACCACCTTATTCAATAAATTTATCTATAGGAAATATGATCTTTTCAAATACTGAATAGCGTGCATTCATTCTTCTTTCGGTCCTTTTTGCAAAGTTTTAAAACGAAAACCAATAATGTCAGGTACTTCCTAGTTACCGAATTACAACTGGAAGAAGCAAGATATAATTGATACTAATTAAGGAGGCAAACCTTTTCTGACGTAAATAAAGAAAACAAAGAACTGTGGTATTTTTAACTTATTTTAGCACTTCATACAGTTTTTGTCTTACATTATTACTTTACGACAAATACAATAAAACCAATTTTATGTGATGTGTACTATGTATTCTCTGTTCAGTCAGATCAACAAATGCGGTTTATAACTCAATGAACAATCCATTAGCCGAATAATCGTAAAATAGTTAGACTATATATTTCTTATGTTTAGAAAATTGCTTATTATTTAAACCACGATTCTTCCGAAATACTTTTCCTTAAACCAATTGCCGTGGCATACTTATTTGATAATTTTAAGGTATCTTGATTACATTGTAAGTTTGTGATCTAAGTCTAACAGAAGTACAAGTGGAAGACAGTCGTGCAAATATTTAAAATATTTATACTTCAAAAGTATGCCTTTATATGATGCCTTCGCTGCAATCTTAATTATATCATAGACAGTGTAAATGTTATTTCACAAAAGGACATAGCTCCTTTAAAAGCACAAGACAGAGTAACACCTACTTGCACAAACAGGTTGTAATTTAGTTTCACTTTATAATTCATTACATAAAAATATCACGACAGTTTTATTGTAAATAATAGGTACTCCATTCAGCATTCTGAGTCTTTAAAATCACTTTTTGTGTCCATCGAAGATGTGGCTCGTGTCTGAAATGAAAACATACACTATCTGCAAATCTATTGAAAGTTTCTTATTAATGTGTTCATGATGGGTTTTTTTGTAAATCGTGAATTAAATGTTTAACGAATACAATTGAAAAAGTACAAATGGTCTTGTTATTTATTAAAAACGGCCCATACCATCTTTATTATTGCAGTATGTGGCTCCACAAATGACCAGTACTAAGAGTGCGACAGTTATGATGGCAGTGGAGTTCAAGATAATCCCAACAAGCTCGGCACTTGTGTACAAATCGGAGGTCCCGCTAAAAATTGCAAAAATTGTAAATTCAGTTGTAAATCTAGAAGTACATTAAATTCAATCAGAATTTTTCGTAACTCAGCGCAGATACCTAAGTTTGCCGACTGTCGTTAATATTTGATTTGAAAAGTAACGTCTATTATAAACAGATCTTCTTGGAAGCACATTTAAGCCTATCTGCATTTCAGTCATCTTAATTGAATAGATGGATGCGATTACTTCTTAATACATATATACCTTCGTTATATTTTTTAAATAAAAATGAGTATTTTTAATCTGCAGAGTTTTACACAGCAAATAAAGAGACCCTACACAAACATACACTTATAAATATCTCCGGGATGTACAATTACCTACCCGTAGAAACAACATCCTATCCCGTTGGTGCAACAAGCGTATGGCGACCGGCAGTAATAGTATATATCGTAAGGATAGACGTTTATTAAGTATTTGTGACATCTTAAATCACTATCGCTGGTTTGACCTGCACTACAGTCAACTGTATACGTCTCCGACTTCTCTATTAAACTCACAACTACAATAAAAAATGCAAGTTTATCCAGTTTTAAAACCGCCATGCTTTTAATTATTTCTCAATGGAACACACAGTTATTGATTGGTATCAGCCATTTGCTCAAAATATATAACATGAAGACGGAAGAACACATTAACAGTTATGCATTCTTGATTAGTATACAACCTGGAGTAATAAAAGGGTAAGACTGTTTTTCTTCTATTAGATTTGGAAGACAATTATTTGCTTTAAATTAATTCTTATAGTTTTCAATCCGTCAGTTATTATTATTATTTCTATTAAGTAAGAGCTTCACATAAATTTGTTTAATATGTAAATCAGGAAAGATTAGACTGAGATATATTATTAAGGTCAATCTGCAAGGTTGCATTCTAATTTCGTTAAATCGCGGAGTGTTTTAAACAATATGAAGTTTGCAACGTCTCCTAAGAATTTCTTAGTCGTTAGTCGTTAGTCGACAGGTACCACTGGTGCAAGAAACCAATACAATACAATACAAATTTTATTTGTTGTCGGTATAAGTCAACATATACTAACATAAGCTATAAAGCTTTTGCCCGACATTTTTCATCGGTGTTTTTGCATGTTTGTTGAGCGTGTAAAAAATGATATACAGTAAAACCCCTCATTAAGACCACCCCGAAATTAAGACCATCTCGCTAATAAGACCACAGTTCTGATGTCCCATTTTACAGTTTTGCACTGTTTTCTACCCCTATAAAAATACCACCCCACTAGTAAGACCACTTTTCCCAGTCCCATTCGTGGTCTTAATAGCGGGGTTTCACTGTAGGCATCCCAGGAATAGCCATAAGACACAGTCTCCCCATACAGACAAAAAGTAGAGAGGTAAAGAGAGCATACGTTTTAATTTTGATCACTTTCAAAACGACACCACAAACAATTAACAATTATCAACAGAAAGGAACCTGATGGGTTTCTGTCTTAGACTGGAAAAGCATATTGCTATTGCCGCTGGAAGTTCTATGGTACTCAAACTGTTCACTTACAAACTGCCTTAGTTAAAAAAAACTCGAACGTAGCCCCTACCCATCAATGTTGCATGCAAAAACGCAAATAACATTAGTAGCTGATGGTACTGGAAAGCGGAAAAAGAAGCGGGAGGTACCCGATGACCGTACTGTAACCAGAACATCTGAAGTTATATCAAAGATACCATAAATCATGATGACATGTAAGAAAAGCGATGTAGCTTGGTAAATCATCATGCACAGCGCTGTAGAAAATCCATTTAGGAGCCTTTGTTTTGAATTTACAGATGGTTTCACAAATGTAGTCGGGAAATGGATATAGTGTTTTTTTAATTAAATGTTTAAATGAATCCTCCATAAAAATACACTGGTACACTGTAGTTATTATTAGCTGCAGGTGTTTTTAATAAAAACTTATAAACGGTTAAAGGTTAAAAGAACAGTCAATTTCTCTTGATCACCCTATGTTCTGCAATGAACGTTACTCGCCTTAGAACTACTGTGATTATAGCTAGTTGTTTGCCTTTTAAATTATCACTAAAATTGTTATGTTCCCAGCGTTTTATTATATCTAATTTGAATAAATACACACGTGTAACCTTTTGTTAAATTCCTAACAATTCTGATATGTAACATTACTTCAATTCCCAGTTTATGGGTGGGCTGGACTTATTTCACCAAGATAAATTGTACTTCTTTGTTCATATGAGAACCTATTGGGGAAATTGAGAGGTTGATGCACCCTAGAACCTGGTTTAAACTTTCAGCATCAAATTGTTTTGCCACTGACCGTTCTAGGGCAGTAACCCATCGGGTTCTCTTTTTCATTAATTGATTTTAAAGTCTATTTTGAAAATGATTTTTGCATGACTATGCTCTCTCCTTATCTCCTCTTTACTTTTTCGGCTGTTTGGAGAGGCTGTGTCTGTTGATGTGGGCATTCCTGATCTGCTTATTTTATTTTTTTCCAGTATGTATGATATTTACGTCGATAACTTTAGCTTATTAACACCCTGACTGAACTTGTTTGTGCTTTTGCATGCAACATCTTTAGCTGATGGGTGGGCTGGAGTTATTTCACCAAGACAACTTGTACTTGTTTGTTGTTATGAGAACCCATTAGAACAAGTGTGAGGTTGGTGCACCTTACAACCTGGTTTAAACACACAGAGGCAAATTGTTTTGCCACTGACCTTTCCAAGGCGGAAACCCCTCGGGTTCTCATTTTTGTAAATTGTTTGTGGTGTCCGTTTTGAAATTGATCTTTTTATTAACCATGCTCTATCTCTTTCCTTCTTCTTGACTGTGTAGCGAGGCTGTGTCTTCTGATTGTGGCAATGACGGATATGCATATTGCACTTTTTTAATTATTATGAGCCCACATTGAGAATGACGACAGCGCATAGCCACATAACATCGACCACTCTACCAATAAAGCTAGCAGGTGCCCAAGGTTATAAAACTGAGCATGGAAACCAGTCTCAAATCTCAAGCATCTGATTGGCTGAAATGGCGACTGGTCGCCATTTCAGCCAATCAGATGCTTGAGATTTGAGACTGGTTTCCAATCTCAGCTTTATAACCTTCAGTCCGGGAAAAAGCAAAAAAAGGTAGCGCAGATATACCTGATATAGCGATCGCCATATGGCAGAGCATAGCGGTATAATATCTCATGAAAAAAATGTATGCAAAATATAATGGCCAACTTAATATACGAATTTGGTGCTAAGCTACAGGTCTGTACCGCAAAGTGGTCAATTTTGAAAGATGCATCGTAAGAGAGGAATTTGTTTCGTGGAGTTTCTTTTCATTTCTTTCATTATGTTGTTGTTTTTTTCAATGTAATGGAATCATAAAACATACAACTTATCGGAATAATGGATATAGATCTAACTCATCTGTAAATGTTTTCATATGTGCAGGTATAGTGATGGCATTTGCGTCATTCAGGGTATTACTCTGGCTTCATATTTCGGTAAGTTGTATGCTTGGTTCGGAGGCCAGCACACCTTACGGCGCAAAACAGTATCCTGCCTGTTATACAGATGGGGACTCGACTTAGTAGGTATTTTGTAGATATGTGTCAAGTTTTTTTAATCAAGTATACTTTTAAATATATTTTCATGATGTCTCGTTCGCAATACGGCTATGTGATTGAATAAAGGTGACTGAACAGCTGACGTTAATCCTTGCAATGACCAGACGACATCGCTTACTCTGGGTGGCGCGGTTAAAATAACATTTTATAGACAAAATAATATCTCCTTTTAGCTATAAGTAAATATTAGATGTAAATATAAGTTCTTTCTAAATAAAATAAACAAATTTGTCAAAAATACACCCGAAGAACCTTTCATGTGGCTGAAAACCGGTCACAACAGCTCTTACAGACACAAGAAAATCACCTATTAGTTATCAATTAATATTAAGATGTAAGTATTTTTCTAAATACAAAATGTCACTAAACAATCAAAAATATAACCGAAGGCACATTTCTCGTTGCTAAAAACCATTCACCATAGCTCTTTAAGAGCGTTTGACTCAGGGGAGCTAATAAAATGCAAATTTCGAGGAAAGGGCGATGACCAAAACATTATTTTTTACATTGTTGTGTAAACAGTTATTTAACTTGCCTGGTTGAATTATATACAGCGGCAGAAAAAGCACGTCAAAAGCGGTGTTGTAGGCGCTAAGTCTTTCCTTGCATGATATTGAAGTCAACTGAGCCGAAGGCTTATAATGAGCTGTTGTTTAGGACTTCGTCCGGCGTCCGTCGGTCGATCTTGTAATATATTCATATCTGTCGTGTTCGATGGCTTTCCAAATTTCATGTTCATCTATTCCAAGAAGATGTTTTGACGAACAAAAAGATAAAGGGACAAGTTATAAGTATCCGATCATCCGGGATCGGGGACATAAAATAAAACAAATATGAAGTAGAAGTAATTATCCAAAATCATCTATTATATCCTTCTCTCTTGCAGCAATCAGCAATTAAATGGTTGCAAACATCCACTCTATACCACGTGTGACAACCACTTTCTTTGTTGTGGGCCAAACCACTACTGCTGTTGGTCCCAACACTACAACGGAAATTCATATATGAGTTGCTGTAGAAGGTACTTTAGCTTATTATTAGGAAGCTGGTGATTTATACACACATGTATTCTCAATTTTTGAATGATGTTATGCCAAATCGTTGAAAATAAAAACATGAAACGGAACGTTACACTTGTTAAATAATATTAGACAATATTATTATCAACTGTGAGACAGCAGTTTAGCAGTAAAATAAACTGTAATTAACAACAAAAGCAAAACAAGTAGACAGGATTGTTTGGTCTACATTTCCTTTATTTTGTAACTTGCATATTTCACTTTTTTTATTAGAATTAGAGCTTACATTTCAGAAATCCCTGGACAGTATATGAGGTAATTGGACTCGTGACTGGAATTGTTTCGTGGTTATGTATCCTCACAGTGCTTACTGCATGTCTGGGACCCCAAGGTTACCATAGAGCTAAACGTGAGTATATTTACCGGTACACTGCACTCTATTGGGTTAGTATATATTTAAATGATCACATTTGTTGTTTATCGTTTTCGTACTGGCAGCTACAGTTTACCAAAACAATTAACAAGATATAATAATAAATGAAGGGACTTAATTCATATCTGCCAACGCAACCGCTTTACATGTTCTCTTTTTATCTCGTCAAAAAATACATAAATGTGGTGCAAAAAGATATTCGAGTACCTTCACGAAGTTGTATCGCGTCAGCAGCCTATAGTTGCGCTGTAGCGGCAAGTGTTAGATGGTGATCCTTAATCTTGATTTTTACCCCCATAGGCAAATTATTTTACCACTGACCGCTTCCCCAGGTTCTCATTTTGGTTGTTTGTGGTGTTTTATTTGATCATTTTATGAACAATTGCTCTTATTTCCTTTCTGCTTTTCAGATTTGTGGGGAGGCGAGATAACTGGGTGTGGCGTTTCCTAATTTGTATTTTTTATTTATTGTTTTTCCCTATTTTTTTAGATCTCGGCTATTCCAAGCGGAAATTTTATGCAAACAGCTATTAGTTTCCGGTACAATGGCCACGTGCATGAAAGGAAATATATAAAACTTTAAACACGAAAAGAACTTCTTCCTTTCTCAATGATTTAAGTCATAATATCGATTAGCATATGCATATGTAAGCGTATGTCAGAAATTTCCTTAGCCTTATTTCTATCGCCTTTGGCCGACGACTTGCACCGGCGTGTCCGACATAACAAAGACTTTAGCGTGCTAGCTGGATTAAAGCGATACATTTATGTGAAGCTAAGACCTATGTATTTTGTTTGCGAGAAAATTGGTGTAAAATCTATTGGACTGTAAAAAAAGTTGCGTTATTAAATTAGGGGTTTTTAAGTTAGATACCTTTAATCATATATTAAATTTGTGTTTCTTTTTGCAAACTGCACAAGTTTAAACCTATTTTAGGCATTTTGATCAATATTTTTACCAGTATTATAATTCTATCAAAAACAGTTGATTTTGTTGGTCTTAGTAGTTAAATATTTCTTGAGCAAATCTTAATACGCGCATGGTTAGCGGATTTCCCAACTTGTATGCAAAGAAGTACTAATAGACATAAGAAAGGACGCTTTCTTGCAGTTATGTGCTATTTTACATATTGAACTAAAAAGGATTGTGATTATTTGATTGTATTGATTTTTTGCAGTTTTGTTTCGTCGGAAAGATAGCAAGATCCAACCAGAACATGAAGTGACTGCAGGTTTTCACAAGTTTCTGACTAAGTAACAGGGATAACTTTGAAAGATCATTGCAACAACTTGGATGTTCAAGACATAAACAATGGCATTTCTTCAAAAAGTTAATATAGAAATAGGGTTATATTATCCGTATCTTATTGGTAAATAGATAAATTTGTAAACATCAAACTTTCCTCACAGTTGTACAATTTATATTATCAATAGAAGGTAGGCTATAGTAAAACGTTACCAAAGGCTCATAACACTGCCAAAAATAAATCGAGCGGAAACTTCTGACCATATTCACAACTAGAATTGTTGACAAACATTCCTGCTAATTTTCTATGAAATCCCTAGGGTGGATGTGGATATAAAGGAATGTCAAGATTTTATCTAACTGAAACAAAACCAAACCTAACTTTTTGGGTGTGTGGATGGGGTAGTGGGTATCCAGTTCAAAATGGAACTTCACAAACCAAGCATGTATATGGTGGATAATAAGAATACAAGTATTTCAATGCACTTATAATAATGGTACAAAAGATATCTGCATGCAAACTTTTGCCTATTTTCATTTAAATAAGTAAACAACAATAACGTTTATCTTTATTTTTATCTAAAAGTATAACAAAATAGCCAAAATAACAAATAACAACACCTTTTCAAGTCATGAAAATGAAAACTACAGGTGCAACAAGCAATAACATTTAACTATCAACATGAATTATAATTCACGTCACTCTCTCTCTAACCTAAAAATTTAACAATTTTCACAAAATGAACAAAATTACAAAACACTACTGATGAGACCATTTTTATGATGTAGATTATCACTTTCACTACAGTGATACAACTTTTATCACATAGAAACAATGTAGAGCCTGATCAGCCAGCACATCTGTGCCATCTAATCAGGATCTACTCAGTTCACTCTTCAAATCATTTTGTTATTTCTGACTAAGAAGGGACCAGTGTAGATCCGGATCAAATGGAATGATCTGGATTTGCACGGGTCGCTCATATGATAAGGTTTATATATTAATTTTTCATTAATGTAACTTTTATGATTCCTTTTACTCTATTACAATGTCCAAGCTGTTCCTTTGATGCAAGATGGTTATTATTACAACAGACTTCGGTGAAATTATTTTGTTAAAAATATCACTTATTAATGGAAAAAAGGAAGAAACACATAATATTATGGCAATCAAAATTAAATTCTGAATGTTATATTTATAGCAAGTTATCTTCAGACAATGATTGAAAACAACAAGAACAGTCAATGGCTGTATTGGGCTATTTACATTAAGAATTGAATTTTAAAAACACATCTTTTTTTCAACTGCATTTTGTCCACATCACCATTTCATGGCTGTGTGTATGTTTTTCAGCAGAGTTTAAACAAGCATAATACTGTGATATTACCAAGGTAATACTCTGATTTGTCAGTTTCGAGAAATGCTCAATTTCAACCAAACAGATAACTGAATTATGAAACAGAGCTGAAGGTTATAAAACTGAGCATGGAAACCAGTCTCAAATCTCAAGCATCTTATTGGCCGAAATGGCGACTGGTCGCCATTTCAGCCAATCAGATGCTTGTGATTAGACACTGGTTTCCATGCTCAGTTTTATAACCTTGGATACTGGTCTCCAATCTTTGCACTCAATAACCTGAGAATGATAAACGTCTGGACAATGTCTCATTATCTAGAACTTTCTTCACATGCTATTTTAATTAGTTTTGTTATTTTTTAACATAAAAAGATGCAATGAGCATCAAATTTTAGATGTTATATGACAATAAACTAAAAAAGCAAAAATCCTCTAATGAAGTCTTGCTTATTTACATGTCAAGCATTCTGCCTTGCTATATAAGCCTTTTTCCAGATCACCCTGAATATCTCCGCACTGGGTTTGTCACTGTTTCCTTTGTAATTAAAAAAAAAAATCTAAAGCACATCGTCAAATACTGAATAAAATTACCCAAATAGAAAAGTTCTGTTTCACATATCATCATAATGAAAAGTTAACCCTCTACCCCATGTGATATGCCTGTGATCCATGAGCAGACAAGTGTAGATCCAGATCAGCTGGCACATCTGTGCAGTCTTAGCAGGATCTTCACCATTTGCTTTTTTTATTCATTAGGTTATTTCCAACCAAGAAGCTAACAGTGTTGATCCAAATCAGAGGGCACACATGTGCCAGCAAGTCTTGATCTACACTGTTTACACATGCACTAAATGTCGTATATATGGAGTAAAGGTTTGAGACAGACTATCTGTTCCATCAGTCTGCAAAGAAAGGTCTACAAATTAGTCCAAATGTGTTTAGATATTGTGTTCTCAGCTCCTCTAGCCTTGCCTTCAGCCCTCTGTTGATGGCATACTTGTTCTCCAGGAACCACTGTTGTATCATAGCCAAGCATGTGGGATACAAGGGAGTTAACTCTAGAAGTGTCTCCAAGCAATAATGCTGTACCATGTTGTTGCCTGAAATAGTAATAAGTATAAGTAAACAAATTAATGATTCATTTACTTGGAGAATTTACAAAATGAAATCCTATCTATTCATATAAGTCCTATATTTTTTATAAACTTACTTACTTGATACTAATGGTTAAGTGTAGAAAAGCCTACATCAGATGGCCTTGGTAGCTCATTTGGTAATGAATGAGCATGGTAAGTCAGAGCTATATTTGTTATTTTCTGTGTCCTCAAATCATTTAAGAGTGTTCCCTCCCATGGGGTTATCAATGTGTCTTTAAATTGACAATCAAAGACTGCTTATAAAAATGAATTCACAGTATTTCTATTGAGAAGTATCAGTGAGTGTTCAAACCTGGTTTGTGAGAAAGTATTGGCATAAGCCAGTTCTCAATGATCCTGATGTAGTCTCGCTCTGTGATGTCAGAACATAGTGTGTGCATACAGTGACCTGAAATAGTCAAATGATAACATACAGAAACCATCTCACAGTTGTTTTTGACTTTGCAGTAAATTTTTTGCACAAACACACAAAATTCACAGATATGTTTTGCAAAAACTTCTGCAAGAACCACTAACTGTTAACCTATTTTCAGCAAATGTTCGTAATATTTCACTACTATAAACACGGTCCAATGTTATATTACTGAGACAGGAGACCAGTCTAGGATTTCAAACTTGTCATTGGTCAGTTCTGAGGTTGTGTTTCATTTCAACCAATTTAACTGCTGGGATCTTAGACTTGTCTCCATGATGCTTGCTGGGTCCAAGATCAGAAAGCTTTAATCTCAACTCAACAGGTCAAAGTGATAATTCTTAAATTCTGAAGAATTTTACTTAATTGATTTAGATTATAAGATAAAGTAGGCAAGTAGGACTTCAGTTTGAATTCCCCCATCGTTCACAGGCTGTAGTCTTTTCTCCCTATCTACGGGATCTATCATATGTGTATAGATCCAGATTAGGCAGCATGTCTGTTCCTTCTGATCAGGATCTACGCTGTTTGCTTCTTGGTCAGAAATAACCTAATGATTTAAAAAGCAACAATGTAGATCCTGATCAGATGGCTTGATATTCTGGCTGAACTGGATCTACTCTATACACCCACATAAAACAGCCATAACCTATGGAGTAAAGGGAAAAAAAACAGGTCCCAAGGTTATCAAACTGAGCATGGAAACCAGTCTCAAATCTCAAGCATCTGATTGGCTGAAATGGCGACTGGTCGCCATTTCAGCCAATCAGATGCTTGAGATTTGAGACTGGTTTCCAATCTCAGCTTTATAACCTTCAGCCCTGATCCCCACTATTACTTACTAGTGACTTTGAGCAAAGCACCCATGTAGTCTGCAGATACTGGTTTCTGGATAGTTTTACATGTGTATTTATTTGCTGCCGTCTGAAGACCAAATCGATTGATGAAGCGATCTTTAAACCATCGCCAGTTTTGATGATCACACAACAACTCCAGTGCCTTTGTTGTTTCAAACAATTCACCTAAAAGTAAAATTTATGCTACATTCAATTAACTGTGATAAAGACAAACTAATTATTACAAAAGCAGTCTTGTTTTCAAAATTTATTTAATTATTCATCACATTCCACTGACAAGGGTTTAAACGTGATGCTACTCATGCCATCAGTTACAATAAAAAATCCCTCTGTACATTGAATAAACTGGCATAAAGTAAAGATATTGAAAGTCCATTACATTTAATTTCTTTACTCCATGGGATATGGCTGTTAATCTTGGGCAAAAAGTGCAGATCCAGATCAGCAGTCACATGTGTGCCATCTGACCAGTCTCTACTCTGTTCTCTTGGAGATTCACTGGGTTTTTCCTAACCAAGATGTGACTAGTGCAGATCCAGATCAGATGGCACAGATTTGCCAGCTGATCTGGATCTATAATGATCACACACATGATAAAACCTGTACAAAATATTATGAAGTGAAGGCTTAACAAGGAGAAAACAGGCTAAAAACCTCACAAAACAAATCTCACCTTTATCAGGAGTCTCACTATCAGTGATGGCAAGTATTCTGGTGACTAGAAGTTTAACAAGGGCATCAGCATCATTACCTTTACCTGACCATAGACACATCTTCTGCAGGATCAACACAGGCTGAAACAAGAAAAGAAATGACACAATATCAAACTCATCTCAGATATTACAGGGATTTCGGATTGGCTAAGGCTGTGAGAACTGGGAGAAGTATTTCCAAGTTGGAGAAAAAGTTCTGGAAGTTTTTAGCATTCTCTAAGAAACATGGAGGGAAAAACACCCATGGTTTAGTAGGGGAAGTTGAGGGAATTGGGAGGCTATTTCTTCCAAGTCTTCCTCAAAGCCATTCCTTGTATCTAAAAATATTTTTTGCAAGTGAGATGGTTACAGGGTGAAAATTCTGCACTGATATCTGGATCAATTCTGGTCACCATTAAGTTTTGTGATATTGGGCAAAGAAAGCTGTTGGGAATTGTGACTAAAATAATTTTAAATAAATTTAAACTAAAATGCTGCATACCTTCTCAGTGACCTTGGATACCTGAGACCGCAGTGACTTGGTTATGATCTCTTCCATGACAAGGACCATACTGTTACTGACCACCTTATCAGGCTGGTCAGCTGGGTCCTTCCTTAGAGCCTCAGGCCACACACTGACCACAGGTACAACAAATGACACAATGTTCATGTAGCCACAGGTCAACATATGGTACAACATTGTCCTGACTAGCACAAGATCACCTGCAGAGAAAGAAGAAATGGTCTGTACTGGTGATAAATTTAAGATAAACAAGACATAAAGCAATACTTTTCAAATATTATTGCGTGAATTTTCAAACACACTTATGGCTGCTCTGTAATAAAAACCCCACATTTTATACACAGATGTTGATTTCTCACAAAAAGATGACTATCTGTTTTTTAATTACTTGCAGTAGTTTCATTAACATAAGACCTATATAAATTTGGAAAGTAATTATCCTGCTTATCAAGGTTAGCTCAACTATTTATTCCATTGGATATCTGTTATCCCATGGGTGAACACAGCTAACACATCTGTGCTGTAAGATCTGTGTCTGCACTGTTTGCTTTTGATTATATTTTACCAAAAAAAAATAGCCAGTGTAAATCCAAATCAAACAGCACAGCTGTGACGACTGATAGGATATACAGTGGTCACAAACCTGATAAAACTTGTAAATATAGAGTTTAACGTGAGAAGGTTAATGATATGGTGGCAAATCACTGATTTAACAGGTCAGGTAGGCTAAAAAACAGATTCCTAAATTAATCCTAGTAATGTACTGAAACAAGTTGAAACAAAAGTTTTAAAATAAGATAGCTCCTTGTTACCTTGCAATGCACACAGTGCTGTAAAGACCCTGAATTGGGCCATTTTGCCAATAAAATGGGGTGACACATCTCGGGTGAACAATCTGTTCCAAACGTTCCTCATCACTGCTGCCTCACTCAGCTTCTGTAATGGTAAAACAAGACGGAAACTGAATAAAACAAGAAGCATATCAAAACTTCGGCCTGAACCTGGGTGAAAATTATATAAAAGAGGCATATTCATGAGTTCAATAATATCTTGATTTTTAATTGTCTAAAACCACAATATTTTTTTTCTTCCAATTAAATACATGTAGAGCTTCATTGCAAATTATGTATGTAGATCTTATGAATATGAATGGATTCACAGTAACTGTCTTATGACAAGAACTTCATTATTATCATGACAAAGTAAGTACATACCGGTACTAAGTGAGTTTAAAGTCAAGTGAGTTAGTTTGCTGTTCAATAAACAAATTAAGTAAACAAACAACACTCTATAGCATCCCAAAGAACGATGAATAGACAAGCTCACACTGACAGAATGGTGGGTCCTTTACACCAATGCAGCTGGTAATGGTTTTACCAGCTTATCTGGATCTACACTGGTCGCACATGCATAAAATGTGTATATATATTGAGGAAAGGGTTAAAATACTTAAGACTTTACATGTAAGCTTCGTGTATTTATCACGTGTGCCTAAAACCTTCAACTTGAAAATCTGCAAGAGAAAATAAATAATACATACCATGTGTGTCTGAGATATTAGATACTGTATAAGATGAACAGCTTTCTTCTCCACATCACTCAAGTAGGGGAGTTCTCCCTCAAGATGTAGGTACTCATCAGAGATGCATGTTTTGTGAACTACATCTATCGAGTCTGTCCTCACCTTACCTAAGCACTGTAAAACAGAGAATCATGTCAACATAGTGTGACAATGTCCCTGGTTACTTGGGCTTAATTTCAAACTCAGATTGAGAATACATTGATGGATTGAAAAAGTAATGAAAATGGGGTGGGAGGATTTGGGGGCGAGGGGCAGTGGAGGTGGTGGTTGGACCATGCATGCTGCAATACCCAAAATATTTCATTCTCACTTTGTGCCTAAATAACAATTACAAGACTATCAGAGTACTACTGCATACAATACAAGAGTCTCCTACCAGTGAAAACACCTATCAATAATTGGTGCCAGACATATACTATACAGAAAACAAGCAACTTAAAAATGAATATATATTTGAAATAAAAGAATGAACTATGCTTTTGACATGCAGTCAAACCTGTCTTATGCAAGACACTGAGCAATCACCTTAAGCAGTCAAGAAAATAAGATAACAAAGCTCTAGCCCCCAGCATCAGGTTTCACCCTTAAAATGTATTACCTCAAGACAAGTGCTTAGTAACCGGATGCCAGCATCATCACTGTTGTTCTTGGTCACATACTTGCTGACAAAACTCTCAGCTAATTCTGATGACTTGAGAAAACCTTGCATCAGTTTGGTGTCCTCTGTTAAGAAAAGCAATATTTGTACACATAAGATGAGATTTAAAAAATTCCTCAGCTTTTAATCAAATCATCACATTAATGCAGGGCTTTTCATCAGAAAATTGGGAAGAGGCCTTGGCCTTTCAAATTGGGAAATTTATGCGTGATAATTGTTTATTTTGGGAAAACAAAATTCATTGAAAGATGGGTACTAGTTTATAAATTTGGTTAGTAATAAGAATTTTCAACTTAAATTTAATGTTTTAAAGCATTTTATTTTTCAGACTTTAATTTTTAACTTCCCACAGAGGATTTTGATATATTTTTTAACATCTTACCAAGTATTTTGGGAAGACACTCTGCCACAGTTGGGAAAAAATGCTATATCTTTGGATTGGGAAGAGGCCTGTATAAGGCCTCTGTTACATAAGGATGAAAAGCCCTGTAATGGTCTAACTTCTTATTATTTCAATTATTTCAATTATATTGTTTAACATTAAAGAGATGAAATGCCGATTTAATATCCTTTTCTGGCAATAAACCAAGCAATATTATGCTACAAACTTGCTCTTCTCTCATTTATTATCAGATTAGTTTAAAATTTGTATAAAAGTAAAAGGAATACAACTTAAAAGTCATAATTCTGTGGGTTTAAAATTCTGTTATTTTATTTATATTCAGAATGAAATTTATATTGTAGTTTCTCCAAGAAGGGCTTATTATAATAGTGCAAGTAATTCTATAATGAATCAATTGTTTCATCAAATAAATGAGTTATTTTTTTTTTGTTTTTCATTTAAGTAAAAATTTTATTTAAACATTCATTTTATGATGTTTAAACAGTACATTTTCCAAATATTCAACATTGAAAAATAGGGAAAACTATGGAAGTTTCATTAATAACTTAATCCAACCTTTACTGGAAACAGTTTCAACTGATTTCTCTTCTGCCAGCAACATACTGTCTTCACTGGAAATAGTTTCAGCAGGTTTCTCCTTCAACAACTTACTGTCTTCACACTGAAAGAAAAAATCTCAGATTTGATAATTTAATGTTTCACCTAAAACTATATTATATATTGTAACAACAAGAACAATGTAACTTGAACCAGGAACAAATGGAATCAGTAGGAACAATGAAACCAAAAGTAAATAGAAACTTCATAAGGAACAGTTATTTAAACAAAAACAGGACAGAAGTCAGTGGAACCAGGAAAAAATTGCATGAGAATGACTTTTACATGAAGTTTGTAAAAAAAGGCTAAAAACAAGGTACTCTTCAGGTTCTCAGATATTACCTATTTTTGCACTGCACAAGAAACACTACATTCCTGTGGGAAACTATATTTTAGTATTTTACACACAATACAGAGCACAGGTCATAAAGCTTCATGGCTTACAGACAATCAAACATAGCCTAAACTCACTGGACCTCTCTGCTATGGATTTTGCCATTTTGCTGCCACATTTAAGGCAGTAAATTTTCAGCTTCTGAATTTAAGAAGTCATGGAGTATCATTTTCCAAAACTTTTCCAGGTGTTGTTTTGCAAGGTAGGTAGCCTATTTTCAGACATTCAGCAGCTGTTGTATTGCAAGGTAGGTAGCCTATTTTCAGACATTCAGCAGCTGTTGTATTGCAAGGTAGGTAGCCTATTTTCAGACATTCAACAGCTGTTGTATTGCAAGGTAGGTAGCCTATTTTCAGACATTCAACAGCTGTTGTATTGCAAGGTAGGTAGCCTATTTTCAGACATTCAGCAGCTGTTGTATTGCAAGGTAAGTAGCCTATTTTCAGACATTCAGCAGCTGTTGTATTGCAAGGTAGGTAGCCTATTTTCAGACATTCAGCAGCTGTTGTATTGCAAGGTAGGTAGCCTATTTTCAGACATTCAGCAGAGTAGAAAAAGTACTTACAGGTTTTTTCTCCTTTGTTTCAGTGTTTCTATCCAGACTCTTCCTCTTTCTACCAGATACTGGTGGTAGTCTCGGTGCTTCTATTACCATAATCTTCCTGCAATATCAATACACATCAAGTTTATTGTAACAGTATGTTAATTATTTTTCACATGTGCACAGTTCAAATAAGAATAAGCAGACTAAGAAAGCTGCTACTGAGCAGGAACAAGGGTCTACCAAGGTTCAGATTTTCCAATCAGGACCATAATTACATTGATGGTTTTTTTTTTTGCATACCATGAATTAAATTTTAAAATTGTCTATATGTTCTCATTAAATGTGCAAACACAAAACAGCACATGATTCATCTTACACTGGGTTATTAGATAAGATTTCCAGTACCAGTGAAAGCAAGAGAAATATTTATCTAGTATGAAATTTGAATCCTGTGATTGGACAAACTTCTTTTTATGGTCTGATCTTCATGTACACAAACCTAATAACTATATTATTTAAATCAATAAGAAAGTTGTCTTACACTTTTTTGTTGGTCTCTATTCCAAACAATAATGAAACAAGTTATTTAATTAATTTGTTAATTCCAAATTAATCTCATGAAAATACAAGCTTTACAGATAAATTCAACTTACGGAGGTTTGAGAGGTTGAGTATTTGGTTTATGAGCCACCCTTGATTTTCTTTTAAAAGCCAGGTTATCCTGTCCAACAGGTAACTCCTGTAAAACTAGGCTGTCTCCCTTCTCGTCAACCATTACATCCGATTCTAACTTGCTTGGCGACTTCATTTCAGACCAAGGTGTTACGGTATCACCATTTTTCAGCACATTTCCTCTGGTTGAAACATTTGGCAAAGGATCAGAAATCGAAATGTCTTGAGTTGCAATGGCCACATTTCCCTTTTTGTTTTTAGCATTGTCTAAGTTTTGTTTTGCAATCTTAGATTCACCAGCATCTGAGGGCTCCTGCTTTGGAACCACATTCAACTCTTTTCTCTCAACAGACATGGATTTTCTTCGCACAGTAGTTTTCCCTGACTTTCTAGCACAAACATCTAGACTAGAATTATCTATAGAAGCTCTACTTCTGGTTATCCTTGGGCCAATAGTCTCTGTTTTTTCTACCAATGTTTCACTAACTTGTTTTGACTTTGTTCCTTTATCAAATTCATTTGTACTTTTAATACCCTGTCCTCTTTTTTGCTTTTTATCATTTTTAGCACAAGGTTTAGTCTTGTCCTGTAAGTTTAAATTAAGACTGGCTTTCAAAGTAGTATTCAATCTGCCCTTTGGACTTCTGACAGGGCTGATCATATGTGGAACTGGTGACAACATTAAACTTTCAACTTTCAACGAGGAATATTTTAAGGGCTTCTTTGGGCTTTCTAGGTGGTCCTTCTTTTTGCCTTCCTTAGTTTTCACAACTGATTCAGTTTCAGCAACATCAGTTATTTTTCTGGTTTCTATAGATTTATTTATAGTTTCAGCTTCAATATTGTCACTGATGTTTGTTTCTGGCCCAAGTTCCAAACCATTAATGTTTTCAACTTCCTCTGTGTCTTCTAAGGGATAGATTTCTATCAGAACCATATCACTCATGTTCTTATTTCCCTCACCATCAACAAATGCAAGTTCTTTTTTATCCTCATCACTATCATTCAATTTACTTTCTCTCTTTTCATCTTCAACAAGAACTTTTTCCTCTAACTCTGGAATTTGCTCTAACTTTGGAATTTGATCAGTTTCTTCACACTTAGTGTTATCATTAATGGTTTCTGTTTTTTGTATGTCTAAGTCCAGTTGATAATTATCTATTAAGTTTTCCGATTCCCTTTGTTGATCCTGATCTAGAGTTGCCTGTTCTGGAGACTTTCTGTCTATCTCTCTGACTGGTGAAGGAGGTAATGGTGATACTGGGCACAAGAAATTGAAAGGTGAAATAGATAATGGTGAGACAGGAGAAGATCTGTCTAAGGAACTCATGCTTGATGAAGATGACCTAGATAGTGAGGCAATGTCTTTGTTCCTTTCTTTTATCACCTTAGAGAATGCACTACCTTTAGCAGATTCACTACAATTACTTTCCTTATACAGATATGAGCATCCAGGCTTGTTTGATTCATCATCTAATACTGACAATGACTTAGTATTCAGTTTTAAATCATAGTTTTGCAAACCAGTGCTACAATTTGTAACAGCGGCTCTATCACAGAAAGGTTTGGCCAAAGTATGCACACTATCATGTTCAGTGTCTTGAGTATGCTCTTCAATAGGTGCAAAATCTGCCAGCAAATCCTCAACACCAAAGATCAGGTTAGAATTGTCCCTAGGGTTTTTTACCTTTTCCAGTATATGCTCATCAATCTTTTTTACATCTTTCCCCTCATCCTCTTCTGTTATTGTTTCACAAATACCTGTTTCCATGTGAAGAAGCCTTAATGGTGAAGTTCTCACAGATCCTGAACTTTCATTGCTAAGACTCCTTTCCAAAACAGAATTATTTACTTGAAATCCAGTGCTGAGCTGTCTTGTGGGTTTAAGTTTTCCATTTGTGTCAGTTGAATTCTGAGTTTTAAACTCAGTATCTTCCTCACTTTTAACAGATTTTTCCAGTATCTCAGTTTGTGATTTACCGCAAGTGCTTTCTTTGTCAGGAGCAGTCTGTGCTGTTGCCAAGTTCTTAATTTTATCTTTAACAACATCATCATCATTAACATCATTTCTATGAGTCACATTTTCATTTTGTTGAGCATCTAAATCTCTGTACTTACACTTTTTTCTAAGTCTTCTTTTAACATTCTTTTTAAAATTAGGATTGAGGCGCACTTTACTTGATTTACTGTCAGAATTAACACTGTCTTCTCTTGACAGAACTTCATAATCATTTAGGTATCCAAATTCCTCAATCTCATTTGATAAAGTACCCGCAGACGATTTTTGAAATTTGATAAAATTTTGAGCACCAAATTGAGCTTTCTTTACAGCAGGTTTCGGCAAGTTTTTATCAAGATTAACACTGACTTTATCTTTATGTTCTAATTCACCTTTAACAATTGTTTCCTCTAGTTTACTTACTAACTGTTTCTTATCTTTATCTGGTGTTTCAAGAATAACCCCTGCATTTGATGAGTTGGTACAAGTATCGGACAGATTTGCGTCAAGTTTTAACTCTGAAATAGCATCTTTTGTTACAGTTTCAATACTGATTTTAGGATTATCACAGTTATACTCCAGATTATCATTTTTATCACTTGTATGAGTCTTGTCTGCAGGATCCACCTTGACTAGCTTAAAATTCATTTCTGTTTCCAAATCACTGTAAGTCGGAGTGTTATTTGTCATTTCTGGAGTAAACTCTTCAGTGTCATTTCTACCAAATTCATGCTTGGCAGGTTCCTCCTTCTTTATTTCACATTTCTCGCCTTTTTCAATAGCACCTCCAAAAATCAGTAATTTATTATTCTCATTCTTTTCTTTTTCAACAACAAAACCAGAGTTTTTCATAACTGTCTTATCAGTATCTACACCAGCAATACCTGTCTTATCAATATCTACACCAGCAACAGTAACATCACATTCAGGCTGACTATGTTCACTTTCGGATAAAGTTTTGATTCTAACACTTCTTCTAACTGGTGGTGTCTTTTTCTTTTTATCACTATAAATTGATTTTTTGTCTAATTCAGTATTATTAACATTTAATACTTCTTTACTTGAGTCAATCTTTTCAGGTTGCTTGCTGCCGGACATTGTGTGCAAGGGTGTCTGACCAATTCTTTTACTTGATGCAGTTGGAGATATGATCTCCATAGAATTTGCCAATTTTTCTTTAAGTGTAATTTCTGATTTGTTTTTTGTGCCAGAATTAAGACACTCTATGTCTACAGGAGCTCTTTCCTGTTCAGTAATCTCATTTCTATCACCAAATTCATCTTGAATGCATTCTTCTGTTTCTGCAGTAACCGCTGGTTTGCATGGAGCATTAAGATTGTTTTTGTTAATTTCTGGTTCTGTTACCACTTCCTTGCAATCTTGCAACTGTTCCAATTCATTAGAATTGAAAGGTACACGAGTTTCATCTATTTCTGATGCAGTGTTCTCTACAGAACTTCTCTCGGTACCATCTATGTTATTCCTGTCATCTTTTATCATAAACGAGTCATCTTCTGTCAGTGTTTTCTAAAATGAAAATAGTATTTGTAAGTATGTTTACTTATTTCTACGAAGACCTTCATATTTATTAATTACATGCGCCCATCACTCACACTGACATTTTCTATCAAAATGACATTGTTACAGTAACTTCTTTTAACATTACTTTAATAGCATATTTGGATGAGACTAGTGGTTATTCATATGTTATTGACCTGCAACGTCAGATTATTAATGTACATTTACACCAAGTTCATCTCTTTGGAAGACAGATAGGAAAGCAGGAATTTTTCATCAGAAATATTTTAGAAAACTGATCTAAATGTCAAATGCTATTTCCTTTTACTCATTTAATTTAGCCCCAATTAGTAGTTTTCAACTACAAACACGATATTATTACAGTTTTACAATAATAGAAATATTATTTTTTAATGTTTATGATCCATTTAAAATTAATAAGAAATATTTAATTCAATAATTGTGCATTAAACTGCAGAATGGACTGTATCTATCAGAAATAACTGTCCATAAAAAACTTGCATATTTTACGCATATGGTGTAAATTTTCGGAATAAATCATGATCATCTTTAAAGTATTATATTAAATATCGTGAAATTGTTAGAGAATCGTAAGCTGAACAATAACAACTGTGAAGGCAGTCGTCAGAGCAGAATCAAACTGAAACTAATGTGGAAAAACACTTAGTGGATCTCATGATGTTTAGAATTGCATAATGAAGCAGACAACACCTATTTTACCTGCAACTCATCATCCCCGGTTTGATTATCATCATCTTGTAGAAGCTGCTGCTCTAACTCATCTGCAATATCAGACACCATGCCATCTTCCTCCACTGTCAATGAAGCTTGAGGCTGCAGACCACCATGCTTTAAATTTACAGATATTCTAATGAAAAACGCTCAAAACAAGTTTTGGGGGTAAGTCCGTAAACCATAGTCTTTTCTCAATGGATATTCGTTTCAACACATGGGCACCCATGTATATCCAGATTAGCTGACACATCTGTGCCCCATGATCTGGTTCTACACTATTTGCTTTTGATCAGAAATAACCTAATGAATCTTACCGCAGGATCAAGATTTTGCAGAATGACTGGAGAGACTGAGGGATGCAACAATAAAATTTTAATGATGAGCCATGTCTCTTTAATGTGTTCTATTTACAGCTATGTTTCACAAACAGAGCTTTATTACATTTTTAGTTCTGCTAAGATCAGATCCATTTTAAGTATGGTATCTCCATTATTTGTGGTGCCATAGCAAATATTTTTGTACAAAAAAACATGGAACCAACATCCAAGTTTCATAAACCTAGCTTGCAAATATTTTGAGATCTTGCAGGATCCAGTTATATGGGGTAAACCCTAGAATCCCCTCTGCAAGGTACAAAAATTAGCAATCCCTTAACTAGCTTAAGCACTGTTATCGTAAAATACAACAAAAATTTGACTTTCTTCTGCAAGTATTGATATATTTTTTGAATCCCTACCTTTCTGTTTACAAAGCAAGCTGGTGAAGGAGGCAGGGGAGATAAGCACTTGGTGACTGGACTGAAGGTCCATTTAACACTCATCAAGCTTCCAGCATCATCTGAGTCATCTGAGCTGCTTGAATCATCTGAGTCACTAGAGCTGCTTGAACTGTCTGATCCAAGCTTTTCCTCATTCTCTGATTTCACTGTGTCTGCAAATTTAACCATCAAGAAATACTTAATATACATACTTCAATTTTCAGAGATTATTTTAACAAAAAAGTTTACAAATTATCTTTGTTCCATTACTGAGACATCGAGGGGAGCATTGCTTTGACAGATTGCAAGATTTAACATTTAACTCCATAGATACAGTTTGTATCTGATATTCAAGCACTGTAGATCATAATCAGCCTGCACATCAGACTCGGTGCAGTCCGATCAGAATATGCACTGTTGACTTCTTGGTAGGAAATATTCACAAACAGTATATATCCAGTTCACACTGCATGGATGTCAGAAGAATTTTTCATTTGAAGAAACCCCTTCCTCAAATTTTAGATATGAGAAAATGTCTAAAATGTTCTCTGAATCCACCAGTGATTGATCACCATGCTTGATATTTTACAGTAAAAAAGCACACTCTTCTCAAAGAAACAACATAAAAATTCAAAATATAATATATAAATATCTGCTTCCAAATAAATACATGTAATTACCTCCAGACTTGTACATAATAAATAATGCCTTATGAAACTTATCATGATTTTATTCAGAACAATCACAAATATTTACATTCATCTTGCACTTTGCTATGACATAAGTCTTTCTAAAGTCTGTTTCCATTTTGCATTAAAAACATTTGGTGCAATCAATTAGTTGTCCCCAATGTGCAAGATGGTCTGATAACATAGTAAGTTATAGTCATCCAGCAGAATATGTTTATATTACCATTTATTCCTGACATTGAGCTTTTCTCTGATGCTGTCCTTGTCCGAAGTACACCTCTTGGTGAGGACTTGACTCCTGCAGCAGCATCTGTGCGAGGACTGCGACCTGGTGACTTCAGGGGACTGCCTGACACTGTTCTTCTACTCCGTGCAGGACTAAATTCTGAAAAAACAGGACTATATACAATGCAAGGCATTCATTAATGCATGAGGATCCATCTGAAGAGTAAGTACTACCATGGATATATACCAATATTTCTTTTTTTCAGGATGGAAATATTTACCAACATATAGGACCCCCTGGTCTTAGTCACAGAACTGGACTACCAAGCATGTGCTATGCATTAGGTCTACAAGGAAAATAACTCCTATATACTTGAATGTATTACCTATATTTCTTTACAATAACTACATGTATGCAGATCTTAGACACACTCTGACTTACTTCCTTCCTTGATGACTGCATTAAGTCGTTCGATCCTGCCGAGGGCAGTGGTAAGTCTTTTTTTCAGTCGTTTCTCATTCTTGTTAAGAACTGTATTCTCTTTCTTCAAATTGCTGATCTCACCTTAAAAAGACATTAATAAGTATTAAGTATCTTTCATGTGTGCACAGTTCCAATGGGAAAATCTGTGCCGAGGACATCGTTGTTGGGCTGTAACAAGGCTCTCCAGAAAATTAGTTTGCAATGAGCTTTAGATTTTCTCTATTATTTTACAAATACCGTAAATTGGGATATTTTGGCCTTGGTTAATAATTGGCCTAATTGGCCATCCTAATGAAAAGGCCAATATTAAACACACCAAAATATGTCACAGGTGAAAATTAAGCCCAGGTAGTACAAACATAACAATTATTTTTCACACTTCGCCGACGTTGATCGCTATTTATCGCTTATAAAAACAACTCGATAAATATCATGATTTTAAATTTCAATTAGTGGATTTAAGTTTGTTGGATTATTGTTTGTTGCAATAAATATTGTGAAAATGTGAGATTGGTTTGAGTGTCTTCAATACCGGTATCATATCGTTATTTTCATTACACTCATATATAATTTTTATGCATTTTAAATTTATATTTCTGAATGTGAATTTTATTTCTGCATTTAAAATAATAATATGAATAATTTTGCAGACTTTTGTTGCTTTCTCCTATATGTATCGTTTATAAATATGTCTAAGATAAATGCCGACAAATCTGATAAATTAGCGAAGATGACATGACAAAATAACATATGTGTTTATTTTTCGCCACACAATGATAAATGGCCAAAATTAAACTGGCCAAAATAAAACACAGGCACTTTGGGGCAAAATGGCCAAAATTTGATGACCCCAAAATATCCCAATTTACGGTATATACAGCTTGAGATCTAAGTCTGGTGTACAGTCCAAACCAATGGTACTTTTGTGACAGACCCTGTCTTTTCCAACTTCATGAGACAACCCCTCTATAATCAGCAATATTAATTCTAGTCGAAATATGAATCTGTAGACAACTGTGTATTTGCCTGTAAATTTGGCATGGATGAACACAAAAAAAAATGATGGTTTTGTTCTGTGCAACCCTGAAATTTCTATATTGCAAATTAAAGAGTGGTCATCTAATACCGTAGTGTCAGAGAAAGTAGGGTCCCTCTCTGCACCAGTCTCTGGCCCAGGGAACCAATAAACTAAAGGTAAATAAACTTTCCAACCTACAAATTATTGTATCTTGTTGAGGATCAAATTTAAAATCTGTGTTATTATAAAGGACCAACAAAGTAATCATTTACCTACAGTTACATGCATAATTACATAATATTATGTGGCCTAGTTTTAAGAAACTGTCAAATTTATCAGGTATAAAAGGTATCAGATTGAAATATAACCTGTGCCCAAGGTTATAAAACTGAGCATGGAAACCAGTCTCAAATCTCAAGCATCCGATTGGCTGAAATGGCGACCAGTCACCATTTCAGCCAATCAGATGCTTGAGATTTGAGACTGGTTTCCAATCTCAGCTATATAACCTTCAGCCCTGGTTTAAACATGATAAGTTATAATAAAACAGAGTATCTTCCTCTACAAAGATATTATAGTAATAAATACATGCAGGCACAGTCTAACTGATATAGTTCTGTACTTTATTGGCCATAAATCCACCGTGATAGTATTTATATACAGCTGTAAATATATACTGACTGTCAATACAAAGTTACCACTTTCATGGTAGTTTTCAATGATGGCAACGATAATTTGTCAATGTTTACATTTGCATGTTTACATTGACGTTCATGTAAACAATGAATTAATATTTTAATCGTTGTTTAATACAAAGCGTAAAGCTTTCCATACAGGTCCCATTAGCCGAGTGGTCTAAGACGCAGTCATTTAAAATGCAATGGTAGCAACGCTGTAGGTTGTAGGTTCGAAACATGTTTTTTCTTTACATTGTTTTTAAATGTTTTTTTACACAATACTTTTGTCTGTGATAAAAGAAACTGAAGCAAAACACAATAAAATACTTTTAATTGACTGCAATAAAAGTTAAAAAATATAAATCTAAAACATTTCCTCAAGAGCTGTGTGTCAATGTGAATCGAACCCGTGTCGAAAAAATGTCAGGCCTATGCCATCCGGATGCGTAAATCACTGAGCTATCGAGGCGATGTGAAATACGAACGCAAAATAGTACTTTTAACGCGTAAATTTGCCTTAACCCGTGTTTACAGTCTATTAATAATTGTAAACATCGCCAATTTAGCTTGGTCGACCTATAATTTGGCAATGTTTACATTGGCGTTACATGTAAACAATGAATTAATATTTTAATCATTATTTAATACAAAGCGTGAAGCTCCCAATACTTGTCCCATTAGCTGAGTGGTCTAAAGTCAATTTTAAATGCATTGGCAGCAATGCTGTGTAGGTTCGAAACATGTTTTTTTTACATTTTTTTTTTTATAATTTTTTACACAATCATTTAAATAACTGAAACAAAATACATACACAACTTTGAAAAAACTGCAAAAAAACTTTTAAAAATATAAATCTAAAATATTTCCAAACAGGCCATGTGTCAGTGTGAATCAATCCCGTGTCGAAAAAATGTTAGGCCCAAGCAAGCCAGACGCGTAAACCACTGTGCTATCAAGGTGATGTGTTATAAATTGGCAAAATTGTACTTTTAACGTTACATTTGCCCTAACCCGTGTTTACATTCTATTAATATTTGTAAACCTCGCCAATTTAGCTTGGTCAACCAACAGGTATGGCAAAATAGCACTGATACAAGAGGTAACTTTCTTTTGATGGTGTGTATACTTTGTAAACCTATATTTTATGGGTATTTAAAGTAAGCTTTTCATTCTTACACAAAAAATTGACCTATTTGGTTTCAAGTTCAATGTTTTATTTGTACATTTTCAAATCATTAACCATATTTAGCTGTGTATTTCGGCATTACAATAACTTGGTACTTTTGGATTTGTAAGAAAGCATAGGTGCTCAATGCGCAGTTTATATCTCAAAAAAGAAAGACTTGTTTTATGGAAATTTTGAAATGGATATTTCACAGACATTTGTTTTGAAACTACCTTTAAGTTAATGGTAAGCATATTTAATATGCCTCAAAACACATGGATTGTAAACAAATATAGTATATAGTACAGTTATAGTTAAGAGGCAAGGATCCTGTTTGTACAAGTACTACAAACGACTTTTTCTTTATTTGATAATAGTAACTTAATAGTAGACCTGGTGTCTGAAAATGGTTCAAACATATAGAAGACACACTGTTACTGGATGCTTCTTAAAGAACTATTATTTTAATCAAGAACTATTATGTTATAAAATCAATGGTTTGGAACAAAATTATTTCAGCTCACATACAAAAGGGGCCAGTCATAGGAAAGCGTCTTCAGAAAGTTAATATAAATCCTCAAAGTTACATCATGAAGTTTAGCAGATGACATCGCTTATTGTGCATTTTGGAGTAAAATAACATTAAACAGTCAAAAATGTGAAAAAACTTCTTTTAGTTATTAAAAAACAACAGTTAATGGAGTTTTTTTTTTCGCATAACATCAACAACATACCTGTGTGAAGTTACTTTGAATGGGTAGCGGACGAAAAGAAAGTTACATGTTCACTATGTAGTTCAGAATTAGCTACAATGCGAGATCTGCCATGTGAGGTTGAAATATGAATATAGGACAAGCCTGAAAAGTGGACAGACATGACTCGAAGAAAAGATGATTGAGTTTCAGTTATAATGTTTGATTAAAATCTGATTTTAATTATTGATTTGATTATTTCACGCCATGATATTATTCTGTCCATTGTATATCTGTAAAATTCTTCATACCAACACAGCAGTAACTTGGACACTTTTATCCATTTCTTCCAAACATTAAAAAAACACTAATTAATTTTTACATACATAGGGTATGTAGTACATAAATACAGAGAAACTTCAACATGAAAGATCATCAAGAGAAACTGAACATGCATTTAATCTCTTCCAATATCGGTTATGATCTTTCCAGTACTTGAGTAGTTGATCGGAAGATTATCCTAGTACTCGAGTACCAGTTTTACTACTTGTTGCTATCCCTAGTTTAAAGAAATCTGCTTAATATTTTTTCGTTATACAATATCATTGTGGTTTAAATATTTATTCATCCAACTAAGATGACTGTATCAAATTTTAACAAGAGTGCCAAACTGACACAAAATACGCTCGTCAAAATGCTGATCATTAAAGTTGCGTAACGATCTGATGAAAATTTTTCGACTTGGAGAGCAGAAACCGCTAATTCAGTTTTTGAACAATTCAAGGGCCATAATTCAGGAGTGCCTGGGGGGATTTGGCAGGTTATACAACTTGGTCGAGATATTATGCCCAACAACATATTCACCAAGTTTGATAAAGACCGGATGAAAACTCTTTGACTTAGAGAGCGGAAACAGTAATTTTGGACAATTCAAGGGCCATTATTCAGGAGTGCCTGGGGGGATTTGGCAGGTTATACAACTTGGTCGAGATATTATGCCCACCAACATATTCACCAAGTTTGATAAAGACCGGATGAAAACTCTGACTTAGAGAGTGTAAACCCTTATTTTGGACAATTCAAGGGCCATAATTCAGAAGTGCCTGGGGGGATTTGACTGGTTATAGAACTTGGTCGAGATATTATGCCCACCAACATATTCACCAAGTTTGATAAAGACCGGATGAAAACTCTTTGACTTAGAGAGCGGAAACAGTAATTTTGGACAATTCAAGGGCCATAATTCAGGAGTGCCTGGGGGTATTTGGCTGGTTATAGAACTTAGTCGAGATATTATGCCCACCAACATATTCACCAAGTTTGATAAAGATCGGATGAAAACTCTTTGACTTAGAGAGCGGAAACCCTGTGGTCGCCGCCCGCCGCAGGTGTTCCCATAATACGTCCCGTTTTTCAAACGGGCGTATAAAAACCTATGTGTGATGAACAATAATTTTTTCATTTAATATTTTACCTAGTCCAACTTGTAGCAATAAATAAATGGCTTGTGAGCATAATTACAACTATCAATACCTAAATCTGTCAACATGTTTATGACTTTAACCCTTACTCCATGGGATATGGCTATTATCCAATGGGCAACCAGTGATGCAAGGTTATGGCTCACATGTCGAGATCAGACTGTAAATGCAGCAACTTTCATGATAAAATACCAAAGACTGGCAAGTATATGAGGCCCAGATGAAAGAAACAACCCTTTCCTCTTTAGACACACCTTTATTGCTTGGATGAACAGTGTAGATCCAGATCAGCCGGCACATCTGTGCCTCTGACCACGATCTGCACCATTAGCTGTTAGGTTATTTCTAACCATAATGGGACCAGTGCAGATCCTGATCAGACGCCTTGGATGTTCAGGATCTGCACTGTTGGCTTTTTTATTTGTTATTTTTTTATTTCTGACCAAAATGCGACCAGATGTGCCTGCTGATCTAGATCTACACTGGTCGCACATGCGTAAAAATGCTTATGGAGGAAAGGGTTAATCTACAAACATAACTTATCCTAGTATGTGTTTAAATTAAAATCTTTAAACAGCTTTATAATCTTTAACCTATATCTTCTTTGATAAGTGCATGGGATAAACTGTTTATGGCCATGCAAATCATGAGGAACAGTTTAAACATGACAGGGCTTTGCGCTTCTTGTATTTCTTAAAGTATTAAAGAATTCATCAAACAATGAGAAGAGTGTAGTAGGTAAACTTTGTGTAAAAGCATTCACCCATAAATCAAATAATGATTTGAGATTTGTTTATGTTATTTTTCACAATGATGTTCTCTAAATTGGCTTTTCGGTGCACAATGCAGTTTGTTTGGACAAAGTTAAACGTTTATCAGTGTGACCTGGATATGACTGTCCTTTGCTGTCCAAACTGAAACTGTTATCATATTAAATTATGTGAGGATAACAATGTTGGTGAGTGCCATCTTTTTCAGATTCAACAAAGTAATGTGTAAAAATTAAATAGTTGTTTTTTGCTGCCAAAATTTGTTAAAATAAGTGGTAATACTTGAATCTTGAGAAAATGATGGTGCAGTATTTATGCATTTCTGTGGTCTTTGGATTAAATCGTTGAAATATATCCAGTAGCAAAAAAAATCCAGCAAAATTTAACCCTTTCCTCCATAAATACGCATTTTTACTCATGTACAGCCAGCATAGATTCAGAGCAGCCGGCACATCCATGGCGTCTGATCAGGAACTGCACTAGTTGCTGTTTGGTCAGAAATAACCTAATAAATCGTATAGCGAAATGTGCAGATCCTAATCAGACAGCATGAATGTTTTACTGCAACCAGTGTACATCCAGATCAGCCCTGACATTTATGCCATCTGTTCTGGATCTGGATCTATACTAGTTGCTAATTGATCAAAAAATAATCTAATAAATCTAAAAGGTAACAGTGTATATCCTGATCGGATGGGTGGCTGATCGGGAAAATTAACAAAGGCTATCAAAATTCAGTCTTATCCAATTCATACAAATTGAGGCAGTACAGAATGACACTGCAAATATTTCTTTTATTTTCAATATATATTTTTCATTTCAGTATGTAATTTTAATTTTGACAGACAATACTCAAAATGTTAAGAAACTCCTAGAGTTAACTAATCAAAAGCCAATCATTGTTTATGACACCTTGATTTTTGGTCATTGACTTTTAATCACATCATGAAAGGATTTGCCTATGTAATTTGACACAATGTTTACTAGAAAATTAATTACTTAATATGGCTTTAACTTAAATCATATGTCTCAAAAAAGGTCTTATAAAAAGCAATGCAAAGAAAACAGATTTAATCTCTACAGTGACAGCTGGATTAACCCACTGTGCTCAAATCAAAGTGAAGTTTTAACTAAAGTTTTAAGGTAAGACCTGTGTAATAGGCACTATTAAGAATCCAATATCTGATTATATTTTCATCAACTGCTTCATACCACTGACTTGTATGCAAAATTTTAATGATTTTCACCGTGTAGTTTTTTTTAGATTTTTAGGGATTTTTTATTTAAAAAAGTGAGAAAAAAAACGTGAAAGTATCCAATTTCTTTAATCGGTTACAAAATTTTTTGTTATTGATAAATTCAACCCTATTTTTTTTACAGTTTATCCAAAATATGTTATATTTTACTAAACCAATTAAAGATATAATATATAAATTCAGAATTTATCTTAAAATGACATTTTTTGACCAAATAAATTTAAAAAATGCATTTTTTATATTTCACGAGACTAAATTAATGAAAATTGTGCAAAATCCTGATTGGTGCAATATACCAAACTTTACCATTTTTTAACTATATACGTTAAACAAAATTTAAACAAAATTTCAGAGAAGTTTACCGTCCAGTTTTAGAAATTTTCAAATTGATTACTTGAATAAACACTATTCTGATAGCGAAAACCCCTTTAATCTTGATTATTTTGCTTATTTTAGTTTAAATCATGAGAATTTTATATTCAATGACAGAATTACACAGGAAAAAAAGAAATATGCCAATTATTTAAGCTCTAGGCTTACAAAAAAAATAGCTTCCAGTGGGATTTGAACCCTGGTCCTCTTGCATGATAGAAATCTATGCTAAATTACTAGTATAGTTACCTCCCTTGGATACTCTTCTGGATATAGGTATTCATTACACAGGTCTTACCTTAAATTCTACTTGTGAATTGACATTACAAACAACGGAAAAAGAAAAAAAGTAAGTGTAATATACAATTGGGTTTCATCAAATTAAAAAAGGGACTCCCCCGGCATGACAGCTTCATAAAAGAAAGGGAAACAGAAAATATTCTTGAAAATTATTAAACAAACTTCTTTTTTTTTAAAATAAATTAATCATTATTTTTTAAGAAGGGACCCAGTTTTGTAACTACAACTTAGCTGCCTTTATTTGCAAAATAAGTCTGTTCTGAGTTTGCTCATTCCTTAATATATCTTAAATTCCTACGCTTTTTTTATCAACAGGATTTCATATGAACATTACACAAGGGATCATCGTCAACGAAGAAAACACATCAAATTTGCAATCAAGCAGCAGTAACAAAATACCATGAAAGTTGCTGGAGTACTCGCTATTGTAATTGCCTATTTAACAAGTGGCATACACTGTGATGACGAAACTGTGCTGCGTGTTCTGCCAGCTAATATAGCTGTGCAGCCCGGAGAAGAAGTTGTGCTTGAGTGTACGCACTACCCAGAATCAGACACAGACCTACCACTAGAATGGTACAGAGAAGGTGAGGACACACCAATACCTGGTCCTCCACCTTCAAATGAAAACCAGACTGAAAACAATGGCAGTGATTCAAACAGCGGGAGAATAACATCAGAAAATGGAGTTCTTACTATCAGCAGCGCCACCTACAATGATTCGGGTAACTACATATGTAGAGAACAAAACGGCACTTTGGAAGATTTCGTAAGCGAAGTGAAAGTATACGACATGCCAACATACCTAACAGAGATTATTGTAGTGCTTGCGATAAACGGAGGGTTAATCATTCTTTTCATCTTGTGCTCAGTGTGGAATTTCGTCAGAGAGAAACGAGAAACGGCTAGGTATCACAAACAACAGCATCGAAATAGAGATATGCAGATAAAACATAAAGCTTTGAAAATGGATCAAGACTCTTTCTGACGTAATCATGGGATAAATTATAACATTCTTCCAGCTCAATTTTGATGACAATGGAATAAGTTTAGGGATTTTTCTATAGATTTATTAAGGTTTGGTTTCTAAAACCAAACAAATCACAAATAATATAAGTGTGAAATCATGAACTTTCTTGGGGTGCTTGTTATTTTCATGCATTTTTGAGGGATTGATCCATGAATATAAAACCACAATGAAATATAATATTATATTAAAATATATATAACGTGTCTTGGAAATTAAAAAAAAACACACATTGAAGAATGCGGGAAATGCCATTTTACCAAAAATCATTAAACCATCAAACTTTTGTGCCCATGAAATTACATGAATTCACAAATTGTTGGGTAACTGATTGAAATGATCATGTACAATACCAATCAACCACAGCACAATCAAAGTTCTCTGTGATATTTTTTGACATGTTTTGTTGTTGCAAGTGTTGACCAGCACCAATATGATTTTATAAATCATTTCACTTAATTGTATGTGACCCAGCATGACAAAATGGGCCATAATGACTGCAATAGCTGCAGACCAAGATTGTGAATTTACATAGACTAAAATGGATCTACACTATTTGCTAGATCCAGAATGGCAAACAGTGTAGATCTTAACTAGATGGCACAGATTCAAAGGCTGGACTGGATCTACACTGGTCGCATATGCCATACTCCCCCTTTTGTAATTATGCGTAGATGCCATCTGATCTGGATCAGAACTGTTTTCTTTATGATGACTTAGATTATTTCTAACCAATATGCAACCAGTGTAGATCCATTATTAGAGGGCACAGTTGTATGTCAGTGTACATCCATATCATACAGCTCAGTGCTGGAGGTTATAAAGCTGAGATTGGAAACCAGTCTCAAATCTCAAGTATCTGATTGGCTGAAATGGCGACTGGTCGCCTTTTCAGCCAATCAGATGCTTGAGATTTGAGACTGGTTTCCATGCTCAGTTTTATAACCTTGGGACCTGATGTGTTTCAGTGTAGATTCATATCAGATGGCACAAGCTCATCACATCATTTTAAGGAATGTTATTATTTCCCACCACATTATCACATGTCATTATCACATGACACATTTAAATGAATTTGGGCAGAATGTAGAATATTGACTGATAAAGCATGTTTTTAAAGCAAAGAGCAAATGTACCCTAGTTGCAATAAAATCAATTACAACAAAACGTATCTGCTTAACATGTGCTTGGTGTATTGAATGTATGTATCTAATGTCATTCACTCTGAATGTCCCATGCACATAAAGTTATTTTTCTTTAATTTACAGAGGTCCCTCCCCAGTGATTTGAATGAATGCATCTATACTTCCAGTGTTGGGGAGAATGTTTGAACTGAGTTTCAAATTCATTGTCACTTAATGATGGTTTCATTTTAACATGGAAAAAAAACATTTATAATTCATACAGCATCCTTGTGTTATTTCATTTTATAAACACACATTTCATTGTGAAGTACTTCATATGAATCAAAACATGACATTGTCACCTTTATGTCACATAGTCAATTTTACAGGAAATGATGTCACTGAAAGATATACCTTAGTGCAAAAAGTAGTTGAAGTACAAATCAAATTAAGAAGTTATACTGTTTTTACACTAAGATGATGTTATCTAATAACTCAATTCAACTTACATTGGTTTGTTTGCTTATTGAAATTGTTAACCCTTTTCTCTGTAGATACACCTTATATTGTGGGTGACCAGTGTAGATAACATTTGTGCAGTCGGATCAGGATCTACACTGTTCACTTTTAGATTCATTAGGTTATTTTTAACCAAGCTGCAACCATGGATTCAGTACAGATGTGCCGGCTGATCTTGATCTACACTGAATGCACATGCATAAAAATGCGTTTAAATGGAGTAAAGAGTTTAAATATATGACAAATTAGCTGTGATCATCTGTCATTAAATGTACTTAATTTATTGCTTCATACATCTATACATCTATTTTACTAAATGAATGATTATAGAATAAATGAAATCTTTATTAATAGCATTGTTGTCTGCTGTTTTCATCCATGGGTTCCATGAATTGCATGAAACTTGAGCATCCTGAGGATATCAAAAGCTGGACAGATCTTGCCAATATGAAACAATGACAACCCAGAGGGTAATCATGACCACCTAGAGTATGTAAATGCAGGCTCCAAGGTTATAAAACTGAGCTTGGAAACTACTCTCAAATCTCAAGCATCTGATTGGCTGACCAGTTACCTTTTCAGCCAATCAGATGCTTGAGATTTGAGACTGGTTTCCATTCTCAGTTTTATAACCTTGGGACCTGGACTGCTCTTGTGATATATGTAAAAATGAGTACCAAGACAGTGTTAAAAGCTTGACTGCACTTGTGATTAAAAAGAAACAATGATAACCCAGAAAGTATAAATAAATACACTGCTCTTGTAATAACACGTTAACAATGTGCACCCAGACAGTGCAACTAGAACTTGGTGTTCCTTGGATCACATCCGTCACCTATAATTGCATTTGAAAGGGGCACAACTCTCAAAAAAAGTCAAACAGGGGTTATCATTCTTGTTGTCACCTATGGCATTGTTCATGCAGATAATATATTCAAAGTATGAAGTGAAAAGGACTTTCAATGTTATAGGCAACATTAAGTTTCTGTTAAAGTTGGGGGACTACCGGACAGAGCTGCTGCCCTCCGGACAGTAGGATCCCTATGTGTCTAGCTGTTATCACAAGCAACACAAAAAGCTTGAGTGCTCTTGTAATTACTTGTAAACAATAACAACCCAGAGTGTAAAAAGCCTGACTGCTCTAGCGATAACATGTAAACAATGAGCACCTAGAGAGGGTAAAAACACTACACTGTTCTTGTGATTACAAATTAACAATTAAAACCCAAACCGCATAACAAGCTGTACATATGTCAGATTAATTAGGTGTAATTTCTGACCCAGAAGCAACCAGTTAGATCCACATCAGTCACCACAAATGTGTTAGCTGTTCAAGATCTACACTGTTTGGGCAGGCAATAAAACCCATACAATATATGGAGTAAATAGTTAACCCTTTCCTCTATAAATAAGCAATTTTACGCATGTGATACCAGTGTAGATCCAGATCAGCCGGCACATCCATGCCGTCTGATCAGGATCTGCATTGGTCGCTTTTTGTCAGAAATAACGTAATGAATCATAAACGAACAGTTTAGATCCTGATCAGAAAGCACGGATGTGCCGGCTGATCTGGATCCAAACTGTTCGCCCATGCAATAAAGGTGTGTCTATGGAGGAAATGGTTAACTTGGTATGCCTCTGTTCAGGAAACTAGCCACAAACAGTACATACCAATACGCACAACCTGTTTTATATGTATCTTTTCTTGGGACATTATGTCTTATGTGATATTTTGACATTTTAAATGTTACTCTTTTTGGAAAGAACTCAAAATTATGTGCAAATTTTCATAACTTTTAGGTGATTGTCTAACACATTCTGGCTATACAAGGTTTTTTAATGTGATGTGCCTGCTGAGTTCATAACATCTTTTCATGGACTCATGTCCAGTGTTCAAAGATACCTCTTCCCATGACACATCCTAAAAACAGCACAAATAAACATTATAAATAAAAATCCAAAATAAACACACTTACTTTTAAATTCTTTTGCAGCACCTCTATCCACTCTCCTGAAAAAGAAAAACTAATTTTATCCAGCATGCAATGTAAAAAATAAAGTTCACATGAATTACGTCAGTATAAGTTTAATGACTTATTTTTATCTCTTCAAGCAACATTACTTTACTTGAGAAATAACTACGTTTTATCCTTGCTGAATTGATTTTCAACAAAAACTGCCTATTTTCCGATAATGTTTATTATCACCTTTACTAAAACCTGTCTGAAGACTATATAACAACTTTCAGTTTTGTAAAACAATATATCCTAGAACACCATCAACCCACAATGACACCACTGATAGCGCTAACCTCTTTTGCATAATTTTTAAAAGTAAACTTTAATGATTCTTTTTACCCTTTTCTATATATAGGATCTGCACTGTTTGCTTTTTGATTTGTTAGGTTAATTCTGACCAAAATGAAATGTAATCAGTGCAGATCCTGATCAGACGGCATGGATGTGCCAGCTGATCTGGATCTACACTGGTCGCACATGCGTAAAAATGCATATATATGTGGAGGAAAGGGTTAAACCTCACAATGTACAGTATATTTTACTCCCATATGCCCTAATAATAACAACCTTGTAACGTTTTACAAAATATTACAAATCTGATTGGCTAACAAGTGTCACGTGACTGCGTTTCATTTCTCAATGAAGTCGTATCGGACTACTTTTGATAAATATTTATCATTGACTTGTTCATTTGCCCCGCCCAGCCATCATTCAAAGTCTACAACTCTACATACCTTATTTCACTCCCAATTAAACGAGCACTAAATCAATAATGAAGAGGGAAATTTTAAGTAAGCAGTTACGTCACGATAGAGCATAACTCCCTACGTCATATAGTAAGTTGTGACGTAATCGAACAAATGTTTACATTTCTAAGCGCCATGATTGATTCTGTCAGATAAAGGATTTATGTTTGAAATATTTTAAAGAATTGGAGGATTAATAACGATTATTAATATCGGTAATAATCGCTTTTATTTTTGCGTAGTAGCTGTGTTAGTCTATTTAAGTCCGTTTCGTTATTTAATTCCGTTTCGGGAATTAAATTCGGATGTGACGTCACGAATCGTGGCTATATTTCCTTTTCCGGTTTTTTAATCAACGGTGCACCGTTGCCAAATTTTTGAAATCGTCCAAATTAATTGCAATCGAACATGCCTGGTCGTGGACGAGGTGCCAAAAGGAGGAAGGTGGCAGATCCTCCAGAGGACCGCCACACAGCAGCCGATAAGGGTAATAACTTTATCGATTTCGCCGAAATTATTCGGGCATCTAACATCATTCCCAACGGCGGGGAGCACAATGTAGAATCGGTGAATCCCGATACCGCGGGGTGTGGTGCGGTCATACAAAACCAATTAATCCCTGCATTGTCAGTTCATGCCCAGAGTCCTGTTGATTCTGGGATAGGGTGTCTGTCTTCGTCAGCATCCCCGGAAATGCTGCCTTTGGCTGATGATGATCTTTCCCTCCATGTGCCTGTGCTGTTAAAACAGCAAATTTGTAGGGGGGAATACGTCAATTTGGCCCTATTATTAAAGGGAGCTGTTGAGTTGACCAACTTTTGCAGTGGGTCGGTACTAACTTTAACGGCTGGGGGTTTGCTCGAGACTAGGGCTAAAGAATGCAAAGATAAAATAGAGAACATTGATCGTTGGACCGATGCATTTATTATTTTTTGCTCTATATATTTGACCGCTTTTCCAGCAAAGACGCACGAGGTTTTGCGGTACATGGCGGTCATCAGGCAGTGTGCACTCAGACGGCCTGGATTCGCGTGGAGAGTCTATGACGAACAATTCCGTCTACGTCAGGCTGCTTGCCCCTCCAATTGGTCAAGCATAAACGCGGATCTTTGGCTGCGCTGCATGCATGCGCCTGGTGGCAGCGGTACACAACAGTCTGGTAACTTTAACCACCAGCGTAGGGTTGGGGTACCTGCTTGTCAGGATTTTAACAGGGGATCTTGTTCCTGGCAAAACTGCAAATTTAAACATGCTTGCTTTGCATGTGGTTTTAACCACCCTGTGGTACATTGTAATCATGCGAAGGGTGCAGGTAGTGTTCCGGGGGAGGGAGTAGCACAACCTGCCGGGCAGTTCCCGAATAGGCAGATGCCACCACACGCCGCTAACCATACTTTTCGTTATAACAGCGGGGCAGCAACTAGGGGCAAATCACACAAATAATGATCCCGAAGTGCCCCATCAGATAGAGGGCATGCCCTATAATCACAACTTACATAATTTAGCTAATTCTCCTATCAATGTACAAATGCTTTCACAATATTTAAAAGGATATAACCAGCAGGAAGCCAATTTTCTATTAGAGGGGTTCACGAAGGGTTTCCGCATTCATTATGAGGGCCCAAGGGTGTCACTTGATAGCAAAAATCTGAAATCGCTAAATCAAAATCCAGACATTGTTAAACAAAAAATTGGAAAGGAGGTCCAGGCTGGCCGGGTTGCGGGTCCATTTTTTCAAAGACCTTTCCACAATTTCAGGGTTTCGCCAATAGGTCTTGTACCAAAAAAGGCTCCGGGAGAATTTAGATTAATACATCACTTGTCCTACCCTGACGGAGCATCGGTCAACGATTTTATTGATGCAAAGTTTTGTTCAGTACAATACACTAGCTTTGATGAGGCTATTTTTATGCTTCAGGACCTGGGAAACAATTGTCAACTTTTCAAATTAGACATACAAAACGCGTTTAGACTTCTCCCAATTCACCCAAACGATTATGATCTGTTAGGGTTCAGTTTCCTTGATGCGTATTGGGTTGATAAAGCTCTGCCATTTGGTTGTAGTGTGTCATGTCGCACATTTGAAAGGTTTTCATCCTTTTTGGAGCATTGTGTTAGATCTCGTATGGAGTCTGGTAAACTCATTCATTACTTAGATGATTTTTTAGGAGGTGACAAGACGGCCGACGCCTGTCAAGCAGTGATGCAGGTATTCAATAGGGTTGCTAGTGAAATCAATGTTCCTTTGGCATTAGATAAATCTGAAGGCCCAACTGAGGTCATAGTGTTTTTGGGATTAGAACTTGATTCTAAGGAAATGGTAGTTAGGGTACCGCAGGAGAAAGTTTTAGAGGTTATCGAAAAAATTCAGTTTGTGCTTGCGAAAGAGAAAGTGTTCTTGAAAGTAATGCAATCGTTAATTGGCTCTTTGTCCTTTTGCTGCAGGGCCATCGCTGTTGGGAGGCCTTTTTGTAGGCGTTTGATTAACGCTACATGTGGAGTTCAAAAGCCATATCATAGGATTAGGATTAACACCGATGTTCGTTTGGACCTAAGGATGTGGTTGCAGTTTTTTCAGCAGTATAATGGGATCTCTGTTTTCCACGATCGCTATTGGACAACTAATGATGAAATACAGTTGTTTTCAGATAGTGCTGGTGGTGAGGGTCGGGGATTTGGAATTTACTTTCAAGGTCACTGGGCATATGGCTCTTGGCCCATTGCTTGGCATCAGCAACAGGTGACCAAAGACATCACATTTTTAGAACTTTTCCCTATTGTCGCCGCCTTGTTCATCTGGCAGGATGAGCTACGACATAGGCGTCTAGTGTTTAATTCAGACAATCAGTCGGTGGTTTCCATTATTAATTCGCTTACGTCAAAATCCAACCGCGTTATGTCTTTGGTTAGGTTGATGACAGTTAAAGCCCTGCAGGGTAATATCATATTTAAGGCAGCTCATGTTCCCGGGCGTAAAAATCTTATTTGTGATGCTCTTTCTCGATTTCAGTTGTCCAGGTTTCGAACCCTTGCTCCAATGTCAGACGCCAATCCCAGCGTGGTACCAGACCATCTTTGGAAGGTCTTGAACGAGGAGCCAACAAACTTCTTCAAGCTAGTTTAGCTTCAAATACTTCTCGTACATATGACACAGCTTTAAAAGCTTTTAACAGCTTTCGTAGTGCATATCAGCTACAACCAGATTGGCCCGCGTGCCAAGCCCATGTAGTGCTTTTCATTACATATTGTTTCGAATCTGGTTTAGCTCCAAGGACAATTTCAACATATGTTTCTGGTTTGGCCTTTTACCACAAAACTAGGGGCTGGTATGATGTTAATCAGCTGTTCATCGTTAACAAAGTTCTGCAAGGCTGTCATCGCCTTAAGAAAACCGTGGATTATCGAGCTCCGCTCACAATGCAAATGTTGGTTGCTATTACGCAGTTGTTGTCCCAAATATGTCATGATGTGTATGAAACGAGGTTATTTCAGGCAGTTTTTTCCGTTACATTTTTTTGGCCTGTTTCGAGTAAGCGAGGTTGTTGTAACCGACAGCGACTTGCGCAGACCTCTGCAGGTAGATGACGTTGTTATTTCGAGAGATATGCAATTTATTTTGTTAGTCCTTAGAGTTTCAAAGACTAATCAGTCTGGTCCTCCAACTAAATTTAAAATTTCACGGGAACAAGATGTGAGGATTTGCCCTGTAAGGCTTATGTTTCAGTATCTGGCAATCAGACCGAAAATTTCAGGTCCAGTGTTTTGTCATGCCAATGGCAGACCTTTAACAAGGTCTCAGTTTTCTGGTGTATTGTTTAAGACTTTAGCTAGGTCAAAATATTATTCAGGCAACTTAATGACACACAGTTTTCGCATTGGTCGTGCGTCGCAATTAGCAGCATTAGGTGTCCCAGAGGCTGCTCTAATGAAAATGGGTAGATGGCGTTTGCACGCTTACAAAGTTTATATTCGTAAAGCAGTATAATGGGATCTCTGTTTTCCACGATCGCTATTGGACAACTAATGATGAAATACAGTTGTTTTCAGATAGTGCTGGTGGTGAGGGTCGGGGATTTGGAATTTACTTTCAAGGTCACTGGGCATATGGCTCTTGGCCCATTGCTTGGCATCAGCAACAGGTGACCAAAGACATCACATTTTTAGAACTTTTCCCTATTGTCGCCGCCTTGTTCATCTGGCAGGATGAGCTACGACATAGGCGTCTAGTGTTTAATTCAGACAATCAGTCGGTGGTTTCCATTATTAATTCGCTTACGTCAAAATCCAACCGCGTTATGTCTTTGGTTAGGTTGATGACAGTTAAAGCCCTGCAGGGTAATATCATATTTAAGGCAGCTCATGTTCCCGGGCGTAAAAATCTTATTTGTGATGCTCTTTCTCGATTTCAGTTGTCCAGGTTTCGAACCCTTGCTCCAATGTCAGACGCCAATCCCAGCGTGGTACCAGACCATCTTTGGAAGGTCTTGAACGAGGAGCCAACAAACTTCTTCAAGCTAGTTTAGCTTCAAATACTTCTCGTACATATGACACAGCTTTAAAAGCTTTTAACAGCTTTCGTAGTGCATATCAGCTACAACCAGATTGGCCCGCGTGCCAAGCCCATGTAGTGCTTTTCATTACATATTGTTTCGAATCTGGTTTAGCTCCAAGGACAATTTCAACATATGTTTCTGGTTTGGCCTTTTACCACAAAACTAGGGGCTGGTATGATGTTAATCAGCTGTTCATCGTTAACAAAGTTCTGCAAGGCTGTCATCGCCTTAAGAAAACCGTGGATTATCGAGCTCCGCTCACAATGCAAATGTTGGTTGCTATTACGCAGTTGTTGTCCCAAATATGTCATGATGTGTATGAAACGAGGTTATTTCAGGCAGTTTTTTCCGTTACATTTTTTTGGCCTGTTTCGAGTAAGCGAGGTTGTTGTAACCGACAGCGACTTGCGCAGACCTCTGCAGGTAGATGACGTTGTTATTTCGAGAGATATGCAATTTATTTTGTTAGTCCTTAGAGTTTCAAAGACTAATCAGTCTGGTCCTCCAACTAAATTTAAAATTTCACGGGAACAAGATGTGAGGATTTGCCCTGTAAGGCTTATGTTTCAGTATCTGGCAATCAGACCGAAAATTTCAGGTCCAGTGTTTTGTCATGCCAATGGCAGACCTTTAACAAGGTCTCAGTTTTCTGGTGTATTGTTTAAGACTTTAGCTAGGTCAAAATATTATTCAGGCAACTTAATGACACACAGTTTTCGCATTGGTCGTGCGTCGCAATTAGCAGCATTAGGTGTCCCAGAGGCTGCTCTAATGAAAATGGGTAGATGGCGTTTGCACGCTTACAAAGTTTATATTCGTAACTGAGTTTTTTCTTACTGGATTATTGTGTCTTGACTTTTCCAGATATATGGGTCCTAGGGGACTCCATCCCTTTTTGGGCAGGGATGAGGGCAGTTCAACGGGGACAACCTGATCTTCGTCTTCCCGAGGGTGCTACAATTGCCTGGTGGGGTATCAGGGGTATGGGGTGGCGGCAGTTCATCCCCTCTCTCCAGCTGGATGTCGCATTGCGCTCTCCTCCAAAGATAATCATCATACATCTAGGTGGGAATGACATCACTTCCCACACCATTGGCAGTATTGCCCGGTTAATTAAGCAGGGCATCCGTTATTTACGAGCAGCCTTTCTTAGAACCATTCTTGTATGGGTGGATATATTACCACGTCTTAATTGGGGTGTAGCAGTGGATTCTTTGGCTGCCATACATGATAAAGTTAGGCGGGTCAACATCCAAGGACACAAGTTTATCTCAAAAGGGGTTGGGGTTCAGTTTCACATCTTAAAAGTGGGGATTGACGGGCAAACGCATGGTTTCTTTCGGGAAGACGGAGTTCATTTGTCCGAAGTAGGTTTGGAATTTTATTTGGACTCGTTGCGGGACTGCATAATCCATAACTTGTCAAAGTGATGCTCTGTTTTTTGTGCTTTTATGTCATAAAGAATTTTTTGGGGATAAATGTAAAATTACATTTATTGTGGTGGAAAAAATTCTTATGGTTGGTATGCATTTCTAAGCGTTTACATCTATCAGGTACATTATCTGAATTTCTCATTTTTCATGACGACATTTTGTGACGTCTTGTGGACTGCATCAGCAGTGGTAACCCGGGACCGAACGAAATGCCGATCACAAAATTCTAGTTTTTTAAGGCGATGCCCGACGAGCAGGCTTGTTGCTTGTTTTAGGTATGCCTCAAATTTGGTTTCAAAATTTTAGGGATATCTGTTGCTATTGCAATCATTGCTGTTGGTTGCTATTGGTTGCCGATGGTGGCTATAATGGAGTCCATTCCATTAATGTTGCTATTGCTCATTCCATTAATGTTGCTATTGCTATTGGTGGCTGACTGTGGCTATAATGGAGTCCATTCCAGTAATGTTGCTATTGTTCTTGGTTGCGGACTGTGTCAGCCTTTATTCACATATTGCAAGGCATTCAGACATACCAACCGTAAGAATTTGCTCCGGGACCTTGTGGCCACATTCCATCAACTGTTTTTTCTTATCATTGTTTATTTATATATTTATATTGTGCCAAAAGATTTGTTTACAAATAATATTATGAACAGTTTTCTTTCTTCGTTTTTATTTTACAATACTAGTCATAGAATAAATAAAAACAATAACAACATTTGGACAAGACCCGAAGATGCTAGAAGTGTTTACCGTGGTATACGTATGTAACGACTAGAATTTGAAAGTGTTTCATTCTTATACCGCAGCAGGGAGCTTCGTTTTCACCAAAAGTGTCGGGATAGGGTTTAAATTATAGTAAATGAGAAGGAATAATGCATGTGGATATATTGATCGGGACCGATTAACGGTATGTACATTTTGTATTCGCAATGAGTTTTTATTCGCAATGAGTTTCTATGAATTTTCTTTCCATTTTGAAGATTTTATATTATTTTTATTTGTAAAAGTCATTGGACTCAATAATTATTTTTAAAGGAAAAGTGTCACTGGAGTCAACAAATCAACATTTGTAAAAATATCGCGGTTTGAAATCGGCCATTTTGTAACGAGAAATTTGAATCATCCAAGCCGATGGTATTACTCCGCGAAAAGTAAACCACATCTATCGTAAATAAAAAGTTTGTCAAAGGTTATAAATAAAATGTGATAGTAGGTTGTAATTATAAGGATTGAATGTTTTTTTCGTGCGTTTCATCGATGTATGAAATGTCAGTTGCCTTACATCTAATTTGTACATAAACACCTTCGGTGTTTATGCAAATTAGATGTTCGGCAACTGACATTTCATACATCGATGAAACGCACGAAAATAACATTCAATCCTTAAATAATTCTCAAGCTCAGTAAGACAGTAAACAGTGACAAGGTCACAAGAAAACATGTAACACACCCTTTGATAAAAAAAGGCCTTTTTACTTTGCAATTAAATGTAGACCCTGATCAAGTTGAAGACTTACACCAGGTCCTGTCCAAACAGGAATTAAACTGGATGCATTAAGCAATTTTCTTTCACTAAATACATTGGTATAATAACATATAATTACAACCTTGTAACGTTTTACAAAATATTACAAATCTGATTGGCTAACAAGTGTCACGTGACTGCGTTTCATTTCTCAATGAAGTCGTATCGGACTACTTTTGATAAATATTTATCATTGACTTGTTTATTTGCCCCGCCCAGCCATCATTCAAAGTCTACAACTCTACATACCTTATTTCACTCCCAATTAAACGAGCACTAAATCAATAATGAAGAGGGAAATTTTAAGTAAGCAGTTACGTCACGATAGAGCATAACTCACTACGTCATATAGTAAGTTGTGACGTAATCGAACAAATGTTTACATTTCTAAGCGCCATGATTGATTCTGTCAGATAAAGGATTTATGTTTGAAATATTTTAAAGAATTGGAGGATTAAATAAAAACAATAACAAAATTTGGACAAGACCCGAAGATGCTAGAAGTGTTTACCGTGGTATACGTATGTAACGACTAGAATTTGAAAGTGTTTCATTCTTATACCGCAGCAGGGAGCTTCGTTTTCACCAAAAGTGTCGGGATAGGGTTTAAATTATAGTAAATGAGAAGGAATAATGCATGTGGATATATTGATCGGGACCGATTAACGGTATGTACATTTTGTATTCGCAATGAGTTTTTATTCGCAATGAGTTTCTATGAATTTTCTTTCCATTTTGAAGATTTTATATTATTTTTATTTGTAAAAGTCATTGGACTCAATAATTATTTTTAAAGGAAAAGTGTCATTGGAGTCAACAAATCAACATTTGTAAAAATATCGCGGTTTGAAATCGGCCATTTTGTAACGTAGAAATTTGAATCATCCAAGCCGATGGTATTACTCCGCGAAAAGTAAACCACATCTATCGTAGATAAAAAGTTTGTCAAAGGTTATAAATAAAATGTGATAGTAGGTTGTAATTATAAGGATTGAATGTTATTTTCATGCGTTTCATCGATGTATGAAATGTCAGTTGCCTTACATCTAATTTGTACATAAACACCTTCGGTGTTTATGCAAATTAGATGTTCGGCAACTGACATTTCATACATCGATGAAACGCACGAAAATAACATTCAATCCTAAATTGACTTAATAAATTGGTAAAAAATACCCATTCTACCAACCTAACCATGCCAAAATTCTGGGATGGGAAACAGCAAACAAGCATTTTTTTAAGTTGGCCTTATAACACCAAGCCATAAAGAAGTAGTATGAAATGCAAAGTTGAGCATACCCTGCCTCGAGATATTTGATCCTTGCAGTGAGCTCTTTCTTCTCAGCCTCAAGTCGATCCACCTCGGCTGAGTTCGCTCTGCTCAGGTGTTCATACTGTTTCTGTGCACTCTGAAACCAGAAAATTTTGTTTCTATGACGATGTAAGTCATATATTGATTTCCCTCTCCAAATAGACACCAACTTTTCCCATTTTTCCGACTGAAACATAAAAGAGAAGTCGAAACATGATGCTGATGACATTATCCCTGCCTACAGCACAACGAACAATGTTTTTACTTATTTACTTAGCTGATCAGCATCACTACTTAACATAGTACATGTGTCCTTAGTTTCACACCTTCAGCTATAGACCTATTTAAGAAACATACAATTAACATTCTCTGCGTCCACAAAGAGATATTATTCAATCAAAATTCACATCAGAAGTTTGAGACTTGACAAACCAACCTGGCATATGTTGGTGAACAAGTATACAAATTTTCAAAGCTGTTATCGTAATGGTATGCATGTACAGTCGAATGTTTGAAGGCATATGCCCCTCAAACAGTAAATTAGCAAACTTCCTTAAAATGTAAGTGTGGTAAAATACCTCAGCAGCAACAACTCTGTCTTTCAAGGTCTGCAACTCTGCATTCTTCTGTCTCAGTTCTACTTCTATAGTGGCTGCTGTCTGCAAAACATTCCAAAAGAATACCAAATGAAGCAAGGCTAAATTTTATTAAATTCAAACTAAAGCAAAAGTCACATCTGCAATCAGAACAGACCAAGGTAAAAGATTTCCAATGTTATTATAAAGCCACAATTAGTTTTCAAAAAAGCAAAACAGTCAAAACAGCAGTTGAAATTCTTTTTAGTTCCAATAATAGCAGGTTTTGATTCAATAATACTTTAAAATTATAAGCAGTGTTTAGTTTTGGTCAGTCAGTCAAAAGGGACATAACTCAAGCATTAGTCATTCAGGAGTTATTTTTCTTGTTGTTAGATATAGTTTTGTTGACTTAGATGACATATTGATGAATGAAAAAGAATTCACATAAAGAATTGTCAATTTAAAGGGGAATAACTTAAAAGAACATGTAAAAAAGTCATTCAGGAAATAAATCTTCTTGTCAGCAAAAGCTATGTTGATGCAGATGATATAAAATGTAAGAAACATAAAGTTTCAGGGTAACAGTAATGTGAAAGTTGCAGAACACTTTTATGCATGTGCGACCAGTGTAGATCCAGATCAGCTGGCAGATCCATGCCATCTGATCTGGATCTGCACTGGTCGCTTTTTGGTCAGAAAAAAACTAACAAATCAAAAAGCAAACAGTGCAGATCCTGATCAGACAGCACAGATGTGCCGGCTGATCAGGATCTACACTGATTGCCCACGCAGTAAAGGTGTGTCTATGGAGGAAAGGGTTAACACATGAAGTAAATGGTTAACACTCCATTAGAGAATGAAACCTGTGGATTACCTTGCGCAATGGTTCGGTGTCCAACAAGGAAGCCTTCAATTGTGTTTCCAGAATCTCAGTTTGCCTGAAAATACAAGGGTTCTCTGATGTACATGTTGGATCTAGTAAAGTATTAATTTGTTCTTTTAAACTTTTTAACTATTTACTCTGTGGATCAGGAGACCAGTCTCAAATCTCAAGTATCTGATTGTCTGAAATGGCGACCAGTTGCCATTTCAGCCAATCAGATGCTTAAGATTTGAGAATGGTCTCCAATCTTAGTTTTATGATCTTGGGCCCTGGTATCTATATACCTTATATATCTATATATCTTATATATTTAAGACTGCACATCTTTGTAGTCTGATCTGGATCTGTTCACTTCTTTAATTGAAATAACTCAATTCATTGACAACCAAAATCAGACTGCATGAAGCTGCTGGCTCATCTAAATCTACAATACTCCCACATTGAAAAGCTATTTCCATGGAGTAAAGGGTTAAGACAATATTAATTTTAATTTGTGGAAGATTTTAAAGCTGAAATATTTCTTTCTGTTGTGTACTCCATAGATTTCAAGCAAGTGTGAATATCTCCCAAGACCTTACTGATTTGTTTACAGGCCAGCTGGACACTAAACAAATAAGCAAGGCACTAGAAAACACCAGAGCTGGTTCTGCTATTCCATCATAAGAATTTATGGAAAGAACTAACAGGGCCTTCCTTTTCTGAGTAATGTGACTCTTAAAGAGTGTTACTTATAACGTTTTCAATAATTAAGACATTTAACAGAATTTTATTTCGATTTTAACACTGTGGGGAATCACATAGTTTTGTTTACTTTTATAATTTGTTTCTATTTTCAAATACCAGGAAGGATTTTTATTTATGGCAGAAGTATGGTATTTACATTATATCTGACTCAGAGAATATTACATAAATGAATTCTGTGGATTAAGATTACCTCTGGTACTTGTCTGCCCTCTTGTTTGCCTCCTCCGTCCTCTTGCACTGCACATCATAATGTTCTCTTTGTTAAGGAGTCATAGCAATACAGGATTGTGCATTTATTTCTTTACTCCACAGAAATTTTGACACCGTAGCACAAAAACAGTATAGGTGCCATCAAAGTAAGGAGTTATACTGTTTTTGCACTAAGGTGATGTTACAGCCCATGTGCAATCAGTTTAGATCATGATCAATCCTCACATATATACAGTATGATCAGGATCTACACTAGCTGTATTTGGTTCATTATGTTGTTTCTTAACAAGAAGCAACCAGTGGAGACTCTGATTTGACTGCATGGATGTGCAAAGTGATCTGAATCTACACTGGTTGCAAATTTATTAATTTCTGACAAAATAAACTGATCCACAAAGCCTCACTTTGACCCATATGCTTTTGTACATGTATAATGGTCCCTTTGTCCTTAATTAGGAGTATTGTAGCTATTAATTGGCAAAATCACCCCAAGTTTTTACAATATAACCATTGAGATTTCAGTGTGTGAAACCCCTAGATCCAGACCAGGTCTCTTGGTATGAAATATCCCAATGAATCTATAAATGCACAGTGTACACCATTATAAGACCACACAGATGTAATAACTGATCTGGATATACACTGCTGGCCCATAGATAACAGCCATTTCTCATTGACTAAAGGTTTAAAGGAATTGACAGACATTGAGCTCAGTCTCAATTAACTGTAAGTAACTACTGCTGGTTGTGACTGGTTGACACAGAGCACAGTCTCAAAACTGTCAAATGGTAAGCTTAAGACCTGAAAGGCCTCCAAAATTGGGACAGAGAGAAACACAATAATCTCCTAACCCAGCTAACCAGCTGAGGTTATCTTGGGTTATCTATAAATGATTATTAAAATTCAACGGCTTTACAAACAAAAGGATATCATCACACTTTGACTTGAACTTCTTGATCAGCAAACTGAAAAAGGAGAAAAAGTTTTATACATTTAAACAACTTAAAATAATACAATCAAATATCCATCAAATAATAAACTAACAAATGGTGGGCAAAGAAAGCATTGTAATTTTCAGTTTGAAAAATTGAGAAGTAAATCAGTAAAGCTAAATGCTTACTTCAAGAAAACGTTTAAATGGACCAAATCCATTGATTGGCTACAAAGTAAGTGTTTTTAACAAAACAGATGGCTTGAATTATTGAAATCCTAAGCAATATCAGTTATCAAGTGTGCTAAGTGTAGACTAAGATAATCATGCACATCTGCATTGTCTGACCAGGGTCTACACTGTGCAATTCATTCAATAAATTCAGTTACCGGTAATAAATTCCTGTAAATTAAGACCTTCATGATAAATGAATGAACTGGTCTCAATTGATAGCATGGTAAATCCATTACATAGTGATAACTCTTTACTCTATAAATACACTTGCATTGGCAAATGAGAGTAGATCAAGATCAGCCGGCAGGATCTGCACTGTCAGCTTCTTGGTCAGAAATATCCTTATAAGTTATAAATAAACAATTGCAAAGATGTGCCGCTTATCTGGATCTACACTGATCCCCAATCCTATAAGGGCTTATACATTTGTATATGGAGGAAAGGGTTAACCCTTTCCTCCATATATACGCATTTTTACCCATGTGCGACCAGTGTAGATCCAGATCAGCCGGCACATCCTTGCCATCTGATCAGGATCTGCACTGGTTGCATTTTGGTTAGAAATAACCTAATGAATAAAAAAGTGAACAGTTTAGATCCTGATCAGACGGCACTGATATTTCAGCTGATCTGGATCTAAACTGTTCACCCTCGGAATAAAGTTGTTTCTATGGAGGAAAGGGTTTAAGGATTAACATAAACAAGAGATGTCTGCTTACTCTGTGGAGATGATTTTCTGTTTCAGTTTCCCAAAGTTCTGAAGTTGCTCATCCTGCAGTCGTTTTATTTCCTGAAAGAGCAAAACATGTTATATACATGTAAGTTGAGTCATTAGTCATCACTTTCAAATTTTCTTTTTTTACACTTTTTAAAAAGAACACAAGTTTATATGTGTATTTCATTTTTTTTTAATAAATACTATGTGTCAAGACATCATTTTCATTTCGAGAAATGACAGTGAACTGGTCCTAAGGTTATAAAACTGAGCATGGAAACCAGTCTCAAATCACAAGCACCTGATTGGCTGAAAGGGCGGCCAGTCGTCATTTCAGCAAATCAGATGCACGAGATTTGAGACTGGTTTCTAATCTCAGTTTAATAACCTTGGTCCCTGATGTCATGTTGCAGAAGACACATTTTGTATGATGCAGCTCATAGCTAACAGGCAAATACTGATACGAACCGAAGCATGATAATTGGGAATGACACAATGAAACAAACATCTTTGATTAAAAAATCTCCTACATTTACAAGACCATTGCTATATCATTCTATGAATATGCAATTGAGATAATAAAATAAAATAACTTGAGTTACTGTTTTGTTAAAATTCAATCAAAACCTTATTTAAGTGTATTCAAAAATACTGTGAGTTCAGTCTCAAACCCCAGAGACTCAAAGATAATGAATGCAAATCAAAATTTATGTTTATTTTTGACAATGTATTAACATACTGTAAATTAATTAGTATTCATGAAGAAGAAATGTACTTGTCTTCATGGGAATATCTGTCCACAAATTTAAAACCCAGCAAAATAAATAAAAGTTTATTCCCACCCACAGTAATGCATTAACAGTATACCTGTCTAAGAGACTGACAGTTTTCACACCAGTTGGTGGCATCAGCAGACAGGTCCGGAGCAATCAATGAATCCACATCATCTAGCAAGGAGTCCATCAGTGTATCCCAGCAGCTGATTCACGATAACTTGCTGTTCCAGTGCATGGTATAGAATGGCTTTCAAACATTTTCCTCCTGTGGAATAAATATAGATGGTAATATTTTATTTTATTTTTGTACTTAATACTAGTCTAATTAAGAAAACTCAATTGAAAAGATAAATAAAGGCATGGATGGTACAAAACTGTCTGATAACCAGTACTCCACTGACCATTTCATTGCCTAAGTGCATCAACAGTATATCTCCTTCATATTTTAGCAGTACTTAAACAACTTTTGCATTAAGGTGACAATTTGAGTTTCAAGGTGAATATTGACTAAGAATGGATAACAAAGTTCTATTAGAACTAAAAATTACCTTATCAGTTTTAAACAGTGTATTGTGCACACAAAAAACCTTTGTTAGACAACAGCAGTGCTGAAGGTTATAAAGCTGAGATTGGAAACTAGTCTCAAATCTCAAGTATCTGATTTGCTGAAATGGCGATCAGTCGCCATTTCAGCCAATCAGATGCTAGAGATTTGAGACTGGTTTCCATGCTCAGTTAATCTCATGGTAAACCCAGGCATCCAAATAAAATGCAGAATGCCGAGGTGTGCACATATGTAGTGGCCTCTCCAGTAGATGCCTTAGGATCCCATAGAATGCCAAGCTACAATGCACACTTTGAGTATGCACAAAACAAATGCTGTCACTTGCTAACTTGTAAATGATACATGCAGGTCCAGTATGATAAAGACATTGTGCATACATCATTACATGTATCATGCTGGAATGACAATAGAGGAAGACTGAAAGATGTAGAAGGCTTTGACTGTTCAAAAATAAACAACGAAATAAGATGTGTGCATTCACTTCCTTTTCTAGGCATTGCAAATGAATGTCTTCAAAACACCATCAGCATAGTGTTAGGGCAATGCAATTAAAGAAAGTGTCATGAAAGTGCTAACAAATACCAACAAGAACTTAATCGGAAGTTGATGGGAGCTCAGTAGCAAAAATTTGAGGCTGATGGAAAAATCCAAGACAAAAACCTAACCTCACAAACCCGACACAGCTATTTCCGTATTAACTTTTTCTAGCATATTTACGGTTGGACAAGTTCTTACAAGCTTTAATTTAATCAAAAATATGGAATTAATTGTGCGATGACAGTTCACCTCAATTAATCAGCATTAAAGTCAAACAACATCGTTTCTGTTCGTTCTGTTCAGTGTGTTTGTGTTGTGCTGCGTGAGAACTACACATCAATAAATTTCCCACAATACGTAAAGACCGTTATCGTAGACTCTGACACAGTCATTATCAATTCTTAAAAAGTGCCTACAATACATACATCTAAGGTCAGAGAAAGTACATTCATGAAAGAAGAAGATAAATTCTTGTAAATATGGCTATTGTTCAGAGCTGGTTTTCATATAAGAAATTAACAGTATAAATGAACAGCATCTGACTGGAGTTTACTATTTGTAGTTCTGTATTAAGTTGAATAAAATTTATTGATTTGCAAAATTTGTCCCCTCCTCTCAGCAAGGTCTCATACTAACCTTATTTGTCACGCCCTCTTGTTATGAGACTATATATTATATATAAAAATTATATTTCTTTATCATTAGGGTATTACCAGTAAACCATTAATGATTTCAAAAAATCTATAAATATAAAAACTTGATCAATTTGTGCTTGTCTTGTGGCCTATTTAACTTGATACTCAGAGAGAACATCCACTGCTCGACGACCTGTCCCCACGTTGTTAGGATCTCCTCTGTATCAGCTCAAAGAAATCAGCAGTAGAACAGAAAATGAGCATTGCGTCATGCCAGCAAATAATAACAAGTTATTAAAGATTATATTTTCAATATTGATAGATTTACCCACCAGTATGAACAAGAACAGAAATATACATAGCGCAATGCAGACTTCTACATTTCTGAAAAGCATTAGGAACTAATGGTTTTGTGCTAGACATAAATTTATACAAAATGGAGAAATTAAATTGGAAATGTTCAGATATATGTAGTCAACACATTGTATGTTTTAGTACAAAATTCACAAAAGAAAAGATTTACACGATGTTAACAAGCATATTTGGAATAAATCTGTGAAAAAATGCTAGTTTTCTATTCTGACTATTATCTCCAATTGTTTTCTCATTTAGGACAAACCCATTCTTTTATCTGGGGACATAGGCCACCAAACAGGGAATGTCATTAATCTGAAAATACCGTATTGGAGGTTCCATGTTCACTCCCATATGCACATCGTTGTTTGGAATGGATTGAAATTATACTGTTTACTGGAGTAAATATTCAGTTGCACTTAAGCCAGGACTAGGTGGCATTGGTAGTAATAAGCTTTTTCATAATAGCAACCCATGAAGAGGCTCAATCAAGTCGAGCCTGCAATATTTTTATATTTGTTTTGTTTGGTGGTTTTCAAAGTTCCCTTTTATATATTACTAAAAAAATGGATTTTGTCCGATCAAGTTTGACTTAACCTGAGTGCATACCTTACATATCCCACTCTTAAGTTTTTATGATTTTCTTGGAATGACAAGATGGGAAATACATTTTATTACAAATTTCTGGTATAACCAATCAGCCTATAGGCCTCTATAGCAAAATGGTTGGGCAAAGAGAAACCTGTCATAATGTTTCTAGATGATGGTGCCGGGTGTGCACGGATTCTTAGTAGGTGCAGACTGAGGCGGACTTGTTGATCTCTTTGTTGATCACAAGTTGCCTTAAAATTAGACTTTGTGGGTGCCTGTATAAGCTCTTGAATATCTTACGCTAGTTGTTTTATTGAATTCATAGGAATTTAATATTTGGATTCTTTTACGTAGGATATGTTACACTTTGGACACGATCTCTGATATTTTTCATTGTATTAATACACACAGACAAGTGCCAATACGTATTTAGATATACAGAAGAGTGCCACACATATTAATACACACAGATGAGTGCTAATTCTGACTGCTTCGCATCGGAAAAACCTATGGGCCTGTGCTGTAGAATGAATGGTATAAATCAGTAAAAATTCTAGCAGTCACATCTGAGGCTCATGAACATAATAGATTTTAAGTATCTTGCATGAGTGTGAGGTGAAGATGGAAAAATCTGTCAGTGAGGGGGAACTGTTTTTGTGGGAACGAGGTTCTGCCGAGTTCCCGCCAAAACAGTTCACCCTCGGTGACAGATTTTTCTATCTTTACCGAATGTCTCGTGCAAGATACTTTTTCTTGCATACCGTTTACTGTTCATAACCTTTGTGTTCATTTAAGCAGACTAAATTTTGTTTCCTTACGCTGAAATTATGACGTTAACGCAAATCTTATTTTTTAAATGACGTCACTAACCGGAATACATTACGTCAGATACTGGAAGACGTGACGTCACTCGTGTAGCACGCGAACGTTATATTTTCCCTAGGAAAAAGATAAGATTTTCTTTACCCGGTAAATCACGCAGAAATACTTATCCGGTATGCAAGAAATGTTTGAACAGATCCAAAGTAATTGTTAAGGATAGTGTAGTAGTGATAAAGCAATGCAGGGTAAACTTTGAAGATGATTCTAGTGTTTCCAGTTTCATGCTTTCCCCAGTAGACATGGCGACGAAATCCACGTATGCCACATTGGATACAGTACCACATGCACTGTAAATTAAAAGAGTTACTCGGCAGATTTTGATTTTTTTTTATCACAAGATATTGCAAATAATGTCACCTTCCGTTTCTTTATTCCTTTAGTTGAGCTAAAAATGAGAATGGAGACCCATCTCAAATCTCAAGCTTCTGACTGGATAAAATGGAGACAAGTCTCCTTGGAATTTTAAGGTCTAGCTTGTTTTCTTTACTATTCTAACATGTCTTACTGTATGCAAAATCAAGATACATCAGTAACATTCATTTGTGCAAAGTTTCATTGAACAGCATTTTGCCATTATTGAGATTTTGATAATTTTCTTTTGATCGATGAACAGGATTGGGAGGAGTGTGGCAAGCCCTTAAGTTTTCATGTCTGAAAGAGGCACAAAGAGATCCCTTTGTTTACCTTTACCTCAAAAGGGCGATTAAATAGTTTCGTTATGTTGCGATAATGAAAACAAACAACAATAGAAATTAATAAAAAAGTTTGCCTTTTAATGTTCTAATCATGGTCTACAATTCATTAATGATATAAAGTATTAAATAAAGAGATGAATCATGGAATATGCCAATGTACATTCAATCTTGATGTATCAACAGACACAATGTATATACTTAGCCACAGGTTTACAAAGAAATTTCTCAAAACGATGCTCTATGTCTTTAAACCGACAGAAAAATGATCACGAGTGACAAACAATGATGATTTGGTCCTGGTCTTAAATCTTCATTTGATATTTTACCTTGCAATGGAACAATGTTAAAGATGGACATGCAGCATTGTTATGCAGAATTGTTTAACATTTAACACACCATGACAAAATTGGGCTTATGGCCAATGTGACCAATGTAGACCCAGATCAGCCTGTGCCTCAGTGAAGTCTGATCAGGGTCTTTTAGTCAGCGATGCATAATTGATGCAACTAAAAACAGTTTACTGGTAACCCTATACTCCATTGGATGTCTTTTATCCCTATGGCCAGGTCAGTCGGCACAACAATGCCGTCATCACAATCTACACTGTTCCCTTTTTGATTATTAAGGTTATTACTGACCAAGAAGCAACAAGTGTAGATCCAGATAGGGGTGGCACTTATGATAAAAACCTTATATATAGAGTAAAAGATTTTCCTTTTCTGACATTAAAGCCATGTTTTCTCATGGTGCATCACATATGCCTGTTTCTAGACAATCCATCAACTGTGATAGGTTTCTCTTCAAAACACAATTTACCATTCACAAACTATTCATAGAATTCATCGTAACTATTGAATGGTATTGTAACAAATGTTGACCAAATCAGAAAACAAGAGCTGTCACTGGAATTGACATATGCCCCCGAAATGCAGCTTGAAATCAAATAGGTATACATATGTAATAAATAAACATATGTAATGAAAAATATGCTTGTGAAAGACGAAGCATACTGCATGCATATAATGTGAAAGATGAAAGGATCATAATTATGTTTCAAGTCTGTAGTAAATATATAGTTAAATAAAGTTAAATATTAATATGAACAAGAGGTCCATGATGGCCCTTTATCACTCACCTGAGTGCAACGTCTCGGTGAACATTTACATCAAGTTATTTTAAAATCCAATAAGAAACAACAAATCTACAGCTTGGAAAAGAAAATGCTATTTTTCGTAACAGTGACCTTGACCTTTGACCTACAGGCATGGGTATTGTAAGCAACACATCCCTTTGTCATGGTGAATATTTTTGTAAAGTTATTTTGAAATCACTTCATTCATTAGGAATTAACAGCCAAGACAAGAAAATGTTATTTTTAGTAACAGTGACCTTGACCTTGGACCAACAGGCATGGGTATTGTACGCGAAAGTACACCTTGTGATGGTAAACATTTGAGCCAAGTTATTTTAAAATCCAATGAGAAATAACTAATTTACAGCATGGACAAGATTTTTCTATTTATAGTAACAGTGACCTAGTTTTTGAACCCAGGTGACCCATATTCAAACTCAACCAATTAATAACTGGGACATATGTCCTGACCAAGTTTCTTTACAATCTGAGAGTAAAATTGTGACCACTATAGTGTAAACAAGAAAATTCTATTTTTAGTAACAGTGATCTAGTTTTTGGACCCAGATGACCCATATTCGAACTTGTCTGACAAATCATTAGGACAAACATCCTGACGAAGTTTCATGACAATCGGAGCAAAAATGTGACCTCTAGAGTGTTAACAAGAAAATTCTATTTTAAGTAACAGTGACCTAGTTTTGGGACCCAGATGACCCATATTCAAACTCATCCGAGAAATCATTGGGACAAACATCCTGACCAAGTGTCATGACAATCAGAACAAAAATGTGACCGCTAGAGTGTTAACAAGAAAATTCTATTTATAGTAACAGTTACCTAGTTTTTGGACCCAGGTGACCCATATTCAAACTCGGCCTAGAAATAAATGGGACAAATATCCTGACCAAGTTTCATGATAATTGGAGCGAAAATGTGACTGCTAGAGTGTTAACAAAAAAATTCTATTTATAGTAACAGTGACCTAGTTTTTGGGATCAGGTGACCCATATTCATACTCGGCCTAGAAATAAATGGGACAAATATCCTGACCAAGTTTCATGATAATTCGAGCAAAAATGTGACCGCTAGACTTTTAACAAGAAAATTCTATTTATAGTAACAGTGACCTAGTTTTTGGACCAGGATGAACCTTATTCGAACTCGTCCGAGAATTCATTGGGACAAACATCCAGACCAAGTTTCATGACAATCAGAGCAAAAATGTGACCGCTAGAGTGTTAACAAGAAAATTCTATTTTTATAACAGTGACCTAGTTTTTGGACCCTGATGACCCATATTAAAACTCGTCCAAGAAATCATTGGGACAAACATCCTGACCAAATTTCATGACAATCGGACAAAAAAATGTTACCTCTATTGCGTTAACAAAATTTACCTTAGGGTTAGGGTTAGGGTTTAGGGTTAGGGTTAGGGTTAGGTAAAAAGGCCCATAACTCAGCCAAAAATAATCCGATCAGAAATTCCTTTGGATATGCATAACAAGTCTTGGTGACAAACACTCCTGTGAAGTTTCAATGAAATACCTCAAGCGATTTCAGTTTACGTTAGGGTTAGGGTTAGGGTTTAGGGTTGGGGTTAGGGTTTAGGGTTAGGGTTAGGTAAAAAGGTCCATAACTCGGCCAAAAATAATCCGATCAGAAATTCCTTCGGATATGCACATCTATGCTTGGTGACAAACACTCCTGTGAAGTTTCAATGAAATCCCTCAAGCGGTTTGGGAGAAGAAGCGAGGACAAGATTTTGCTTCAAAGGGCCATAACTCAGCCAAAAATAATCGGAGCAGAAATTCCTGACGAAATGCACAACTAGGCTTGGTGACAAACATTCCTGTGAAGTTTCAAAGAAATCCCTCAAGCGGTTTCAGAGGAGAAGCGAGGACAAGATTATTTCGGACGGACGGACGGACGGACGGACGGACGGACGGTCCAATTACTATATGCCTCCCTTCGGGGGCATAAAAATGAGATGCACTTTTTGCAGTTACCGTCAGTTGGAGCAAGTAAATGCAAACATGACATTTTTGGTACACAATGGCAAGTTTAGACAGCAACGCAATAATGAATGAAAATATACATGTCTTGAACAGGATTAAAATACACAACCGTTAGTTTATGCCATCTTGCAGATAAATATAAGCAGTGCTTCAAGTCACAGAATGTGTATTAGTCACAGAAGTACTTGAATAAAATATATATATATATAAAGAAAGAGATAATTTAAATGAGGGTCTTGTTCTTTGTGTTTGATCGTTTAACCCTTTACTCCATGATATATGGCTGTTATCCCTGTGCAAACAGTGTACATCCAGATCAGCCATCACGTCAGTGCCATTTGATCAGGATCTACACTGTTCTCTTTTCGATTTGTTAGGTCATTTCAGACAGAGAAGCGAAATGAATAGATCCTGGTCAGACGACATGAATTTGCCAGCTGATCTGGATCTATATTTTTTGTACATGCGATATAACCAGTATAAATGGAGTAAAAGGATGGTTTAACCCAACATTCTAGATCCAAACTAGCTGCCACAAGCTGGCTGATCTGGATCTACAATGTTTGCCCATGGATAACAGCCACATCCCATGGAGTAAAGGGTCAAATGTCAATTATTTAGCTTTAATCCATCGATCTACAATAGCCCAACTGGCTTGTGAAAAATCAACAACATTATGCCTGTTAAGGAAAAAGGAACATACTTGCAAAACTTACACGATGCTTACAGGCAAAACAAGTTATCCTTTATGTGCATTTATATATAACATCACTTACGCAAAGAAGGAATGCTACAATAACAAAAACCTACCATCATTAAATATAACCTATGATACTAGACTCTTAGAAAAATACACTTCCCACATCAGGTTAGTACTGTGCTAATATATACATATAAAACAAAACCAGTATAAAATATTATACACGTAAAAACCTATTAACAATACAGGTGAAAACAAGTGAGCTTTGTGAAACTGCTGAGAAACACAGTATGATCAAGACAAGCAGGGTCCAAGATCATTAAAACTGAGATTGGAGACCAGTCTCAAATCTCATGCATCTGATTGGCTAAAATGGAGACTTGTCTACATTTCAGCCATTCAGATGCTCGAAGTTAGAAACTGGTCTCAAAACTCCGTTTTATGATCTCGGGGCCAAGAAAAGCATAATTTGTTATAATTCAGAAAAGGATCAAGGAGAAGTTTTCTTCTATTTCAACAATTAAGATTGTTTTTCTTTCATTTTTTAAACCTTTACTCCATAGATACAGGTTTTATTGCCTATGTGAGTACTGTAGATCCAGATCAGCTGGAACATCTGATCAGGATCTACACTGATAGCTTCTTGGTCAGAAATGACTTAATGTATCAAAAAGCAAACTAGATTCTGATCAGATTGCTCAGATGTGAAGGCTAATCTACACTGCCCTCCAAATGCAATAAAAGTCGAATATATGGAGTAAACTCATAAGCTTCAAATTTTTGTAAACCAAGCAGTTTTACCCCAGTTCTCAGGAAATTTGCTATCTACTGTTTATTATATTTGTAAACTATGGAACCATAAGATAAAAAGAATGCTGCCCCATTGTGAGTAAATCAGACCCAACAAAACACATAGCATTTATCATACACAAACATATGGCACATATATGCTGTCTTATATGTGTAGACCGTAGTCGTTACCAAGCAACACACTGCAATATGTTCAACTAGTTTCTACCTATAATGCACCAATTTTGTGAAAATCTACTCAAGCCGAGAAATAAAAAATGTATTTTTTCAACTTGGCCTTCCTAATGAGATTCTAATAGGCTGGGAGAGAAGTTATAAACAAAGAAAAACTTAGGTAGTACACATATTTTAATCCTGAAATGTTGAATGCCGATGTTCAAATTAAGTCAAACAGGTTTTACGAAGACAAATACAACCCTATTGAAGTTATGCTTTGTGTATGGGATTTTCATGTATAAAATGATCAACATGAAATTCATTGCACTTTTTTCTTCCCTTGATGAACTTCCATGATAATTCATTAAAATACATAATAAAACTATAATATATACATACAGTATTATATACACATACTTTGATATGATTCATGAAATGTGTGCAGTTGAAAATCAGGCAATACATGTACCTGCCATTTTGAGTTTGAACTATACAATCTTGAATTTCATTCTTAACCCTTTTCTCTATATATACGTCTTTTTACGCATGTGCGACCAGTGTAGATCCAGATAAGCGGCTCATTCGTGATCAGGATCTTCACTAGTCGCATTTTGGTCAGAAATAACTTAATGAATAAAACATTGAACACTTTAGATCCTGATCAGACGGCACAGATGTGCAAGCCGATCTGGATCTAAACTGCTCTTTTCCTGAAACTACAACATCATGTATTCAACAAGTAAAAAATGCAATTAACACATATTTATAATCAAAATCATTCATTGCATTTATGAAGTTAAAATTTATAAAAATAATTTTTATTATTTTGTGGGAAAATTATCTTAATCAGAAATATTAGGCATTACATGTTAAATTGCTGTCCCGTTTTTTTTACAGAATGTTCAAATCAACATGGCTGTTTATATTTCCAGATTTCTACTTACACTTCTACAGCATAACATTACTGGTGATATATGAAATAAAAATCTTGAATAACACTTAACTCCATATATACACATTTTTATGTATGTGTAACCACTGTAGATCCAGATCAGCAAACACATCCGTGCAATCTGATCAGGATCTGCACTGGTCACTTTTTGGTCAGAAATAACCAAATTAATCAAAGAACGAACAGTGTAGATCCTGATCAGATGGTACGGATGTGCTGGCTGATCTGGATTTACACTGTTCATCTATGCAATAAAGGTGTATATATGGAGGAAAGGGATAACGTCAATGACATAGGCCTTTCCCCAGAAGACACTTTCTTGTTCAGTGATAGAACATGTATTTGAGTCACATACTTCAGAGAAAACCAACAAAATGCATTCTCTTGCACATTCAAAGAATTTACACTGTGCTGAATATTATTTTAGTTTAACCCTTTCCTCCATAGATACACCTTCATTGCATGGGCAAACATTTTAGATCCAGATCAATCGGCACATCCGTGCCATCTGATCAGAATCTAAACTGTTTGCTTTTTGATTTGTAAGGTTATTTCTGACCAAAATGCAACCAGTGCAGATCCTGATCAGACGGTATGGATGTGCTGGCTGATCTGGATCTACACTGGTTGCACATGCGTAAAAATGCCTATTAATGGAGAAAAGGGTTAAGGACAAACTGATCTTCTAAGCTCAACCATGCTGAAATTCAAATAGTTACTATGAATCAAGCATGATAAGAAAAATAAACCAAGAGGTTTTCATTTAACTACTAAGAAATTCATAGTTTTCATTTTATAATAAACTTTTTGCAATTATCAGACAGAATAATGGCAATTGAAGAGGCCAGGAAAACCCTGTGTTATGGACATGCTATATGATGCACAAAATACACTTGTGTATGCCAGAAAAAGGAACAGAATGTTTTAAATTGCAAAAAATAGCTACACACTCTTCTTGATTAAGTGTTCTTTTGTGAATGTTAAACTACTTGGCATGTGGTAGCACGTGAAATTCACTATGTTGAACAACTAACAACATGGAGCCGAGTGCAAGTCTAGAGTAAAAACTGGAAGAATGGGTAGCTGGGAAAGACAACTTCACATTTTCAATACAATACAAACAATGGGTGTTTTGCTGTTACAATAAAATAATTTTATAATTCTTTCTGTCTTGCCTATTACATAACACCTGTAATTAAAATTTTCATTTTTATTCATACCTCACTTATTAAAAAAAACAGTATTTGAATTTCAATGAATTATTTTTCTAAATCTTGGGTGCTGAAGTGGTGAGCAAAATGTTTTGTGCACATTTCCCACAATTCCTCCATGTTGACAACAATGATATCAACCAAGTCACAAACCAGACAGTTTTGGGTTTCTGAAGTAGTATTGTTGATCAAAAGCCGTTTAAAAACAGGCCGATTGGTTTTACAGTTTTCAGCACTAATAAATGCACCCTATCTTTCACACAGTGTTGGTTCCATTTTGAACACTTGAAATAATCACACAGTTACTGTAACTTTCTTTGTAAATAGTTCAATCACACCTTATAAAGATTTCTGTAAGATATATGGACCGGTACCTAGTCTACACCTACTGGATTAACTGACACACTGGCTTAAAACAAACAGAAGCCCGTATCCAATCACATACAGGAAGTTTACAACTTTTGACTGGTACTCAAATCCCACAGAGGAAAGTGTCACAGTTTGTCCATTGCTGGTTACCAATCCCAAAGAAGAAGTTTATAGTTTGTCCTTTGCTGGTACCCAGATAACAGGTCCAGACTGGTCACGGATCACTTCCTTTGTCTTTGCATAGATTTCACTTGCTGTGTCACCCTGTACAACCGCTGTAATGAACACAAGAAAATAGTTTTAATTTCCCTACTTGGAATAAAAATTAACTAAAAAAACAACATACGCTGACAAACTGATAAAAAGTTTGGGTAGTTACATTGATAATTTATTATTTTCTGGCCACAATCCCCTTAAACATTAAATATTGCTGCCCAAAAAGAGGTTTCAGGAAACCCCACTGAACCCTCTCTTGTTCTGCCCATAGGTGAAATACCACAGAACTGAAAGCTGTAACAACACTGCAACAACTGGTTGCAATACCAGAACAATGTTTGATTTCAGTTTTATTAACATTTTATCTACTCTCCTGATTCTGTCAACCTAAAAACAAGAGTGCCTCAAAAATACACTGTTAAAATTTTTTGTATCTAAAAGGGCCATAACTCTGTAGCGGCAGAAGTAATTTCGCTGGTCAGAACTTGGCCGAGATATTATGCCCATAAACATTTTACTTAAGTTTCATTAAGATCTGACAACAATTGTTTGAGTTAGAGAGTGAACAAGGCAAATTTGCAAAATTTTTTATATAAATAAAGGACAATAACTCTGAAGTAGCTCAAGTGAATTTGAAGGTTATCACACTTTGCTGAGATATTATGCCTATAAACATTTTCCCCCGTTTCATGAAGATTGGACAACAAATGTTTGAGTTATTGAGCTGATATCACTGTGGTTATGTATTCAAATAATACCACCAGTCTTCCACAGGAATATAAAAACCAACCTAGAGGTGAATGAAGTGTAAGAAAATTAATCCTACCTGTAAAATATTCTCCGAATTCCTGTTCTAGTTTGATGGTTCTATCATATGACAACCTGGCCTGTTCTTCTGTTATTCTCTTGTTCATTTCCCTGCAAAACAGAGCTCAAATAAGCTATCAAGTATATAGGCCAAGTGCTTTACTTAAACTACATAACTGCAGCAGTTTTGGAAAATTACATGTAGCATTTTGTGATACACATTGACAAAATAGGGTTTATGGCCTATGCAACTAGTATAGATCCAGATCAGCCTGCATATATTCACAGTCTGACGAGGAACTACACTGTTGTCAATATCCTTTTCAGACTCCTTAAATCCACAATAAGAGCAGGGACTTCACTTATTGCAAGTCAATAACCCCCATTTAATCATATTGCATAACATATTGTAATTCACCATCCTCCTTATAACTTTTTGGTAATACAAATTTTTTAACTGCCACATTTTATGTATGTACTAAATAAGTTTCTGGTGTTGTTATTTTTTTTTGCATCATAAATATTTAAACTGTCACATTTTATGTATACATGTACTAAATAAGTTTCTGGTGTTGTTATTTTTTTTTGCATCATAAAAAATGTAATATGTATCACAAAGTTTACAGTTATACATGCTGGGAAGTTGGGGATCTATCCCAACTGTATCCTGTTTAACCCTTTACACTAATACTGGTTTATTACCCATTTTCGAGCATTTTCTGCTAGGGAAAGCGCACAAAAACAAACTATAGCCAAATCAAAACAGTTTATATATAGTTTTATCTGATTTACATGAGAATGCTAATATACATCTGCCCCAAAATGTGATTTATGATTTTTTATGAGAAATTTGATCTTCACAAAATTAACCCTTTCCTCCATATATACACATTTTTATGCATGTGCGACCAATGTAGATCCAGATCAGCCGTCTGATCAGGATCTGCACTGGTTGCATTCTGGTCAGAAATAACCTAACGAATCAAAAAGCGAACACTTAAGATCCTGATCAGACAGCACATATGTGCTGGCTGATCTGGATCTAAACTGATCGCCCTAGCAATTAAGGTGTGTCTATGGAGGAAAGGGTTTAACAGTAGACAACTCACATAATGGATTCCACGGACTTTGGTTTCACCAGTATGGCGATGGGGTAGAGGTTTGCAACCTGTAATCTCTTGATAGCATTTCCGCTCACATCCAGTATACAGTGCTTGCCCTGAAATATCGTATTTACATGTCCTGTCAACATTTCCAACTACAGTTATATCATGACTGAATTTTATTTGTTTAGTTTGAAGTCTTTCTTTCATATCTTCTCATTTTGTCAGACAGTTTTGAGTGCCTCTGTTCCTGTGTAATCATTCACATTTTCACATTCAGTGGAAGGTTTATGGAAATACTACATGGTGCTTTAAAAACAAGTAATTCTATGCAAAACAGCAATCAGAGTATCAGCATACATCATTAGTTACCATGGGTGCACTTACATTTATGGGCATATTATTTCATTGTTTTTGGTTAATCATCCTTTTCCTGGTTTCCTCTGTTCTAAAATGCACTTCACATAAAATACACAAGAACAATTCTCTATTTTGTAATGAATAAAATACAGTTAAAGATCTTCCAACAAAGTCTACAAAAGTTGTATCCCATGAATGTTAATGAATTTTTATCCCTTTACTCCATGGGATCTGGTCTTAAGGTTATAAAGCTGAGATTGGAAACCAGTCTCAAATCTCAAGGATCTGATTGGCTGAAATGGCAACTGGTCGCCATTTCAGCCAATCAGATGCTTGAGATTTGAGACTGGTTTCCATGCTCAGTTTTATAACCTTGGACAATGGTTTTTACCCCATGGGATATGGCTGATATAACAGGGTGAATCCAGAGGATCTATACTATCCATGTTCGGTTCATTGTTTTTTTTCTGACCAAAAAGCAACCAGTGTAGATCCAGATCTGAAGTCACAGATGTGCCAAGTGATCTGGATCTACATCCATGCAACCTGAACTGGATAAACAATGGTCACACACATACTACAGTAATATATCTGTATAACTAAATTAAATAGTTAACAAAGTTTTGAGTAGTCTTGACACCCAGTTTTGACCAGAGACTTCAATCTCTGGAAAGATGCTTTTCCAAGGAGCCACTACAAGTAAAAATGACATGACAGATTTTTTCACAATTATTTAAACAAAACGAGTAATTACCTTTTCTGCGACTTCTTTGACAGAGGCCACACTGGTACCATAGAGGTTCTCATTGTACTGTCCGGCCTCAATAAACAGGTGGTTCTGTATGTCCCGCTCCATCTGTTCCCGTGATGACACAAAGTGATAGTCCCGCCCATCCTGCTCGTGGTCTCGCGGCTCTCGTGTAGTATCTTTAACAACATGTACATCAACTTGTCAAAATTAACTGAACACAACTACTTCCAAAGTTATCAGAATACAATATGTTAGAAATTATATTACAATTGTCTGACAAAATAACTCACTCTCTCAAATGTCAGCAAATTTGATGTTTCAACAAACAATCAGAGAAATGATACCCTTCTATCAAGAAAAGCTTTATACTTAGCTATTTTTAACTACAGTCTAGACCACTTCAATATTAATTGATTGAACAAGATAAGTTTATGAACTTGACTTACGTGGTACACAGCTACCAAACTTGTCAGGGAATTCAGCGATCAGGTCATCATTGATTCTGTCCTTCTGTGGACCCAGGATGATGACTGGACGTGTATATTTCACTAATAAACAAAACAGTAACATGTCAGTATGTTGTTCACCAGCCTTTTAGGCTATATATATGGGTTTTATTGCATGTGCAAACATTTTAGATCCTGATCAGCAGACACATCTGAGACACCTGATCAGGATCAACACTTTCGGTCAAATAATCTAATGAACCTTATAGTGAACAGTTTAGATCCTGATCAGATGGCACTGACAGATCTGGATCTACACTGTTTACCTAGTAGATAAAACCTGTATAAATGCAGTTAGGTGTAAAGGAATGATCGAAAATGTTTGAAAATTTTAGATCATGAGTTTCTTTCATGAGTATGAAATGAAAATTGAATGGAAAAAAGTATTCTCTCACGTAGAGAAGTGCACGACAATGTTACAATGAATATTTATTATTTATTCCACATTAAATTTTAACACTCGCATATGTTAAATTGAACACAATAAAATGTATGTGGAGAGACTTACGCTCCTGCTGTACAACAGCTTCGTAGGATAGTATCGGCTCATCTCCTCCTGAAAATATTAAGTATATACCAATGTACAACAATACACTACTGTACCATACACTCCAAACTGCTGGCTCACATTTAGTTTCAGATTTAACAGGAGTACATCATCACCTGATGTCAGCACCAGTTTATAACTGATACTGTTTAAATTCAATACTACTTCTTTTAAGAAATAACTTCATTTTTTGAAATTTTTGTTAAAGATTACTTTGAAATTTCTTTGTTCAGTCTTCCCCTTGAGAGTTAAAAGGGAAGAGCTTTTAGTCATGTTTGATGCACCGCAAGAAAACAAGGCTTACTGTCTGCGGTTGGTGTAGATTCTGACCAAATTGAAGACTTACACTATTCCCAAATCATCTCAACTGTTTTCTAGATGCTTTAAAATTGATACTGTGACTGAAAAGGGGATAGTTTAGACCCTATCAGAGCTGATCTTTGTCTAAACTGGTCACACATACTGTAAGCCTCATTTCTTCTGGGTGCACCAAATATTGAAATCATCTTTGACAGTGGGGAAATCAGCACTACTATTCAGCCCATTACAAAAATTGCTTATTACGAACAACACAACTCAAAACTATGAGCACAACACATTAGCCCAAGAGCATACAAGTAAAACAGGAAACCAGTCTCAATTTTCAAGCATGAGTGCCACGAGTCATAAAACTAAGATTGGAGACCAGTCAAATCTCATGCATCTGATTGGCTGAAAGGTCACTGGTTGCCATTTTAGCCAATCAGATGCTTGAGATTTGAGACAGGTCTCCAGATTTAGTTTGATATCTTGGGCAAAGATCAGCTAAAATGTAGACAAGAAGACTAGAGACGAGTCTCAAATCTCAAGCATCTGATCGGGTGAAACAGATACTTGTCTTCTTTTCAGCCAATAAGATGCTTGATTATTTAGACTGGTCTCCAATATCGGTTTTCTGATTTTGGCCACAGATTGCAGACATTCCCATTAAAATGAGCATAACCTAAAAATGTAATCCACACTGTAGTGCATTGAAGATGTACTATATGTAATTGATCTTTATGTCAAATAAGCTTTTTTGCTTCAAAGTCACAGATGAGACTGCATGGGTTTTTTTTCATTCACACTGGGTCTATCATACATAGATGAAAGAGATCATTGAATGCCGACGAACATGACAAATTGCAAGGTATTTTTGCAAGCAAAGTTTCAGATTTTTAAAATATATATATATTTTTAGAAATAATATATTTAGCCTTAGATGTAATTAGAAATGACCAAACATCACAAATTTGTTGTTATATCTTTAAACATAATTAAAAGTAACTGTCATTTCAGATTTAGAAAAAAGCCAAACAATCTTTTTGAGTAAACTGTGGCAGAGTCTACATGGTCCTAGTCCTAATGTTATCTCAGTAGGATGGGGTGAGTGGGTGGGGTGAGGGGAGAAAACAAGGGGTTACTAGGATGGGGTGAGTGGGTGGGGTGAGGGGAGAAAACAAGGGGTTACTACTTACTGAAACTATTTTCACTATCAGCACCTACAACAGAAGAGACAAAATTACAACATGTACAACTAACACAAGCTTAAATCAACAACTGATTATAATGCACAGAATTAAGTTTAAGGGAAATCTGATGTAACAATGAATGTATTATCTGTCGAACATGCCACACTGCAAACTATACATAATAATGCTCACAATTAAAATCTAATATCTTAAGAAAAGGTCATTAAAATCTTTGCCAAAACAAACTATGTTCAAGTTTTACTATAGGACTACTACCCTACATGTTACAGTTATGTTACAACATATTCTTTACATAAAATACAACAGCATGCCATTATTGTGAAATATAATTATACATGAATATTTAACATTTTCCTCTATATATACCCCTTTATGGCATTGGCAAACAGTGTAGAACCAGATTAGCCAGCAACATCTGTGCCATCTGATCAGGATCTACATTGTTTGCTTTTTTATTTAAAAGTTATTTTTTACGAAAAAGCGGACAGTGTTGAGCCTGATCAGATGGCACAAATGTGCCTGCCGATCTGGATCTACACTGGTGGCACATGATAAAAAGCATATCATATGGAGTAAACGTTACATAATGAATACAACGAAAAACACCCCACTCTTTTCAGGTCTGGCAAACAAGAGGGCCAATTGGCCCTAAATCGCTCACCTGTCAAACTTGACCTAGATATCATTGAGATAAACATTCTGACCAAGTTTGAAGAAGATCGGACCAAAATTTAGACCGCTAGAGTGCAGACAAGATTTTTATATAATTTGACCTAGTGACCTAAATTTCAAGGTCACATAACCCAGTTTCAAACTTGACCTAGATATCATCGAAATATACTTTCTGACCAAGCTTGAAGAAGATCCAACCAAAATTAAGACCTCTAGAGTGCAGACAAGCTTTTTCCTTAATTTGACCTACTGACCTAGTTTTAAAGGTCACATGACCCAGTTACGAACTTGATCTAGATATCAATGAGATAAACATTCTGACCAAGTTTGAAGAAGATCGGATAAAAATTATGACCGCTAGAGTGTGGACAACAATTGTGAACAGACGACGGACAAAGGGTGATCACAAAAGCTCACCCTGTCACTATGTGACAGGTGAGCTAAAAAGTGGGAAGTTTTCAGTGCATGATAAAAAATAATATTTATCAATAACATTAATCTTGCACAGCTGTGCCCAAGACCATAAAACTTAATCTGGAGATCAGTCTCAAATCTCAAGCATCTGACTGAGATAAACATTCTGACCAAGTTTAAAGAAGATTGCACCAAAATGAAGACCACTAGAGTGCAGACAAGATTTTTATATAATTTGACCTAGTGACCGAGCTTTCAAGGTCACATGACCCATTTTCAAATTTGACCTAGACATCAATGACATAAACATTCTGACAAAGTTTCAGAAAGATCGGACCAAAATTAAGACCTCTACAGTGCAGACAAGCTTTTTCTTTAAATTGACCTACTGACCTAGTTTTAAGGGTCACATGACCCAGGTACGAACTTTATCTAGATATCATTGAGATAAACATTCTGACCAAGTTTAAAGAAGATCACACCAAAATTGAGACTGCTAGAGTGAGGACAAGATTTTTCTATAATTTGACCTAGTGACCTAGATTTCAAGGTCACATGACCCAGTTTCGAACTTGATCTAGATATCAATGAGATAAACATTCTGACCAAGTTTGAAGAAGATCGGATAAAAATTATGACCGCTAGAGTGCGGACAACAATTGTGAACAGACGACGGACAAAGGGTGATCACAAAAGCTCACCCTGTCACTATGTGACAGGTGAGCTAAAAAGTGGGAAGTTTTCAGTGCATGATAAAAAATAATATTTATCAATAACATTAATCTTGCACAGCTGTGCCCAAGACCATAAAACTTAATCTGGAGATCAGTCTCAAATCTCAAGCATCTGATTGTCTGAAATGGCGACCAGTCGCCAGTTTTATGATCTTGGGCCTAGGTAACCAGTGAAAAATTTAGACAATGCCTTGATAAATTTCATTTGGTTAACAGTGTCTTTCCTTCAATTACTGTTTTACTGCACAGTGGTAAGTAAATGGAATGATAAATTGCCTATCTAATAACTAGTTGTTATTTATGTTAGTTTATGACACATGAAATTAGTGTCACAGTATGAGAACACTGTTTTCTGGTTGCTGTAATTGACTTCACTGAAAGTGTAGAGGACAAAATTGGACCGAAATTTGTTGGTTCCAGATTGGATGGTTAGTCTGGCCAAGCTGGAGGTACAAAGAAATAACCTTTACTCCATTTATTTTAATGGCATAGTGCATACTGTAGATCCAAATCAGCAGGCATATACACTATAGATTCATTAGAAGCAGTCAGTGTAGATCCAGATGGCATGGATGTGCCAGCTGATCTGGATCTACATTGGCTGCACACAAGATAAAACACATTTATAAGGAGATATGGTATGAAGGTTATAAAACTGAGTTTGGAATCCAGTCTCAAATCTCAAGCATCTGAATGCTGAAATGGCGACTGGTCGCCATTTCAGCCAATCAGATGCTTGAGATTTGAGTCTGGTTTCCATGCTCAGTTTTATAACCCTGGGCACTGGAGTTAAGGTTAAATGTGGCCAAGATGGAGGTACGAACAATTAAACATGTATTTCAAATACAAGTAACCAACAACATGTTTATTCTACATCAGTAAAATAAACCAGTGTTGATCCTTAACTGAGTAAGATAAAGACTACCCAAAAATCTATACATTATTTATATGCATCAATTTAAACAAGATCCCCCCCCCAAAAAATACCAACAGACATGTTCTCATAATGCAAATGGTATTACTGTGATTACAAAATTTACTGAAATATATTCCAATTTCACTTATCTTTTAATTGAATCAAATTTAAGATGCAATGTATTATAATATACTGCTGTGAATGTAAGCAATGTCTAACAAGAAAAGTGCATATTTAGCATGAAAGCAATACAACAAACTATGTCTACACACAAGCTGTGAGAATCAAAGATATAAATGTTACCTTCCGCTAAAAGTCAAGAAATGTAGAAAAAATAAATGTTTTGATTTGTTTATAAGACATCAAAGAAAAAGTCATGCTGATGAGCAAATTGATCCGTTATAATTTAATTAAGAAATAAATGCAGGCAATGCATTCCGATGCATCTGTTTCCTAATGCAAGTAATGCAAAATTTGTTTTTCAAATGCACATTTTGGCATCATATGTCAAGATATATTGGTATATTGTATCATCATAAATACGGTTGTTAGGGGGAAAATGCGTACGAATTGGAACAGTGATTACATGCCGTATCTTTGATTATATGATTAGACATCCTGGTCGAGTAACGTAATATACTTCGCCCATTTTTCTGAAACCAGTCATTTTTTTCCACCCAGGTTCTAAGTAATCCTGTTCATATAAAGTAAAAGTTGGCTTAACATATGCCAGAATATATCAAATTTATCTCCAAGAGGTTTCCTGAAGCACTGTATACAGCAATGACTAACCCTTTACCCCATGGGATATGGTTGTTACCCATGGGTGTTGATCTAGTTCAGCCAGCCCATCGATGCCATCTTTCTGAATCTACACTTTGCTTTTAATTTCGTTAGTTTATTTTAGACCAAGAAGCGAATAGAATCGATCCTGATCTTATAGCAAGGATGTGCCAGCTGATCTGGATCTAAAATGTTCACCAACACAATAGAATTTGTATAAATAGAATAAAGGGTTAGCATATTTCAGAATATATCAAATTAATGTCCAAAAATTGTCCAAAGGAAATGAATGAACTGACAAACATGATGTATAGAGCAACCTGGTCCCATACTCTACTGAACTTCTGTTATGTACTTGTAGCTGAGACTCATGACTGAGAATGTTTGTCCTTATACAAATTTTTTTATTTAAAAGCTAACTGGATCCCAATGACAGACCTCAACTACTACTGATTTCAAAATTAATCAGATTTTTCTCATCCTAGATACTTTCAGAATGCATTAATATTTGTTCATTTCCTCCAGAATGACAGGAGGCTAACCAAATCACTATAAGGTAATATTTGACAGCAAACTACTGTATTGTAAAAGGAAATTGTGTTTCATAATCAGTATTAGACAGAATAAAATCTTTTTAATTTATTTAGAAATCAGCAGTATGTCAAGAGACAGCTGGGCGGGTACACTAGCAGCAGTATGTAGTTCAGCAGGGTACAGGGTTGATGTCTCTAATATTGACCCTTTACTTCATATATACACATTTAATCGCATGTATAACTAGAGTAGCAGGAACATTCATATCATCTGATCTGGATCTAGACTGTTGCCCATATAAAGATGTGTTTATATATGAAGTAAAGTGTTAACATCATTACAAGAATGTTACAAGTGCTAAGGCTGCTCACACTGTTTAAATGTTCAAACTGGTAGTAAGTTTTGTCTACCGTTGACTTCATACATACAGGTTTTATCATGTGAAACTGGTGAAGATCCAGATCAGCCAGCACAGATCAGCCATCTGATCAGGATCTACACTGTTCGCTTTCTGATTCACTAGGCTATTCTGACAAAGACACAGTGTAAATCCTGATCAGACAGCACAAATGTACCAGATGATCTGGATCTACAGTTTTTGCACATGCAATAAAACCCTAACTTATGAAGTAAAGGGTTAAGTGCAACAGGCAACAATAGTCTTTAGCACTTGTTTGATTCTATTGATTGCCATCAGTGAATTTTTAAGTAAAATATAACAATTTGCAACACTAAAACATATTAATTATTATTACACAATCATTAACAGTGACATTATTTTTTTTATTGTTAAATTTTTTTTATTTATTAAATTGCATGTTCTTGAGTTGTATATAAGATTGTGGCAATATTAGCCGGGCCCCAAGATAACTTGAGATCAAAACTTGAGATTGAAGACCAGTCTCAAATCTTTAGAATCTTCACTGGGGTAAATGGAGAGCACTGGAATCTGCATGGGTAAAAGCAGAAGCCGTCAAGGCAACGCTGGCTTGATGTCATTGAAAGATGTGTTGCTTCTTATATTGACTTAAGTTACAATTCAAGAAATAGTTTTTTTATCACTGACATTAATATTCTTAGAAAAAATGTTGGATATCTTTGTAAAAAGGTAATTGAATGTACATGTACATGACGATTCTGAATATAAAATGTTAAGTTGTTGGTCATATAATACCTAATACTGTATTTTATCAAAGTTTTCAGACGGAAAAAAATAATTATTTTTTCTGGCTGAACGAATATTTAGAGACGAGAATTTTCATTTGAATAAAGATTGTCCGAAAATTTAGAGACATGTACATTAATTGACACATCCGTAATTGTAAGCCCAGAATACGTAAACACATGCCAGACGTTTCTTCCTATGAAATTTTTGCTTACCTTTGTCAAGCAATTAACTCCATAGTTGCTAAATAAACATCCTATTGTTGCATAATCAACACTGCCGAAAAAATGTGATGGCTGTTGCTAATAAGGGTGCAATAAATTAGTTGCAAACTGCTAATTCGGCGAATGCCGGTACTGCAGATACAAACACAACCTGATCAGAGATAAGCTATAATTATCACAGATACACTGTCAACAAACAATCAGCTGATTTAGAAATGAAATCATCCCTGTTAGTTGTCAGTTTGAAATTCTTTTGTACCATAGCGTCAATTGATTTTCGAGCAGTGCGCACCGTTTCAAGTTGACCCTGGCGTCTTTGATGTTAAATACACAAGCATCACTGACATTTTAGATCAAAGCGGTCAATGGCCAGGTGTTCAACAGATGTTCATAGCAGTTGTAAACTGGATGGTTTTAGTCAATGTACATGTAATAATTCTCAGATATTTTAGGGGCAAGTATTCGCAAGATTAAAAATATACGTCGTTCATATAACTCGTAATAAATATCATAAACATCGGACTTAAACATTGTAAATTGAAATGCACGATCAGAAATATATTTTGTTCGTATTAGTCTATGTGTTATTTAAATTTAATTAAAATGCGACGATGCTCCGAAGTTAGCCCTGCGTATTTCTGGAAGAAGAAGAAATGCGAACATTGAAGTTTTAACAACTTTCTTTTTCATTATAAGAATTAAGAACGTTGTACAGAAATGCTATAACTATAATATCAAAAAAATAAAAATAAACGAACAATGCGATATGACGTAAGTCATTCGGAGTAAAAAAATAGATTTGTCTACATGCTTTCGTTGCTTAGCAACGACCGACACAAGACAGGCAATACACATCATGTTTATTACAACGTAGAAATTGATAAACGGGAAGGATTAATAATTGCCTGTAAAAGCGTTTGCATTTTATTGCATTCGAGTGTCTGATTAATTAGAGACGAAAATAATATATATTGATTTCCGTGTCCCATTTTTTAGAGGCTAAAAACAAAAAAATTTTGGCAAAATAATTTTGGTGTCCGAACACTTAGAGGGTTCGAAGACTTAGATAAAATACGGTAATATACAATATCAAGAGACCAAACCTTGTTCCCCTGTAGAATGACCCGCTGACATTTCACCATTTTTAGACTAACCTAATCAACACTTCCCGAGCAAGATTTATTCAAGAATGCCAGAAGTCTATATGATTTCTAAGGAAATTGTACATAATTTTCTCCCTATTTCAGAGAGATTTTCTAATATTGTCTCAAGGCGCCAAGCCTCTGTGTATGTATGGGATTGTTCTATGTGAAACGTGATATGTGGTGTTGAGAACTTACGTTCTTCACAGCTGATGTCCTCACTGCCACTTTGATCCTTGCTCTTCATGAACGGGAAATGCCGTGAAAATGAGAAATTCTTTTTCTTTCTGTCATTCAATGTAAGCTGAAAGTTGATTCAGTAAAAGGTTAATGATAATATTCACATAAACTATTCTTCCTCCTTAACCCTTTCCACCATATATACACATTTTTACACATGTGCAACCAGTGTACATTCAGATCAGCTGGAACATCTGTGCCATCTGATCAGGATCTGCACTGGTCTTATTTTGGTCAGAAATAACCTAACAAATCAAAAAGCGAACAGTGCAGATCCTGATCAGACGACACAGCTGTGCTGGCTGATTTGGATCTACAATGTTCGCCTAGGCAATAAAGTTGTGTCTATGGAGGAAAGGCCATATCAACTCAGGCTCAGATGTAAGATTTCCAGAAAGGGGTTTGTTTGGTGCAGTCTTCAGGTAGTGAGATAATAATTGTATTGCCAATTTCTCCAAGAAAATTAAATACTGCTGCCCAAAAAGAGGCACTGAACCCTCCCCCACCCCCTCTTGATCCGCCCCTCTTGATCATGATAATAATAGTCTGACAACTTTATACATAAAGTCTGACAACTTTATATAAACAATATAATATTATATTGAAAAAGAAATAGCACTTTGAGATTATTTTTCTGAGGCCTACCAGGCATACATGTGGGACCTCAATTCAAGACTTACTGTTTTCAGTAAACCTCAGTAAGGTGAGAAACTTACAAACTACATGTAGCAAGTCCAGTAAGTTAACAATGTTCATATTATAGATAACTTACATTATTCTTTTCAGTATTGTTCTTTCCGGTGAACTTCACAGCCTTCGTTCTCGCTTTCTCCTTTCTTTCTACCCTGTAAAACAAGAGATAAGTAATTAACCATTTAACTTCATAGTTGAGGCTTTTACTGCATAGGTGAACAGTTTAGATCCAGATCAGCTGGCACATCTGTGCAGTCTGATTAGGGGATCTTAAGTGTTCACTTTAAGATTCATCTGACCGGAAGGCGAACATTGTAGATCCAGATCTGATGGCACAAATGTTCTGGCTGATCTGAACCTACACTAATCACCCATGTGATTAAAGGCTGATATATGAAATAAAGAATTGTTATTTCAGACATTTCTCACTGCATGAATGCCAAGTTTCACTGGTAATATTGGTAATATTGCCTTGTAACTGATCAAGTCTGTATAGCCTCTTTATCAAACTAAATGAAAACCAGATCTAATTTTAGCAACACCAATCTATTTCCAGATGAATCCTCACACGAAATTATTTGTGAAATTGTTCCTCTTTTCCTTTAAAACTGCAACCTGGTAATTCAAATATATTATATTATAAACACTCAATTTCTTAAACTATTTTTTCGTTTAATTCTTTATTTAATGGTGGTTTTAAATTTGTTGATTGATCTGCCCCAGAAATCCTTGGATATTAGGACCCAAAATGTTATTTAACCCTTTCCTCTATATACACACCTTTATGGCATGGGCAACAGTGTAGATCCAGATCAGCCGGCACATCCGTGCTACCTGATCAGGAACTGCACATTTAGCTTTATGATTCGTTAGGTTATTTCTGACCTAAAATGCGACCAGTGTAGATCCTGATCAGATGACACGGATGTGCCGGCTGATCTGGATCTACACTAATCCCACATGCGTACTAATGTGTATATATGGAGGAAAGGGTTAACAGTAGTGTTTGATATGAATAGTCAAAATACTGAAATGAAACAAGGAACAGGCCTGAGGAATATAAAACTGAGAATGGAGACAGTCTTAGATCACAGGGATCTAATTGGCTGAAATTGAGACAAATCAGATCCCTGAGATTTGAGACTGTCTACATTCTCAGTTTTAAATTATGGGCTTAGTTTTGTGCTCCTGTTTACCAAACTACCTCTGCTTTAACTGATATATACACCACAACATGGCACAGTCTGACATGTCAAAAGCAAAAACTTTAAACATTAATTACTAACATGTGCCACCCTCTAACAGCACTATGAGGGGATAACATATAACATACTGCTTATACAATAGTCAACCTTTTGTTACAGACATCATTTGTCTTTTGAAAAAATAATATCAATTCAGACCTACTAGTGCAACTTTTGGCAACTTCTAAAAGGAAATATCACAATTTAGTTCAGGCCTCACTCTGCAAATCAGCAGATGTTGAGAAGAAAGATATTCAATCTAAACACTGTGACCTTTTCTGGGCTTCTTACCCCTTTGGCCCAAACATAGGAGTATGCTCACATAAAAGACAGCCTACCGTTTTTTACTAGGTATAATTCCTATCCCCTCCTCATCTCCATTAGGCAGTATCCGCTTGGCTTGCCACCATTCATCATCACTGGCATTTGTCACATGTAAGATATCTCCATACATAAAGGCAAGACCTTTGCTCGGAAGACCACTGTCTTTTGTAGGGTCATAGTCAAACAAAGCTCTACAAAATAAAGTACAACTTGTCATTTCATTACTGATTTTGTTTTCCCTTAACCTCTTACTCCTTACATACATCTTTTATTACATAGGCCATCAGTGTAGATCCAGATCAGTTAGTACATGTCATAATTAGGATCTGCACTGTTCCCCTTAGATCCATGGGGTTATTTCTGGCCAGTGCAGATCCTGATCAGATGGCATGGATGTGCTGGCTGATCTTTATCTACACTGTTCACCCATGCCATAAAAGTGTATATATGGAGTAAAAGGGTTCAGTATTTATAATATATCATTTGGACAGCATTACATCAACTATCTCTCTAAAATTAAAGTATGAAAATAGAAACTGTACATCACTTAAAAGCCAACTAAGTTTACTGTCAATTATGTACTTTGTTTAATAAATTGAGGAAAGACTATTATATTGGATTTATTATTTTAGGTGTGAATCTGTCAAAAAAAGTACAATAAATTAAGAAGAAAGAAATAGTGGTTTGGTTTTTGGTGATGAATAATTACTTTTGTCCATTGCCATACATTTTTGCTCACACAAAATTACATGTATGTCTCACTGACTTTCACAAATTAAGATAGTGCTGACAGTTTTGAAAGATTAAAAATTCTCAAAACAGCAGTGTTAATTATTAACAAAATAACTCCATATCCCCTTATGAGTGGAATATAAAGAAAATACCCAGAGAGATTTAAATTTCCAGCTTCTCAAATTCTGGAATTTATCCTATTATAAACCGACTTTCATAATTATCGGCTTTTTCTGTTCATAATAAACAAGCATTTAAATCAAATAAATGTCCATAAAAATGGATTAATTTTTTTTATTATTTCTACAAAAATGAATAAAGGGGGTACAAGAAGTGGCAAGGTCTTTGGATAACTAAACAAGTTCTGTCAATATATCACAAGCATAGAAAAAGGTGCACAGAACTGATGATTTTCAAGATGGTTAACCTTGGCTGAAAATTACGATAAAAAACTGAGAAAGCAGTTTCAAATCTCAAGCACCTGATTGGCTAAAATGGCAAGCAGTCGCCTTTTCAGCAAATCAGATTCTTGAGATTTGAGACTGTTTTCCATTCTCAGTTTTATAATCTTGGAGCCAGTTCTCCTCACATACCTGACAAAAAGTGTACGTTTACGAGTTGTCTGTAAACTTCCCGTGCTAGTGTTCATCATCTGTTCTCTCAGGTCCTGGATCTTGGCTTCAAACCGGTTATATTCTAAACAAAAATAATCTATGTGAACACATCATGTCATAAAGCTGCACTGTCTATTGTGCCAGTAACAGGCTGGGGGGTGGGAATACCACAGTAACAGGCTGGGGGTGGGGATACAACCCTCTCCTTCTTCCCCGCCACCCCCCTCCCAATCATTGATGATTAGCATCTGCACAGTTCAATTATACAATCAGAAATAACTTAATAAATAAAAAAATGTAGATACATCCTATCAGAGAGCTGATCAAATGTGAAAAAAATGAGTAAATATGGAGTTAAGGGTAAACTATTATGCTCTTATATTACAGGGCTACGTGACATGACAGTATAACACTGTGACACTCAAAACTAGATTTACAATACAATGCAAAAACTGCGACACTGAAAATACACTGCCCATACCTTTCCTCATTATACTGATTTAACAGAAGGTCACACGGGTCTTACCTTCCGGCCTGTACTGACAGACAATCTCCACGGTGTCACCAGCCCCCTTAAGTGTTGCTGCTGCTTCTTCATGAGTGGCTCTCCGCAAATTTACATCATTTACCTGAAACAAACAAAACAGGTCTCATTGTTTTTTTTAACTTCATTTCTTAGTGCACAAAAGTGGTTAAAAGTTAACCCTTTATTCCATATATATATATATGTATGACTTTTATGGCAAGGGGGAACAATGTAGATCCAGATCAGCCATCACATCCATGTCATCTGATCAGGATCTGCACTGATCGCTTTTTTATCAGAAATAAAATAATAAATCAAAAAGCTTACACTGCAGATCCTTATCAGACGGCACAGATATGCCAGGTGATCTGGATCTGGAACTACAATTTTCCCCCAAACCACGCCACAGTTGTTTACATGAAGGAAAGGGATAATTAGCAAGACAAATATATCAATCTGGAGTTACTGTTCTTGTTGCTAGAAAACCTCAGAGATGCTGAAATACCTTCTAACTATTATTGCAATACTGCAGAACAAGGAAGAGATTACAAATCAATACCAATCCAACTGCAGCTTTTCTTCTATTTAACTCCAATTTCAGATAAATAATGCATTTAAAGGCCAAGTATAAATGTAGATTGCAGCACCGATAGACAACAATTTTGATGACGATGGAAAACAAAACTGATGAGAATAAAACATGCTAGAGCAAGTCAGCTTTTCTTGGATTTTAACTCCAATTTCACAGAATCTGATAAGTAATACATTTAAAGGCCAAACGTAAATTTAAGTTGCTGCACCAATAGACAACAATTTTGATGACTATGGAAAACAAAACTGATGAGAATAAAACATGCTAGAGCAAGTCAGCTTTTCTTGGATTTTAACTCCAATTTCACAGAATCTGATAAGTAATACATTTAAAGGTCAAACGTAAATTTAGGTTGCTGCACAGATAGACAACAATTTTGATGACGATGGAAAACAAAACTGATGAGAATAAAACATGCTAGAGCAAGTCAGCTTTACTTGGATTTAACTCCTATTTCACAGAATCTGATAAGTAATACATTTAAAGCCCAAGTGTAAATAAGGGTTGCTGCACCAAAAGACAACAATTTTGATGACGATGGAAAAATGCTAGGAATAAAGCATGCTTGAGCAGGCCAGCTTTTCTTTAATTTAACCAATCACAGACCAAAAGTGATGCTGTTCTTAACTGTAGACAAATTTATTGCATGCATTCTTCTAACCTGCAATATGAACATGGTAATAGCCATAGCAATCCAATAGACTGTCCGACTATTTACCTTAACCCTTTCCTCTATATTTATATACGCATTTTTACGCATGTGCGACCAGTGTTGATCCAGATCAGCCAGCACATCCGTACTGTCTGATCAGGATCTGCACTGGTCGCATTTTGGTCAGAAATAACCTAACAAATCAAAAGGCGAACAGTTTAGATCCTGATCAGATGGCATGGATGTGCCGGCTGATCTGGATCTAAACTGTTTGTCCACACAATACAGGTGTGTCTATGGAGGAAAGGGTTAATGAAAATATCTAACTACTGGAAATCTGCAAAGCAAACCAGTGTCCAATTTATCTGATATTTCTTTTTTTAACAAAGATTTTTTTCATTTGCTTTCTATATCATGCTGAGAATTCAGACATATATCATTAATGTAACAGTATAATTGTCCATGTCAAAATGGGTCTGAATGGTAAACTGGAAAAATGGCCTCTTAAAAGTTTACTTAACCCTTTCCTCCATAGATACACCTTTATTGCAAGGGCAAACAGTTTAGCTCCAGATCAGCCGGCACATCCATGCCATCTGATCAGGATCTCAACTGTTTGCTTTTTTGATTCATAGGTTATTTCTGACCAAAATGCAACCAGAGCAGATCCTGATCAAACAGCATGGATGTGCCAGCCGATCTGGATCTACACTGGTCGCACATGCTTAAAAATTGGTATACATGTGTATTGGAGGAAAGGGTTAACCAGTAAAATAATGTTATGGACTCAAGCATGAGAATTGGCTGGAAAATGAAGTCTCTGTGTTTCAGACAAGTCTTATCTACATTTACATCTGGCGGCCTCAACATAGAGACAAGAGGAACCAATCATAAACATCTTTACATGGAGACAAGAGGAACCAATCATAAACATCTTTACATGGAGACAAGAGGAACCAATCATATACATCTTTACATGGAGACAAGAAGAACCGATCATAAACATCTTAACATGGAGACAAGAGGAACCGATCATAAACATCTTTACACGGAGACAAGAGGAACCGATCATAAACATCTTTACGTGGAGACAAGAGGAACCAATCATAAACATCTTTACATGGAGACAAGAGAAACCAATCATAAACATCTTTTACATCCAGACAATAGGAACCAATCATAAACATCTTTACATGGAGACAATAGGAACCGATCATAAACATCTTTACATGGAGACAAGAGGAACCGATCATAAACATCTTTACATGGAGACAAGAGGAACCAATTATAAACATCTTTACATGGAGACAATAGGAACCGATCATAAACATCTTTACATGGAGACAAGAGGAACCAATCATAAACATCTTTACATGGAGACAAGAGGAACCAATCATAAACATCTTTACATAGAGACAAGAGAAACCAATCATAAACATCTTTACATGGAGACAAGAGGAACCGATCATAAACATCTTTACATGGAGACAAGAGGAACCGATCATAAACATCTTTACATGGAGACATGAGGAATTAATCATAAACATTTTTACATGGAGACAAGAGAAACCAATCATAAACATCTTTACATGGAGACAAGAGAAACCAATCATAAACATCTTTACATGGAGATAAGAGGAACCGATCACAAACATCTTTAACCCTTTCCTCTATATATATGTTTCAATGAATGTGAGACCAGTGTAGATCAAGATCAGCTGGCACATACATGCCATCTGACCTTGATCTACACTGGTAGCATCTTGGTAAGAAATAACCTAATAAATCTAAAGGTCAACAAAGTAGATCCTGATCAGACAGCACACTTAGTGCCATTGCAATCAAGGTGTATCTGCGGAGTAAAAGGTCAATACCAAAATCAACTTAAGTCATTATCCAACAGTTAAAAAGTTTCCACACTGGCCTCTTACGTGACAGCCCCATAATACATCCAAGAATAAATTTAAGCTTTCATGAAAACAAACAAGCTTATATTTGAGTTAATATTCTTATTTAAAATTCTCCAACATCTAGATCTAGGTACCTTTTCAAATACTGAACTTAACAATGTACTTACAGACAAGATTTGATCTCCTCTCCTGATTTCTCCGCTGAGGTCTGCAGGTCCCCCTGCCAGAATGAAGGACACAAAAATCCCTTCGCCATCTTCACCACCAACAATGTTAAACCCAAGCCCTGTGGACCCTTTCTTCAGCACAACCTTCCGCGGCTCTCTGTAAATAAAGTTCAAAGGTTAACTCTTACTACAATGACATCATTTTCACAGTATATTACTGACGGGGTACTGTTTACAGTGCTTATTCATTTAAAAGAGATTGTTAACTCTTTTGTTCTTTTTTTATACCAGAAGTTTCGTAAGTTTGAAAAACACTTTCATCTAATGATGGGTAGATAAAATGTATGCTAAACTAATGGAAATAACAAATGTTCAAAAGTGTCAAATTGGTAAACTGTTCAATTTTACATTTTATCTGAAAGTTAAGGATTTATAGAACAAATCATGTAAGCCAATACATCTGTTTTATTTGTTATAACAATAATCATTGCATTATTCAAATATTTGTTGTATAATAAATAAATCATAATTCTTCATGATCTGACATTTCCTTGAACTGTTGGAACTGTTGTATTTTGCTTTGGAAAATTTAGCATTAGTTGGTATTTTTCAATTTAAATTGTGATGTGCAATATCTATGTCTATCTTTAAAATATTTATCTGGACAATTTAACCCTTTCCTCCATATATATGCATTTGTACACATGTGCGACCAGTGTAGACCCAGATCAGCCAGCACATCCGTGCCTTCTGATCAGGATGTGCACTGGTCACATTTTGGTCAAAAATAACCTAATGAATCATAAAGCGAACAGTGCAGATCCTGATCAGATGGCACGGATGTGCCGGCTGATCTTGATCTACACTGTTCGCCCATGCAATAAAGGTGACTGTCTATGGAAGAAAAGGTTAAAATGATGTCTCCACAGAAGCTTCAATCACTTCCCCATTCCCTGCCTGAAACTTCTGACTCCACCATCCATTTCTCATCAATTGTTTGCTAACGGCAAACAATGACATTTAAGAATAACAAATACATGGACATTTATGTTACAGACATCCCGAAAGTTGCCAGACTGACGGACCGGTCTGGTAAAATTTGGGCCAGTCTGACGTGATTTTTATGTTATCAGACCTAATATCAGACAAAAATTTGAACCCCTAATACTTGCTTATTTCTTTATTACATGTTTCGGTCCGACAGAATTTGTTTCGGTCAGACAGATTTTCACATCTTATCTGGCCACATGTTGTTGTTTTTTTTTAACTTTCAGGAAGTCCGATGTTATGTTACTGCACGACAAACTAAAAGACAGACATACACACATAACATGACAATTAGCAGCAATGACATTAACCGAGATCTGTTTTAGACTAGATTAACAAAACAATGCCTGCAAGACAGAGACTAATTTCCATTATCAGCAACAACACCAAAGCCTTAGAGACCAGTCAACGATTCATCTTCGAGCATTCTTGCCTAGGAAATTAATAGCAATCAATTAAGAGACTGATGGAAGATGTACATGTAACTGTTTTTCTTCTATTGTCCCAACTATTGTGCTGCACAGAATATGGTCATTTTATTATTTTATTTATCCATCGGTAGGGTTTCTATATAGAACATTAGTACTTAATGTGCTATTTCTGTTTTTGTGAATTTTTTTAGATTTTACAGTTTAACAGATTTATTTGATCCCTGAATTACTTAATATCTTTTGCATAAAATGAAACAAATTTCTTTTTAAATAATATTCACTTTAAGTTCTGAATATGGAATATTTCCATACCATAAACATAGTTGACTTTAATACCACATCAGGTAAAAAAAACAACCTGTCTGTCACTTGATATTGCATTTGATTTCATTAACCCTATACCCCATTGGATAGAGCTGTTATCCTACGAGCAAACATTGTAGTTTCAGATCACAACTGTGCCTTCTGATCAGGAGCTACACATTTCGCTATAGATTCATTAGCTGATAAGGTTAAACCTATATATAAACAGTTCAATCTGATGGTTATGGATAAGAGAGCATGCATGCAAGATGTATATTATAACAACAGTGCTGTTTTTGTCCTCTCTGCCTAAACAAAATATCTAGACAAGTTATAATGGATAAGTAGAGGATAAGTAGACAGTCACTTGATACTCTGCTTATATAACAAGAATGATCATATGGCAGATTGGGATGAATTAGTTTTTTTTCCCAGTGATCAATACTCGTCAAGAGAAAATGGCGAGATCAAATTTAATTGTAAAGCTTTCTACTAATAAACCATATGTAAATGTATCAATTTTGCCTGTCACATGACTATCAAGTTATCGATAACATACTACAGAAATAGACTGTGGGTGTTTGTTGTGAGTACAAACATGCAATTTGATTGTAGCCAGTCATTACAACTTTCCTCTAATAACAACAGCATTATTTTCTAGACAAACAAATACAATGATGTGTTCCAACAATAATCCATCAATTAGCCTCAACCTAATCATTGATGATCAGTCAATGGATAACAACCAGTATTTCCACTCTCCGTATTCTAATTATACTTTAGCATGTTGCAGCAAAAATAACATTCTATACTATCCATGGCCCTATATTTCAAATGCCATGGTTGTACCAGCCAATCTGAACATACTCTGGTCGCATGTGATAAAACCGGTAAATATGGAGAAAAGAGTTAACATCTTATTATGCTGTGATAGTCGTTCAATTTCTGCTCATATCCTTCAAAAGTGCGACTGTCAGTTAGAGCAACAGAAGAGCATACTGATCTAGATCATCATCTGTCGTACAAGGGATATAGGCTGTGGTCGTATTTATAGTGTAAAGGACCAAAACCATCTAAAGTATAACAACAATGTCTCATCCTGTTTGGGAGATAAATTGCAGCTGACAGCAGGATAAATGAAGTTTTTATTCTTACTTTAGCCATATCTAACACATGACTCATTTCCTTTATTGAAATTATGATCTGATATGATTTATAAATAATGATTATCAGAAAAAGTTCACACAACATTCCTACAGCATCAATACAATCCAGGTTCATATTACTGTTTCCTGTTTGGGGCAAAAATCACTACAAAATCCAGAAATCAGATTTGTTTTTCTGATCCTGTTTTATAACTTTTCACTAGAAAAACTTGATCTGTGTATTGTCAAATGACCGCAATGGATAAGGCTTTCATCCAAGGTGCAACCAGTCCTGATCAGATGGCATGGATGTGCTGTCTGATCTGGATCTATACTGTTCACCCTTGTGATTAAACCCAGCTATATGGAGTAAAGGGTTAAGTAATTTTGCTACCAATGACGCCATGATCAGCCAAGTCTAACATTCTACACTATTTACTTTTAAGTTGATATATTCAATAAACAATTTTCAATTAACAATAAACTTTTCAAAAGGAGACACTGGCTTATACAAAAAGAAGGCTAAAAACTCTAAATTTAGTAAATACATCAAGATAAAGGTCAATGGCCATCTGACCAGGATCTGCACTTTTCATTTTATAATTGATTAGTTATTAACTAACCAAGAAGCAACCAGTATAGATCCCGATCAAATGACACAAATATGCCACATGATCTGGATCTACACTGTTCACACATGTGATAAAACCCGTATATATGTGTAAAGGGTTAACCCTTTCCTCCATAGACACACCTTTATTGCATGGTCGAACAGTGAAGATCCAGATCAGCCGGCACATCTGTGCCGTCTGATCAGGATCTGCACTGTTCACTTTTTGATTTATTAGGTTATCACTGACAAAAAGCGACCAGTGCAGATCCTGATCAGACGGCATGGATGTGCCGGCTGATCTGGATCTACACTGGTCGCACATGGAAAGGGTTAATGCCTCAAGCAAGGACACCTCTAACAATCTAACAAAACAGCCATCAATCGCCATTTATCTATAATGATCCCAATTGCTTGTTTTTCCAGCCAGTCTCAGACATGTTATATTGAGAGTTGAGGAAAATGTCACAACTTGCTTGGAGAAGCTTTCCTAGATTGGATCTTTTCTCAGTTGTTGATTCCATTATAAGTGCCTCGGAAGATCAATAGCTCAATATTGACAGAAAACTCCTTCAAATTACACTGTTCTCTTACCAAAGGGTGTGGAAAGTATTAACACATACAGGCCCAAATTGCTGTTATCTCACAATTATGCCTCCAAGGGGTGTGTTTTGCTACATAATTACTGAACAATAAAGAGTGCTAAAATTGCACCCTTGTCCTGGCAGATCTGGGTTTATGTCAATTGTTTGTTTGAAAAAAAGGTGAAGTAAGAAAAAGAGATGATTTAGAGCAATTGTTCAAAGAAGATAGGATGTGCCAAATGCAACATAATCTGAGGGGGTGGTCCTTGCCACCAAGTTCATATAAAAGTATCTGACAATATCACTTACTCATGAGCCATGTAGCCTGGCACCAGCTAGATGGTTTATTTAAGAAAACACTGAAATACTTATTATCTCCTTTTTTATTCATTTCATTTACCGTTTTTTACTGATATGCTGAACCATCTACTGGGAGATAAGGGAAATGAAATGCATATCAGTAAGGTACCTGCAGGAGTTGCTTTTCTTGGGAGGTATTGACAATTATTGTACAAATGACACAAGACTATATAAAAGAACATAGGGACAGGAGCCAGTCTAGATGCCGTGATATCTGGCTTTTATTCCAGGTGGGATCAGTGTTGATCCAGCTCATCTGAGACATACAAATGTACATGAAATCTAATCTCGATCTTCACTACTGTGGTATCGTTTTGTTTGGTTTTTAATTTTTCACACTAGGGTAAATGCCCAAATTTTAACCCCAGCAAAATTTAACCATGTAATGATATGTTTTAATAGAAAAAATACAATAATTTTGTCACCTTAGTGCAAAAACATTGACATATGAAGGAAATATACCCTTATTGCACCAAATTAAGTCCTTGAGAATACATGTATACCTTTTGTGGTTTTTGAACAAAAATTCTCTCATCACATAACATGTACTTGCTTCTTGGTTAGAAATTAAACCCAATGAATCTTGAAAGCATTTGCCAGCTGATGTGGATCCACACTGGTCACAAATGTGGTAAAAGGCCTATCCACAGGGATCTCAATAGATTTTGAAAACCAGGGGTCATCTGTTCCCTGTTGAGAATGTTCATGGGGTCATAATCAGATCGTCACAAGTCATATTTGATATTTTGTGAACTTAACTATCATACAAAATTGCTTTTACTTCATTTAAATTTATTTTCAGTGGTTAAAATAAGAGTTAACTTCATTTTTAAAATGCAATACACAAAATAGTTTTCTTTATTCTTGCAAAATTTGACCACTTTTTATAAATTCTCCTGCATCAAAATGACTCCCAAGCTCAGAAGGGGGTGGGGTCACAAGTGGAAAACTAGATGGGTGTTCAGTTGAACACTTGTGTCGCCCTCTGGTACAATGTAGGAATAAAAATGCAAGTATAAAAAGGGGCATAACTCTATTCTGACATAATGAACTTGGCATCATTTTAAGCATGTTGTCATGAGCAATATAATTTGCAAGTTTTATGAAGAAATATTGAGAAATGGCAAAGTTATAGTCAACGTTAAGTTTTCGTGTCAAACATGCAAGTACAAAAAGAGGCATAACTCCATCAAATGTGACCTTGACCTAAAGAATGGCAAAGTTATAGGAAATGTTAAGTTTTTGTGACAGACCAACCGAACGACCAACGGACAAAGCGATCCCTATGTATTGCCTTTTGTTAGAAAGAGCGCCAAAAAAATCAAATTTGCTTGCATCAAAATGCAAGAATCTGCATCAATTGAAATCGATGTATAAATTATTGACCAGCTTAATTCTAACTGTCTGCCTCCAAGGTTGTCTGCAATGGGTGAACAATGAGGCGGAACTTTCCACTGATATGTCATATCATCATATCACTGCAAGATAATCAATGCTCACTATTATTTAATGCAATTCACTCAATACTCTTGGGAAACAATTTCACTGTCACTTTCCAAACCAAATATATATTTGCTGATACATCATGAAAAAATAAAAACAAGGGGCAGGGACAACACAGTAGGGCATTATAAGTGATCCCAGACTGGTGGAGGGGCAGGAACACAGAAGCACCACTGGATTATCTGTGACTTGTCAAGGGGCAGAGGGGCAGGGAATACAACAGCACCATATGATTATCCCTTTACTTAAGTGTGCGAATACGAATAGTGCATATCCAAATTGGTGACATTTAATCTGGATCTAAATGGTTGCATCTTGGTCAACAAAACTTCAATTTTTTGTGAGCAATCTACTATGCATATGGAATTCCACATAAATGACCCTAAGTCATTTAATCAAATTTTGCACTTACCAAGAATAGTAAATTAGTGTTCAGACTGCATATCACTTAGGATAGATCAAGATTTTTAAGATCCATCAATTGAAATACGAAAGTTCTGTGCAAAAACAACCAAATTCAACAATGCTTACATCAACTTGAAAGTAGAACAAGGAAGTAGATAAAATAACATAAAGATGTCTATAAAACAGTCTTTAGTAAAGCTTGAATTCCACAAGACTATTGTACAATGTCAAGTGCACTGTTGGGATCAGGGCTTTTTGTCATCGCTAGGGAAAGGGCCATGTGAATCAAAATCATGGAAAGCAAACAAGTTTAGACATAAGAGAGGTGTCAAACTTCTTGGGATAGCTCAATAAAGGTGGATTCAGTACTTAGCCAAAACAAACATTGAAAACAAGCTTGGACTAAGGTGACAATGGAATGTACACAGCTGTATCTCAGATATTACCCATAATTCCACTCCAAGGTACTCTAGATTGATCTTCCTACTTTCATGACACCAAGATGGATGAGGTGTTCCAAATACTAGACAGACATGTCACTTTTTCTAAATGATCTATCCACAGCCTTGAAAAAATGATAAGTTACTTTCATGATAGAAAAATATCAATCTACATGGGCATAATTATGTTACTGAATTTACTTTTAAGTGTTCCATATAATACTGTGGTATCATTTTATATCACTTGCATTTTATTTTCACATACTTCGAGCTTATTTGCACAAAATTAAAATCATGCGAAATAAAACCATGACATAATGTGTCTTAATACAATAATACAGCTTCACTATGTGATTTTCCATTTTTGCACAACATTTCAACCTTTTAAATTAACTGATACCTTAGTAATTAATGACTTTGTTATTAACTCCATTAAACTATTAACTCCTTTTTTGATGTCTATTTCTTATGTCAGCTATTGCAACAAATCTCCTATCAGAAACTTTAAAAATTGTCACTTGAGGAAAGAAAGTAAACTAATTTATATGTATTGTCCAACAATATTGACCTGGCACCTCATTAAATTTCGTAAAGGTCATAGGAAAAACACTGGTACATACATGTAACCAGAGAACAAATTGATATAATTGTTCACTCCGAACGTCAGCGAGTTGTGTGGTGTAGTGGTATACATGCCGGACTACGGATATGATGGTTTCTGGTTCCAATCCTTACAAACATTATTTTATAAAAATACTTTTTTCTTGTAAAAAATCATTTGAAACTGTTTTACTACTCGTACATCTGGTTTTAGAATACCCTTTGAATAGTGTTTTTCTACAATTTTATTTGTGACATTATGCAATGGTATAGGCTATAAATGCATTTTACTTTAGCCCATACACACAAAATATTCAATTATAAAATACTTCACACTACACCGGTAGTTTACACAGAAAAATAACAGTCTATACGAGTTTTAAAAGAATGGAAATTTTAAAATTAAAATAAAACAAACAAAAGTGGATAAAACATTAATTGGAACCCACCAGTTTACGTCTTTATTCTCGAATTTTAACACTTTTACCGACTGCGCTATGCGGGCTTCTTACATTTTGTAGCTCATTAAAATTGGTTATACGTAACATATCGATTTAAATTTAGATCGTAAAGTTTACGAAAAATACCGACTACAGGGTCAAATTCAAGAGTGCCAGGTCAATGTTGTTGGACAATATATTGGCATATTTATGTACAATGTAGTTAGCTGGGGGTCCTCTCTGTTTTCAAAGACATTTTGTTAATCCTTTACTCCACAGATACCCCTTTATCACTTGGACCAATAGTGTAGATCCAGATCAGCTAGCACATCTGTGCCATCCTATCAGGATCTAAACTGCGCTTTTTGATTCATTAGTTCATTTCTGACCAAAATGCGACCAGTGCAGATCAAGATCAGACAGCATGAATGTGCCGAATGATACGGATCTATACTGGTTGCACATGTATTAACCCCTTTTCTCCATAGACACACCTTTATTGCATGGGTGAACAGTTTAGATCCAGATCAGCCAGCACATCCATGCCATCTGATCAGGATCTAAACTGTTCGCTTTTTGATTTGTTAGGTTATTTCTGACCAAAATGCGACCAGTGCAGATCCTGATTAGAAGGCATGGCTGTGCCGGCTGATCTGGATCTACACTGGTCGCACATGCATTAAAAGGCATATATATGGAGGAAAGGGTTAAAATGCGCAATATGGAGTAAAGGGTTGAACAAGGCGTGAATCAGTAATTTCCTGCTGTGACCAAAACTTCATGTTGAAAGACTATACAGTGATTGTGTAAAAACAAAATACATTCTTATAGAATATTGTAGAATTAAAATGTTTAAGAATAGGATGACATTTCCCATCTTCATGAAAAACAGTACAAGTACAATCAAACTATGAAGGAGATATACCATTACTGCACTATGGCAAGGAATTGTTCTATCCAGAAAACATCACTGATTAGCTCTTTATTAACCCTTCCTGTAGAGATACACCTTTATTGCTAGGGCGAACAGTTTAGATCAAGATCAGCCGGCACATCCGTGCCGTCTGATCAGGATCTAAACTGTTTGCTTTTTGATTCATTAGGTTATTTCTGACCAAAATGCGACCAGTGCAGATCCGTATCAGTCAGCACAAATGTGCCGTCTGATCTGGATCTACACTGGTCGCACATGCATAAAAATGCGTATATATCAAGGAAAGGGTTAAATCAGATGGACAATATTCTATCTATAACATCTGGGACACAAAAGTGAAAAACTTGCCAAAACAGTTCTAACCACATGAATAAGTGATGTTCTGGTATTATTTGTACTGACCATCTCCCATACATAATTGACCAGGAGGAATCCTCCGGCCACACAGCAGGTGCTGGTCAACAAATAATGCCTACATGGTCTCACCTGTCATTTGCACCTAATGGTCATTTACAATAAAATGACCAACAGCTAATTGAAAATAATACAATTCACATACATGGGATATAGGCCAAAACTGGAAGTTTAGCTGGATTGAGGGCTCAAAAGTGGATATTTTAATGATTTGAATTTCAGTATGTGTTTGGCAATATTTGATTTAAAAACATTATAATGCATTGCACTTTTACACTATTAACCCTATAGGGCTGTAGTATTATTATTCTCTTTAAACTCCCTACTGATCAATGTTGAATCAACTTCTTTTTCATTGAATGTTTACAGCAATGTATGTTTAATCAGTTTATTACCAAGTCATATTTCTAATGTTATATAGTACTGTAGGAATGTTAAGGTGACACTTCTTTAGAACTGAATTTAAGAAAGTTAACAAAATTAGCATGCATTCAAGTGAGTCAGGATTCATGCCTGTGAACTTGTTATAAATCTCTCAAGCATCACACTGCATGTAAAGTGCACATATAAAACCTTGAAAACTCATTTAACTTCAAAGTACTTTTGGTTATTTACAGAGGAAGATCAATGCTATTTAGACTGAATCAAGCTGTTTTTGGGGTAGGGTACCAAGTTGCAACACTTGGTTCACAGTTAGCTATGTCTGTCCTCATGCTACAAGAACCTCAGTGTGCCCTACATCTTAGACCAACATATTTAAATACAGTAAAACACCACATAAAGACCAACGAAAAATGAACACCACCCTGATAATATGTCCACTACTTCAACGTCCCTTTTAACAGATTTGAACTATTTTTCTACCCTGGAATAAAGAACACATTATTAATACCATTTTTGTCCAATCCCAAAATCAGTACAGTAAAGCCTTCATCCATTTAGACCACCTCGAAATTAAATCTACCTTGATAAAAGACACAATATCAATGTCCCTTTTAACAGTTTTGCATTATTTTCCATCATAAAATTAAGACCACCCGACTATTCAGACTTCTTTTGTCCGGTCCCAAAGGTGGTCTTCAAAGAAAGGTTTCATTGTAAATTGAAGACTCTATTCATGGTAAAATACAGTGCTAAGTATACAAAGCATCTAACTACATCTTGAGACAGAAATCAATGGATGTATGATTTCTTGGCAATGTCACACTGACAGTTAGCGGCACAGGGGCTCCACTATGTCCAAGATATACAAGATATATGTGTGTGACACCTACAAAATGTGATGGTAGCAGTTCTTGGCAAATGTAAATCAATATCCTATCTACATAGTTTCTTGAAGAAGGTAGAAAACACCCAGCATACTGTGGGGCCAGTATAGACTGATTTACTCAGATCTGTCTCATGCATTCACAAACTGCACAAGTAACCTAATACATGGTGATCTCAATATTTTATAACAAAGAAGGAGCTACTGATATTAAGTGGGTTTAACCCTTTCCTCCATAGATACACCTTAGTTGTGAGAGTAAACATTTAGATTCAGATCAGCTGGCACATCCGTGCCATCCGATCAGGATCTTAACTGTTAACTTTTTTGTTTGTTAGTTATTTCTGACCAATATGCGACTGGTGCATGTCCTGATCAGACGGCACGGATGTGCCTGCTGATCTGGATCTACACTGGTCGAACATGCGTCAAAATGTGTATATATGGAGGGAAGGGCTATACTGTGACATTTAATGAGTGCTTGCTTTTCGCAGACTGTGTGGTCTGTGTGATGTTCATGGCAACAATAGAACTGACTAACTTCAGATCTAAGGTCCGTTATTCTCATCTACATACAAAAATTCCTCTGTATCATATGGTAGCCGATTATGTGACGCTGGACCGTCAGGCTGGATCAATACTGGACCTAAATCATGGCATTATGATCATAAATAGGTTGTTTTCAGCATAATCCCATTACTGATCTTGCACATCAGACCCTGCCAACTTATATCATAAAACGGAATTTATAGTAAAGATATTATTGGAACCGAAGATATCATTGACGAATGAGGTCCGGTATGACATTTCAATCAGCAAATTGGAGATTATTGTTTTCAAAGACCTTACAGTTAAATAAAGTCAACCAATCACACAGCAATGTTTGGTGTTATTCTTCTTTGTATAGAAATAACAGTCTTATCATTTCTTGGACCTCTTCAGTAAATTCCAGGAATTGACATTTACAATGGACAAGTATTGACATCTATTACACCAGCAATCCAATCTGGGAATACTCCAGCCATATATTGCAGACAACTAAGCCATAAAGAGAAATGTTGAGCTTAAATTGAATCAAGCGAAAAACAAAACATCGCCCATGTAAAATATCAGCAGTACAGTTGTCATTTAACCCTTTCCTCCATAAATACGCCCATGCAATATAGGTGTGTCTATGGAGCAAAGGGTTAAATTGAATCTAACGAAAAACAAAACATCGCCCATGTAAAATATCAGAAGTACAGTTGTTGTTTAACCCTTTCCTCCATAAATACGCATTTTTACACAAGTGCGACCAGTGTAGATCCAGATCAGCCGGCACTGATCGCATTTTGGTCAGAAATAACCTAACTAATCAAAAAGGGAACAGTTTAGATCCTGATCAGACAGCATGGATGTGCCGGCTGATCTGGATCTAAACTGTTCGCCCATGCAATAAAGGTGTGTCTATTGAGGCAAGGGTTAATCTGAATCAAGCGAAAAACAAAACATCGCCCATGTAAAATATCAGTAGGACAGTTTTGGTTTAACCCAAAAATAGAACGGAAAGAATTTTGTATTATTATAATAGTACTTAATATGATCTAATTCAGTGGTTCCATTTGACATGGGAGCATTTGACCTGGTTGACCGTTCAAATGTCCAAAATGCTTGATTCTGGCCCTTACAATTTCAGCTGAAAGGTCATTTTTGCCTTAAATTGGGCTGTTAAGTGCTAGAATCTAACCAAATATTATTAACATGACCGTAAGTATATACCAGCTTGGGAAAACTCTGTAATTGAAACTGCCCTGAAAATGAGACTGAAATATTTCCAAGGGTAACAAATGATCGGTTTTAGAAATTGATTATCCCTTTCCTCTTTATATATGCATTTATACGCATGTGCGACCAGTGTAGATCCAGATCAGCTGGATCATCTGGTTGCATTTTGGTCAGAAATAACCTAACAATTATTCAAAATGAACTTGGTTACAGATGTCACATAATCTACCTAAAGCAAATTTTCTAAACCAAAACCATGTGAAGTGGTCACAACAGGATGTATTATTTGTTTGCTTAGTTTGTGTTGCCTCAAGCTCTGCTATGGAGAGTAGGGTCAGTGATGGAGCATTATGTACTATATAATATGGTCTTAACCCTTTCCTGTACAGATACAAATTTATAGCTAGGGCGAACAGTTTAGATCCAGATCAGCCGGCACATCCGTGCCGTCTGATCAGGATCTAAAATGTTCGCTTTTTGATTCATTAGGTTATTTCTGACCAAAATACGACCAGTGCAGATCCTGATCAGACGGCACGGATGTGCAGGCTGTTCTGGATATACACTGGTCGCACATGCATAAAAATGCGTATATATCCAGGAAAGGGTTAATTCAAATAATATGTAGGATCAATCAACACATGTTTTGTATGAACAGGGAATACAAACAGATCCATGTGCTGTAAATATTTGAGAGCAAGTGTAAAGAGGTTACACGGGGCGATAACAGGAAGAAGTAACCAAATACAGTCATTAATACCTTTGATAAATACATTAAGAACCTGATTTATTTTATTGTAACGATGTTGTTGTTGTTGTTGTTTATATTCACCAACATTCAGGTCATTATCAGTCAACATCTAGTGTACTATGACAAAGTATTTTTGAAATATACACATACTGTAATCAGCCAGTCCTATAAATAAGAACTTGACGTAACTATTTTATTAATTTTTCATATTCATGTTAAGTCAGCTTGATAGATATGGGGAACCGGAAATGTCATAAATGATTTAAAATTTGAAATTTAAATAAAAGATCGCAAGCATGTAGTCTAAAGTATTTGGACTAGTGTGGTCACAACCATTGTTTACTTTTTAATCTTTATCTGGACCGACTGTTGCATCATGAACAAGGTCAACTGTACAGTAGAGCTTTATACTGTGTTTAACATTTGTCATGAGCCAATAAAACCTGTCATGACCTATTCAAGTAACCTAAGCAGGTAAATAATCGCTTACAATCTAGGGTTGCAATTATGGTCGACTTAAATGTTAAATAATTGCACATTTAAGGTAATTTCTGACCTTCTGGTAGTAAAACTCAACAAAGCAGATTGTATTTAAAAACACATTACCTGGGGACCCTAGGGTCATAAAAATAGGGTTCTTTCTTGGCAGTAAATCCCTGTTTATATCCATACATGCTTTTATTCCCTAAATGGAGTTTGGTATTTACTCCATTGTACTTCACTAAGCCTCTATCACAGAATCAGCTTTAAATAAACACATGCACTTTAAACTCCACTACATTCTAAGAGTCACAGGTGTGCCTGCACAGCAATTCACAGCATTTTTATTGATTAAATAATTATTTAAAAAATCTGTCATGAACTTGCTATCCGATTTTTGTTGTTCAAAACACTCTACAACTATTTCTATTAACTATCATAACACAGAAAAAGTAAAAATCTGTCTATTTAGTTTTGATATCATCGCTATTATCTAATCCATACTTAAGCAGATTTGTAATACTTCACAAAATGTGGTTTAAACCACAGCTAGTTGTACACACAAACACACTGGCCTTAATGAATGACAGATAGTAGAATTGATCTACAAATCCATTGACGGTAACATTATCCACTTATTTATTCCAAAACAAAAGAAAATCCACACTTAGTTAATTAACATATACATGTATTCCCATATTTAACCTGGCCAGATGAAATACAGTCCGTATTTGTATTAATTTAGAAGAACTTAAGAGTAACTTCCCCTTATACAGCTACAATTTCAATACACACAGTAGTGTGACCGTAGAATTTCATTCAACCGTTATTGATTGTGGCATGGAGACGTTTATCATATTGCATAAAAAGGAGCAGACTTTTATGTCCAGAATGTGATACAAAACTTTTCAATAACTTGGGGTGAAAATTTACTTAACACCCATTAGGTCGTCTACCAGCTTGTACAAATATTGGACATGGTTTAAAACTTATTGGGCGTGAAATACCTTAAGGTAAAATTGTAAGGTATACCTAATTTTAACAAGGGGCAGATTTATTCATAGGTACACTTAAACCTTGATAAAAATCTTTGATTTTCTATTAAAATACCTAAAAATCCTGCAGCTATTGTTAACATATTAAATTTTATGTAATTTTATGGTATTATTATTTTATAATCAATTAGTATTAATTTCTCTATTGGATTATGTATGGGCTAAAAAAGGAAATATTTTAGTTACTTTTCAGAATGTGTCAGCATTTATTTCCAAATTTTGCCATTATTGCATACATTTTCTTTTATTTTAATCTAAATCTTTTGCATTTTTTTGTGCAATAGTTTTAATATGCTTTTCTTTCATGTATTATGTTAAGAGTTCAATTCTGGCAGTCCACAGAAACTGAAGTAGGAGTACCATAGTTAGACACGCCAATTGTAGCCTGTTACTTATTCTGTAGACTGCCAACCCAAATAAAACCATTAAAATCCCTGTATATGAGGTATAAGGTTTAAGACATAGTCACCACGAGTCACTGCACAGGGTTGTGAATGCAACCATCAGACCACCACACTGCTGTGAATTCAACCATTAGCCCACTACATGGCTAAGAATTTTCATAAGTCACTGATTTCGATGGATTGAGGAAAATTGCCTCAGCACATTTTTTCTCTACATTTCTCAAAAACAGTTTTTCTCCTGCAAATGCTTAAAATATTTCCAGCTTTCTGTGTCTCTTTAGGACAATGAGATACATTAGCAGCAATAAAAGCTAACAAGTCAAGTTCGTAAAAGGCATATATTTACCCCTGGGGAGAACATAAAATGCAGAGAAATCCAAATTAAAAAGAAGTCTCTAGAAAATTAAATAGCTCTTATTTAGGTCACCAGTAATTCTATGTTACCACTAAATTTGTTCTTGTTCAAACTAAAGGAATGGATTTAAAAAGCAGGACTTCAATTGCCAATTCAAGATGATGTATGACTTAAAAGTGAATTGAACTTGATGACAATGCCATACTTTAAGGAGATCAATTTTCTTTCAGATAACCAAGGATGTATCCAGAAGGGGTTCATTAGTAAACATATGTTGACTGGCAAAGAACGTCTACTGAAAATGTGAAAGGCTTACATAGAACTTCATAACCTATACAGTGTACAGAAGAAATGCAACATCTGTTGTCCAGCTTTGTCTGTTGCTTTAAAGACTAACTCTATTCCTGCAGCACTAGTTGAGTAACCTTGCAAGAAGAGTATGGCTTTACACAAGACAGGTATTTAGTTATACACAGATACAGCAACAGTAAGCTTACAACCATATACTCCATATATAGGCATTTTATTGCATGTGCAACCAATGTAGATCCAGATCGTCCATATGGCATACTGTGTAGACACAGATCAACCGGCACACCCATGCAACCTTATCAGGATTTGCACTGTTGGCATTTTTGTCAGAAATAACTGAATAAATTAGAAAAAAGGAACAGTGCAAATCCTGATAAGATGGCTCTAGATCTATAATGAATGCCGTAACAGTGTAATATGGAGGAAAGGGGATAAACAAGCAGCTACAAAACTAGTAATAAGCAAATAGCATGGTCTACAAGAATTTCCAGCCAAAGGTCCACAGCCAAAGCAAGTTTGAGAGGTTGAGTGCAAACGGGGGTTGGTTTAGGGTAGTTAGATAAAAAAATTTCAACTGTTTCAATAATCCCTGGGAAAATAAAATATTGCTGCCAAGTGAACACTGAACCCCCTCTGGATCCACACCTGGGTTATATACACACTTTCAATAATAGTAAATAATAGTGAAAGATCAAGGGCATCTTAGAAGTTGTGTTTTAATGCTGATTTTTCTTGTTTTTCCAATATAATCCAGACAATATATTAATATTTTCACTAATGGTGGAATGCTAACCCTTTCCTCCATATAATATATGCCTTTATGGTGTAAGAGAACAATGTAGATCCAGATCAGCTGGCACATCTGTGCCATCTGATCAGGATCTGCACTGTTTGCTTTTTGATTTATTGTTTCACTTCTGACCAAAAAGTGACCAGTGCAGATCCTGATAAGATGGCACAATTGTGCTAGCTGATCTGGATCTACACTGGTCAAAAAAAACATAAAAATGCATATATATAGAGTATGGGGTTAATAGATAACTAATAAAAAATTAACGAATATCTTTCTTCTTTAGAAGTTGATTTATTAATAGATGACAAATAAAGGCGAGTGTGTCCAGGGGCTTACTGTTTCTGCCAGCTGACAGACAGCTGTACATGTACACCTACTGCCCTGAAACCTAACTTTACCTGGCAAAGCAGCCATATAAACGGACTTTCATCTACATTTAAATTCTACAAAATAGTGATATGAAATGAAATCCTACAAGAATATCTTGAAAAGTATCTATTTTTAGGTGGAAAATTTAAATCTAGAAATAAAATCCAGAAATAAGGAAAAAACCTGAAAAACTTATGACCTCTGTTTCCTGCTTAATTTCCTTGCTTGAAAAAAATCCAGAAAGGAATCACTTAAACAGCAGTTTGCATGTTTCAGAAAGAATTATAATAATATGCTGATTATAATATTGCTAAGGATTCTTATCACTTAAACTCATCATGTTACCAAAATAACCATGGGACCAGGAAGACCCTTAACCCTTTATCCCATTGGCAAACTGTGTAGATCCAGATCAGCTAGCACATCTATGAGGTCTAATCAGGATCTACACTGTTCACTTTTTTATTTGTTATTTTCTGCTAAGAAGCAACCAGTGTAGATCAAGATCAGACATCATGGATGTGCCATATGATCTGAACCTACACAAGTAGGACAAGCAATAAAACCCATATCCTGTATATTTAGAATTTACTAATATTTAAGATTAACTTGATGAAAATGTACTTCTTATCTGTGTCAAAAGCTTAGGTTTAATGGACTACATACTCTAGCTTGATAAAATAAAGCCCACTCCAAGTCCAAGCAAATTTCTCAGTTAACCTTCCTGTAAAGCTAAGTATACATCCGTCTACAGATATACAGAGGTGACCAAGCGTAAAGCATCAAGCCCAGACTTATTAATGCTGTATTGGTATTTCCTCATATGAATAGGAACCAGAAAATCCTGTTACATAGAATGGTGGTATTTCTTGGTAGAAATATTTTTAAAATTAATTAACTGGTTCTCTTATTCAGATGAAACACACCAATGATATTATTTGTGAGAAGTACACATATATTTTAACCCTTTACTCCATATATATGTGTTTTATCGCATGAGCAAAAAGCATAGATCCAGATCAGCCAGCACATTTTGCCATCTGAATAGGATCTACACTGTTTGCTTTTTGGTCAGAAATAACCCAATGTATCAAAAAGCGAAAACATTATAGATCCTGATCAGAACGGCACTGATGTGTTGGCTGACAGAATCTATATTGTTCACTCATGGATTACAGCCATATTCTATAGAGTAAATGGTTAATGAACTAACTCTCTGTACCAATAACATGTTTGTTAAAAGTACACATATATTTTAACCCTTTTCCTTCATATATACACATTTTTACGCATGTGCGACTAGTGTAGACTAGTGTAGATTCAAATCAGCAGGCACATCTGTGCCATCTGATCAGGATCTGCACGGGTCGCATTTTGGTCACAAATAACCTAACAAATCAAAAAGTAAACAGTGCAGATTTGCCGGCTGATCTGGATCTACACTGTTCACCCACACAAAAAAGGTGCGTCTATGGAGGAAAGGGTTAAGTGAATGTTCATACTTGGGCATATCAGCGAGGATCTCCTCAGGTTTAAGACCAACATCTGGTATTTCACTACTGCAACAAATCATCAATATAACAGCATAACATAATCATAATGCAAGCACAGTACAGCTTAATTCACTGTTCACTAACAGACAGTTGTTCGCAACTATTTTGTGGTGTACAGTCAAGCCTGTCTACAAAGACCACTCAGATGAAACCCCAAATAATGTCTTTGAAGGCAGAATGATGGTCTTTGTTCACAGTTAAATTTGTTCTTTAAATCTGTCAGTGGGATAAATACAAAATGGTCTTTGCAGGTGGTCTTTAACCCAGGTTAGACTGTACTTGTGGTAAGCTTATTATTAAACGTACTAAGGACTTCATAAGTCACAGTGTGTGCTAATTTCTATACTTGAAAACTGAATTTGGAAATCATTCTCAAATCCTAACTGATGAAAGGTCAAAACCAAGCTCTGTCTCCAAGCCAGAGATGTCATCTCAGTTTCTGATAATGGGATTGGTAGTATTTTTTACTTTTAATATAATCTATTCTGTTGTAAATAAAACATGGTCATTATTGGTATATATTTCCTTCCTTTGCCAAGTTTGAACTGTAATTGGTCATTTTATAGGAAAACTTGTTTCAAAGTGGGTCTGATCACCAATCAACTGTTGTTGATTCAACCCTAGTATCATGTTATATGGCGCGTTTTATTTAATAAATGCTTTAGATGGATATTTTTCTAGAATTAATGGACTCAGTAAACAAGTTAGATCCAAGTAAGAAAGGCTTATGGATGCAGGCTTAACAGATCCTCATGTAGGGAAATTTGACTTTCTGATTCCAGCATCCAAGAAACAAGTTGTTTTTTAAAGCTACAGTGAATTCAGCTGTACATAAATCATATGCTATCTGCCATGCATCAAAATCATAATCAAATGCAACAAAAAATATGCTATCAAGAATGTATGCTACTGTATCTATACTTGCAAATGCATCAAACATGCTTGTTGTATAATGGAAATGGCGAAAGCAAATACACATATCATATCTGTAGGAAAGATCTGCTCATGTTAAGAGTCGTGCTTTTAGCATTCAACAAGCTGCACATATCTGTCATTCAATCTTATTACAGAACTAAAAACAATCTAACAGATTGTCAGAAAATCAATATGCTTTTAAAAGCTTCATTTTCCCTGCAGAATCTGCGAGAGCCATTGTCTGTAAAGTTTCAGTTTGTGAGATGTTACATGAGCCACAGAAACCAACAGAGCCGTTGTCTGTGATGCTTTTGTTTGTGAGATGTTACATGAGCCATAGAAACATAGAGAGCCACTGTCTGTGGTGCTTCTGTTTGTGAGATGTTATATCAGACACAGAAACTGTGAGAGCCATTGTCTGTGATGCTTCTGTTTGTGAGATGTTATGTGAGCCACAGAAACTGTGAGAGCCATCGTCTGTGATGATTCTGTTTGTGAGATGTTATATCAGCCACAGAAACTGTGAGAGCCATTGTCTGTGATGCTTCTGTTTGTAAGATATTACATGAGCCATAGAAACATAGAGAGCTACTGTCTGTGGTGCTTCTGTTTGTGAGATGTTATATCAGCCACAGAAACTGTGAGAGCCATTGTCTGTGATGCTTCTGTTTGTGAGATGTTATGTGAGCCACAGAAACTGTGAGAGCCATCGTCTGTGATGATTCTGTTTGTGAGGTGTTATGTGAGCCCTGAAACTGTGAAAGCCATTGTCTGAGATGCTTCTGTTTGTGAGATGTTACATGAGCCACAGGAACAGTGAAAGCCATTGTCTGTGATGATTCTGTTTGTGAGATGTTACGTGAACCACAGAAACTGTGAGAGCCATTGTCTGTTATGCTTATGCATGTGAGATGTTACATGAGCCACAGGAACTGTGAAAGCCATTGTCTGTGATGCTTCCGTTTGTGAGATGTTACACGAGCCAGTGAACAATATTTTTAATTGTGGAAGACTAATTTTTGCTATAATTACATTTTTTTTATTAGCAATTCATCCGTATTCAAATAATAAACATCAAAATAACTAACATTAAATATAATAATAGGTAAGATAAGCATGATACCCAATAATTTAATTTCTTTTCTGATTACAGAAAGAGCATAGTGAAATGAATAAGATCTAGGATACATTCTATTGAATGCCACATTAACTTTTTACTCCATCTTTATAGTTTTTATCACAAGTGTGACCAGTGTAGATCCAGATCAGATAGCACCACAATGCCATTATGTTAATTATGATGAAGATGCAAACAGTGTAAATCCAGAACAGATTGTACAGATGTACCAGCTTATCTGGCTCTATACTGAAAACCTGTATGGAGTCATATTTTGTAACAATTTATGTGGAACAATGGAAAGTGACAATATGCAAGTCATGTCATTCTCTGCAAAATTGACACCATTGACTTGAACATCAATTGCTTAGTTTTTCTTTTTTTAAATGTTAGTAGTTTCTTTAGATTAGTTCTGTGTGAACCTTCACATCTATGTGTGCTAATGTAATATATATTTGGCTGCAATCTGTTTCCTTCAGGGAACATCACTGATACCGTTAACACAAGATAAAGTACACTGCTTAGATCATAAATAAAATACCTACACCAGTCATCTTAATAATCTACCAGAATAAACTTGACAAAAAGAAGCCAATATTGAAATGAAATCTTAAGTTTATACATTGTTAAACATTCAAAAGATAGAAGAAACAAAGATATTACAAGAGTTAGAACACAGACAACAAAAAAAGTAAATCTATTTCACACACAAACATTCAAACTGCTATACTGCACATGTGAAATACTGCAAATCAATGCTTGTTGATTTTCAGTACACTTTAAATCAGCAACTTTATATTTTGTTATCAGCCATTTTTAACAGTTGTTTTCAGTACACTTTAAATCAGCAACTTTATATTTTGTTGTCAGCCATTTTTTAGAATAGTTCATCTATTCAGTCAACACCAGTGTTTGGAAGAGACGATACCCAAGATAGCAGGATCATCCCAAGTTCTCAACAAGACGCATTTTACCAATACTTTCAGCTGTTTTCAGCTGTTTAAGTCTCAGTTATGAGAGAAGTTGTTGACATTCGAGAGACTATTTCTCCTGACTAAGTCGTATTCCTGGACATACCCTGGTGACAGAATGTCTTACGACAAATTATTAGCAAGAACCAGAAAAACAAGAGAGGTTAATAAAGTGAAATGAAAAACTAAAACTAACATGTCTACTCTAGGTTTAGTGCAAGTGGGGTAAACAGCACACTGAAGAATTGTCTCCCTTTAATCCATGGGAAACAGCATTTATCCCATTAGTAAACACAATGTAGATCCAGATCCGTCTGCACATCCGTAAAGTTTGACAATGATATAAATAGTTTGCTTCATGGTGGGAAATAACCGAATGAATTTAAACATAAACAGTGAAAATCATGATCAAACTGATCTAGATCTACTTGATTCACTAGTGATAAAAGCTGTATCTATGGAGTGAAGGGATAAGTTAGTGTATAAGCAGAGTAGGTAAAACACACTAATGTTGTAAGCACATACTTTGGCATATCTCTCCGGATTTCTTCAGGTCTTAATAAATCTTGTCTGAAACAGTAAACAGTCTCAACATGCAAGTGTGTAACATAACACCATATCTTCTACTAAACAATTACATCAAATTACAACCATATCATTTATACATGTGTAATGCTGAGCATAAATGGAAGTTGTGGAGTAAAATAAGAATGGTCATGATCACGGCCAAAACATTTTTAGTTTTCTTTAATATAATCGTAATATGGAACTATCTATCTAAAGGGTAGGGACAACTGTGTTCCATCCATCCTGCACCACAGTAGTCAAAATGGATTTAAAAAGAAATACTAGAAGATGTAAAGATTATATATGGATCAGTTTTTGCTAATCTTTAACAGATGCACAACAGAAGATCTGAAAACTATGTTTACAGGACAGTGTGAACACCACAACATCCACTTTTCAGGGTGTGTCATGAATTACAATACCAGTTGCTAGTCCAAGGGAAGTAACTCACCAAAAAGTTGTATATAGAACAAACAGAGTTATCCTACTAAAAAGAAAAAGATGTCTTACCTCATGTGGTTTTCCTCCTGATGTGGTGGAGGGTGTGGCTGTGTGATGACAGGGGATGAATGTGTAGGTGGGGCCTGGACTGGTTTGTATGAAGGCTTAGCAGCAATCTCTGGCTTTGGTGGCTTGAATACTGCGACTGGTTCACCTACAGTATCACAACCATTAACCCTTTCCTCCATATAAACACATTTTTACGCGAGTGCGACCAGTGTAGATCCTGATGCATTGGTTGCATTTTGCTTAGAAATAACCTAACGAATCAAAAAGCGCAGTTAAGATCCTGATCAGACAGCATGGATGTGCTGGCTGATCTGGATCTAAATTGTTCGCCCACTCAATAAAGGTGTATCAATGGAGGAAAGGGTTATACTGACATCATACTCACAGCAACAAATAGGGCACTTCATGGTCATGGGAAAATCTGTCTCTGGTCATATCTTTTTAGATTTTAGTTGTTACTTTATTTGTAAAAAAATTATCTATTATTTTCTTATAACTCAAGTGTCTTTGTTGCACATTTTGACAACAACATGATATTTTTATTGCAGAAAGCATAAAAAGCAATGTTTTCTGCTCAACTTCACAACGTGATTCCAAGTATTGATGACAACTGTCCAAAGCCACCTTTTCCTGTCATGCACCTCAAATCAATGTATAGATGCAAGTTTAAGTAGGAACTAATAATAGTTAATTTGCAATTCATATTTAAGACACTTACTAGTCAAGTCACAAAAATAGAGGAAACCTCAGCACCCGAACAAGTTTTATAGCCATGTAATAAGTCATGTTGGCACTTACTGGGTGGGGTAGATGGTGGTTGTGGTTGGTAGTTGGATGCAGGTGGTTCGGGAGGAACAAATGAGGGTTTGGCCACTGTCAGCCTCACGTGTTCAGATGTGGCTTTTAGAGCTGCCACCGCCTCGTCATGTGTCACGTTCTCCAAGTTCTCATCATTTACCTGTAATATAAAGATCTATTCGTGAAACACATCCAAATGTTCATCAAACAATTTTTAACTTTTTACTTTATGCATTCATATTACATGTACCGTCATCGTCTAAATATAAGCCACACTCATATATAAGCCGCACCCCCCAAAACCCCGATGGAAATGGGTGAAAAAAGCCTAACTCTTTGTAAAAGCCGCGGTCATTTTTTCAGATTGGTCGCCATTTTGAATCGCCGGTTGAATGTGCCACAGCGCAGGCAACAATAGCCTCAGTGAAAAACATACGCGTTTGACCCATGATAATTATTATGTTTGACAATTTGAAGGTATAGATATTTTAAATGAAGAGTATTATTCGAGAAATTACGCGGGAATGACTTCTGAATAAATTGTGCCAATATTAAATAAAATTCGAGTCGACCGTGTCATCTCAATATCTTGTCAAACATTCCAAAAGAATCTCAAACATGGCATCATGCTTTCAGTTTTCACACCTTAGTCAAATGACATACCCGCTATGGCAGGTGAGACCAAGCTGCCAATTAAGGGTGACACTGATTTTATCAAGGGAATCTTAAACATGTCATCTGGCTTTCAGAGTTTTTCACACATTACGGTCACTGTGATTTTACCAATACACGTTTTTCTTGAAGTACTCAATCTGATATAACGTGTAATGATATAAAACGCGATCGACTTATGGACCCCACTTTTTCATTAAACGTAAAACACTGGTAAAAGCCTGAGTTTGCATGTTTTAAATAAGTTAAAATAATTACCTTGATGGTGATGTCGGTTCTTACGAAATCCGCATTTTATTCCATTTATCTTTAATAATTATTATTATTACATTTATTAACCGCATAATTTGAAAACAGCCGTTAACTTATAAAAACCACATGTATCCCTTACAAAAAAACACAAGACCATGCTGTGTATTTGGTATGGAGGCAAAAAAATCGATACCGCCGAACATCAAACGCGACATCAAAAACGTCGTCGGCTCGAAACAACTATCCGTGTTTATTTCGGCTTTGCTATAAAAACGTTTGATCGAAAACGTTTGACTTCAAAAGACGACGTCGGCTCGAAACAACCATCTGTGTTTATTTCGGCTTTGCTATAAAAACGTTTGATCTACCTGGTAGTGTGCGCATGTCATTTTTAGCTTGTGTGATGCAATAATTACTGAAATGTTATCATTTATTAACCGCGTCTGTTAATAAACAACATGACTTTTATATAACAATCAACATAATGGACAGATGTAACATACATACACACAAACACATGGAATATGGCTGTTATCCCATGGCAAACAGTGAAGATCAACATTGATCTAAAAAAGTTTAATGCAGGAACCCTTAACTCTTTCCTCCACATATATGCATTTTTATGCATGTGCCACCAGTATAGATCCAGATCAGTGCCGTCTGATCAGGATATGCACTGGTCGCATTTTGGCCAGAAATACCCTAACAAATCAAAAAGCAAACAGTGCAGATCCTGATAAGATTGCACCGATGTGCTGGCTGATCTGGATCTACACTGTTTGCCAATGCAATAAAGGTGTCTACAGAGGAAAGGGTTAATATCAAATTCTACCAAGAGTTAAGTGTATAATGTTTTTCCATTTTAGAGCTATACAGAGAGCTCCAAGTATATCCCATTTATTTTAATCCCTTTGTTATATCAGTCTTCCATTAAGCTTAAACATCACACAGACAAGCTGTGTTTATCTCTTTCTTCCACCTATATCTCTGTGTTGTGGATGAACAGTGTAGATCTAGATCAGCCAGCACATACCTGCAGTCTGATCAGGATCTGCACTGTTCGCTTGTTGATTTATACAGTCACACACGTGTTAAAACATGTATATACAGTGATTTCAATTGATGCAGATTCTTGAATTTTGATGCAAACAAATTTGATTTTTTCCACATTTGACCCCACCTAACTCTGAGCTTGGGTCATTTTGAGGTACAAGAATTTTTAAAAGGGGACAACTTTTGCAAGAATAAAGATTGTAGATATTGCATTTTAAATATGAAGTTATCACTTACTTGACCGTTGAAAATAAATTGAAACAATTTTATAAGTAATGAGTATCACTTAATACAAGATAGGACTAGTGAAGATCTGATTTTGACCCCTTGAAAATTCTAAACGAGGGTCAAATGACCCCTGGTTTTCAAACGCTACTGAAATCCCTGTATATATGGAGTAAAGAATTAATTTAATACCTATGTTGAATCAGTTCAGTCTTCCATAAAGCTTAAACATCACATGGACAAGCTGCATTTAAAATTGTAGCTGGCAGACTATCTGCACTCCAACAATAGTACAAAATCATTATACAAAGTGCTGATAAGAACATAAGCAAACAAACTTCATCACAGCATCCAATTAGACAAAGTGCTTAAAGGACTTTTGCATTTACTTGAATACTTTTTATATTAACTGTGCAGCACTCTACAGATTGTGTAAATACACAAATGAAATTACTAGAGTTTGTATAATTTTTTGATGAGGTTGCATTAAACCAAAATAGGCAGCATTACTCCATAATGCATGTTTTCAATAATCTGGGGGCCTCTTAAACATTAGAAATCGGCCTATTTGTGGCATGTTTGCAGGGATGACATGTCATGAAAGGAATTGTAACCAATTTGATGCCTGTATCTCTTTTTTGATAGAGGCGGACTAGTACAGGAAGAGCGTATGTATATTTTAGGCATAGAATTTGCGGTACTGAATTTAAATATGGTCTGGTCAGAGATCAGTAATTTTCTTACAACTTTCTGTGTGTTTTTGAATAGACGAAAGGTAGATCTTCACACCAATATATGGTTTGCTAGGAATTATGAGAAAAAAAATCATGTTTTGGGGACATAGATTGAGACTTTAACATTGAGCCCTATGGAAATTGAATTTACTGTGTTGCAACCTTGGTATCTGTTTTTCACTTATTAGACATGGTTTAGAATGTTGTAAAGTCTCAGAAAACACTTGCATACCAGCATTGACTCAAATGAACCTTGCATGCTTAGATGGGCTCTTCACTTTTATCTTTACTCCATGTATACAGGTTTAATTGCGTATGTGACCAGTGTTGATCTGGAACACCTAGAACATCCATATCACACATCACAATCTTCACATGCAATTAAACCTGTATATATGGAGTTTATTGTTATAACTTGATGTTGGTCAGTTCTGTATCTGAAAACAACACCGAAAACAGATTGGTGTTCAGTTGAACACTTGTGTTGCCCTGGTGCACTTTTGAATAAATTTTCAAGTACAGAAAGGGGCATAACTCCATGAAATGTGACCTTGACAATGAAACAAATATTCAAAGTTGATTGGTACTTACAGCAACCAGTCTGTCTCCGACTGCTAGGCGACCATCTTGTTCAGCAGCGCCCCCTTCTATCACCTTGGTTACAAAGATACCATCATCTCCTGGAATGTGCTGATTGCCAATACCACCCGCTATGCTGAAACCCAAACCTGAAACATGCAAGCACAACATGTACAATTTTCTACATTTCATCTTTTCTAGGGTTTAGGACTATGTATACTGCCGGTCATTCAATACAATAAACAGGTCAAGTCCTTTTCCACGGGATATCACATTAACCCTTTATCCTTGATAAATATTAGTTGAATCCTAATAATATATTAAGCCAAGTATCTTTTTTTAAATGTGAAATAACTTTAATAAGTTACAGTACCATTGCACAACTACATGATATTACAGACAAGATGTTGATAGATTTCAAACATAATTTCACAATCCACCTGTCTGTGATAACCTTTCTAAAATATTTCCACCTCACACTAAGCTGAAATCTAATTCTATTCTCTAAGTATCAGTATCATCTAATTTAATTTGTCCGCAACCGCAGACTGCACACATATCACTTTGAATCTTTGAATATTGTCTCAAGTTCATCCAACAAAACAACTGCCATGTCTGATGCTTTTAGTGCTATGTCCAAAACTTCCGTATGGATCAGTCAACAGATTCTGAAGGGATGTATGTAGTTGACCATTTTTTAACATCAGCAATATACAAGTCTTAGAATCATATTAAATTCTGGCCCACGTAACATCACCAAACATGACAGCTGATAAAAGCATGTCAAACGTAACATCGACAGTGACATTTAATCCTGTCAAAGCCATCGTCTTCCAAAGACAGTCTGGCATACCGTGCATAAAACCTGGGAATTTCAATAAAATATTCATGTCCTGTACATTAGTACAAGTGTGAACATCAACATTATTATATTATATGGTCCTGTAAATGTTATCAGGTTCGATAGAATTAAATATACTGCATTATCCTGCTGAAATGGATGTTTAACTATTACAACCAATTGTTTAGTAATTCATGGCACAAGCTTTCCACTTCAAAACAAGACAGGAACAAAGTTTTCCAGGGACTAATAACACTAACCATCCAGGGACAATAGACAGGGTATATCTGGGAACAACAGACAGGGTCCATCCAAGGACAATAGACTGGGACAATCCTGCGACAATAGACAAGAACCATTGAGGGACATAAGACAAAAACCATCGAGGGACAATAGACAGGGACCATCCAGGAACAATAGACAGGGACCATCCTGGAACAATAGACAAGAACCACCCAAGGAAAATAGACAAGAACCATCCAGGGACAATAGACAAGAACCATCCAGGGACAATAGACAGGAACCATCCAGGGACAATAGACAAGAACCATCCAGGGACAATAGACAGGAACCATCCAGGGACAATAGACAAGAACCATCCAGGGACAATAGACAGGAACCATCCAGGGACTAATAACACTAACCATCCTGGGACAATAGACAAGAACCATTGAGGGACAAGACAAAAACCAACGAGGGACAATAGACAGGGACCATCCAGGAACAATAGACAGGGACCATCCTGGAACTATTGACAAGAGCCACCCAAGGACAATAGACAAGAACCATCCAGGGACAATAGACAAGAACCATCCAGGGACAATAGACAAGAACCATCCTGGGACAATAGACAAGAACCACCCAAGGACAATACACAAGAACCATCCAGGGACAATAGACAAAAACCATCCAGGGACAATAGACAGGAACCATCCAGGGACAATAGACAGGAACCATCCAGGGACAATAGACAGGAACCATCTGATTAGGATGTGCTCTGTTCATGTTTGGTCATAAATAACATAATAAATCAACTAGATGGGTGTTCAGTTGAACACTTGTGTTGCCCTCTGGTGCTATGTCTGAAAAAAATGCATGTACAAAAATTGGCATAACTCCATCAAATTTGATCTTGACCTAAAGAATTTGTCATCATCATGAGTGTGTTGTCATAAGCAATATAATCTGAAAGTTTTATGGAGAAATATTGAGAAATGGCAGTTAAAGCCAATGTTAAGTTAGTGTCAAAATCGGCATAACTCAATCAAATGTGACCTCAACCTTAAGAATTTGACATCATCACGACTGGTTGTCATAAGCAATATAATTTGAAAACTTCATGAATAAATATAAAGAAATGGCCAAGTTATAGCCAACATTAAGTTTTTGAGACAGATGGACAGACAGACAAAGTGATCCCTATGTATCTTTGAATCTACACTTTTTGCCCATGCCATAAAGATGTAACTACGGAGGAAAGGGTTAACGCATATATGGACAAAAAAGTGGGAAAATGGATGGATTGATTGAGATGTCTTATGCTTATTTCTTGTGCTACACTTAAGGCAATAGAAAAAAATATTTTAGATTCTCATCCTCGCCCGCCCCTGTCCAAAACCATCCGCCCCAAAAAAATTTATTGGCAAAAAAATCAGAACCTATTCTTTTCAGGACCGAACAGGTTTTAGACCATCCGGATATATAACTATTAAAGACTGGTATGGCTTTTCAAGAAAGAATAGGCACCAACCTGCTACTTTAGTAAGTTGTTATCCTGATTTTTTGGAAGAAATTGAAAAGATGGACGAATATTCTACACCAAAGGTTCTGGTAACTATAAATGCCATTGTTTTAAGTTAGTTTTTACTTCTGTTCTCAGGTATTTTGTTAATAAAAAATAAAAATTAAAAAGTGTCCACCCGCCCCTTTTTTTCCCAAAATCTGGATGAGAATCTAATAATTTATTTTCTCTGGCCTAACAAAGTGCAAATTATCTTCATTATATTGTCTAGAAACCTATCAAGTTTCAAATGAGAATTTCTAAATGAACTTTCTCATTCTCACAGACATTGAGGTTTAAAATGGTAATCCAAAGGCCTATGGATAAAAGCCCTTGAACATAAACTAAAGTCTTTAGAGAAAAGAATAAGAGAGTTATAAATGTATTCTTTTATTATATGACAATTCAGACATTAGTTTATATATACCGTATAGCGGGTAATTTCTGCGGGTGTCAAATTTCTGCGTTTCTGAGGTCTTTAGATGAAATCGCAGAAATATATCCAGCAGAAATAATAAACCAGCAGAAATTTAAATCGCAAAATATTATCTCATTTTCAAGCGAAATAATGAGATAATCCGTTTTATAATACAGACAGGGTAAAATAATTACGATCAATTACCGCATATTGTTATCATATAGGCATACTCTAAACGCGTCATTTGCTCAAACATTTCTCAAACATTCTATTCAATTGAATAATTGTTTTAGAGTTGTTATTCATCGATGATTAATATCTTTGTAATTTTTTTCATAAAATTAATTGAGCAGCAGGTATTACTCAAGAATAACATATCTGTGAAAAACAAATTGTATGCGTATATCATAGTCGTGTTATTCTTGCGACACCTTACCCAATATGAACCGCAGAAATTTATCCTTCATGGGAACCGAAAACGCAAAAATAAAAAACGCAGAAATTTTTGCATCCATTTTTGAGGGCAAAACGCAGAAATTTATGACCGCAGAAATAACCCGCTATACGGTATACCCTGATGAAAGTTCCAATAAATTGAAGAAAAAAAATTAAATTTCTAAATACGCATAGTACCTAATGAAGAAAATCTAAATAGCATCTTATAACACTGTCAAGAAAATATTAACTATTTCACTCAACTTAGTTAAATATTTTCTTGCAATCTATAGAGTGGAACATTTTAAATGTCGATCCAGATCAGCTGGCACATCTGTGTCTTCTCATCAGGATCTGCACTGTTTGATGTTCATTCAGAAATAACCCAGTAAATCAAAAAGCTAACAATGCAGATCCTGATCAGATGGTACTGATGTGCCAGCTGATTTAGATCTACATGGTTCCCCCATGCCACAAAGGAAAGGGTTAAACCTGGTCTTGAATACCTTTATATGTCATTAGAAACTTGTTATTCTAGTGTAGAAATCAATAAAACAAATGTGAAAATACACTATTTTATTTGTAAGAATTAATTATTCTAAATTTAACCCTTAAGTTAGTTTAACCTGTATCAAAGGTTATAAAACTGAGCATGGAAACCAGTCTCAAATCTCAACCAGTCGCCATTTCAGCCAATCAGATCCTTGAGATTTGAGACTGGTTTCCAAACTCAGTTTTATAACCTTCAGCCCTGAAGATCAAGTTTCAACAACAAGCCATAAAATGAGATTTTTAAAATGAGATTTTTTCCAGCTTTACCTCCAGCACATATACAACTCATATCATTTTCACAGAAATCATGAACCCTTTCCTGTATAGATACACCTTTATAGCTAGGGCGAACAGTTTAGATCCAGATCAGCCAGCACATCCGTGCCGTCTGATCAGGATCTAAACTGTTCGCTATTTGATTAATTAGGTTATTTCTGAACAAAATGCGACCAGTGCAGATCCTGATCAGATGGCATGGTTGTGCCGGCTGATCTGGATCTACACTGGTCGCACACGCGTAAAAATGCGTATATATCCAGGAAAGAGTTATTTCAAATTAGAGTACATTGCCAGATTGTTTTTGTTCACCTACTAACCGTTTAATTCTATTTTAAATGTCAAATGAAAGAAAATAAACATTTGCTTTTCTTATTACAGACAAAATGTTCTTTGTGAACCTTCTGAACACTGACATTTATCTCTCCAGGTAGATCAAATGACATTCCTGTGAACATGTGAGGAAGACAAACCTTTATCTAAAGACTCTGTAATGTTCCTAGGTACTTGTCATTTGTGGTTTTGCTGAGAAAATGTAGCCATAAATGGAAGAAGGAAGGAAGTAAAATGAAATGATGTCTATTTCCTGGGCAACCTCACAAAACCTTGCCAATAAATGTGTTGAGCATCCAATTTCTACCTGTTTTAAAGTGTCCGATTTTTACCCGTTTTAAAATGTTTTTGAAACACATAAGCAGGAACACATGAACATACACAAGCTAAATTCCATAGAGAAGTTGCATGTTCTAGACAAAATTTGGGACTGACACTTCTATCAAAGTCTGTCTGTAGAATACAGTTTTCATTATACAAAAAATAAGCCAGTGCCCAAGGTTATAAAACTGAGCATGGAAACCAGTCTCAAATCTCAAGCATCTGATTGGCTGAAATGGCGACCAGTCGCCATTTCAGCCAATCAGATGCTTGAGATTTGAGACTGGTTTCCAATCTCAGCTTTATAACCTTCAGCCCAGAGCAACTGCCATTTTGGCAAGATACAGTGTTACTGTAGCTTATCCCGAAGAACCTGTATGACCATGGTCAACCTTTTCATGAGAATCTCTGTAGCTGTGGACTTTCTGATGTTTGACTATCCCTTTCCTGTATAGATACACCTTCATTGCTAGGGCGAACAGTTTAGATCCAGATCAGCAGGCACATCCGTGACGTCTGATCAGGATCTAAACTGTTCGCTTATTAATTCTTTAGGTTATTTCTGACTCAATGCGACCAGTGCAGATCCTGATCAGATGGCACGGATGTGCCAGCTGATCTGGATCTACACAGGTCGCACATGCGTAAAAATGCGTATATATAAAGGAAAGGGCTATGGAAAACTTAACCTTCAGAATCTAAGTAACCTTAAACCATAACAACCTTCCAATGAAAACCTTTGTAACCATTCATAACCTAGCCAGAATGACATGCAGTTTTGAGTGACCTAGCCATGAGCACCTAGGTGGAAGTGGACAACCATGCCAAGCAAATCTTTGTAGCCGGAAAAAACTTAAGTGGTCATAGTTCACATAGCTAGAACACTACTCAACCATGTTTGCAAATTTCCACCTTGTTGGAAAACACTAGAATGGACCCTTAGAACCTCTAGGCTAGACACGAAATGCTTACCTTTGTTTCCTTTTGACAAATCTATGGTGATTATGTTTTCTACTGGAGCTTTCAGTCTTTTCACATACTGAAATACACAAAAATCCTTAAACTGACCAAACATTTCTCATACAGGTAATAGTAGCATAACATATACAAAGATCAACAGGGTCCAGGTATAAATGTAATATAAGGAAGGAGATATTTAAAAAGCTTGGATAATTTAACTATTAACTGTGAATGCATTTCTATTCCTGGACAAAAAATTTCCTGGTTTCTGGTAAATCATCAGTTTTGGTTAATAAATTTCGAGGTTTTTACAGTTACCTGGTTTCAGTTCAAGACTGGCAGTACATATTCTCACTGTGTGACATTTGGCAGTAAATGTTGGGACAGTATGTCTTTCACTAGGATCAATTTAGCATATTTGTGCCATCTGACCTGGATCTTGACTGGTCACTTCTTGGTCAAAAACAGATGTTACTTGAAAATGAAACTCAAAGGAACACTGTAGATCCAGATCAGATGGCACGGATGTGCTGGCAAATCAGGATCATCAATGTCCACCAACAAGATAATAGCCATATCCCATGTAGTAAAGGTTAACAGGTTAAATGTTAGTACCTGCTGCTAGAACTTACCAGTACTACCCTGGTGCCGGCACGTTTTAGAGCATCAACAGCATCAGCGTGTGTAACGTTGACAACATTATCATCATTGACCTTCACTATCACATCATTCATTCTGAAAATATACAACATTCATCATACTTAATGTTTTTTGTAATTAATATAGAATCAATTTACAAAATGTCAGCCTCTGCAGTTTTTCGTGATAGATTTATGTCCAATTATCATGTGTATTATACTGCATTAAGTGAGACATTTTCATTAGTGTTAAAAGGAGTGTCTCAGATTCCTGGATCTGATGCAAGATTTCCAGAAACGGTGTCAAGTTAAGGCATTCTTAGGGTAGCCACATGATAATTTCCAACTCGCAGGGCAAAATCCCTATGAAAATTATATATTGCTGGTCAAAAAATGTGGATCAAGCAACCAGTGACCAGTACCAATCCTGATCAGATGTCACAGATGTGCCAACCTGAGTTAGATGATGATTGCACATGCAAGGAAACCCATATTTATTCAGTAAAGCTTGAACAGAATGACAAATAACAATGTGACAAGAATAACTGACACATTAAGCAATCGGCAAATCTAAAAGCTTAATGTGCTAGTCACAATGTTCTAATCCTGTTTTAAAATCACTAGTCTCAGGTAATCCTAATTAATGTGCTCTTTATATATTCCAATTCCAACAAGAGAGGCTAATTAGCCTGGCATAACCACATAAAAAGACAAGAACTTTCTGTGTCCATTAAGTAAAAAGCTACAGAATGGTTTTAGAGGACTGTTCTACAGATTTTATGAGCCTTCTCTTGTAACACCTCTCCAGCTTCCACAGTCTTAAGTCTAAGACAATAGTTTCTTGCATACTGGATAAGTGTTTCCCCAGATTTTACTGGGAAAGGAAAATCTTATTTCTCTAGGGAAACTATACTGTTTGTGTTCATGCGCGACCAACATTACGTCATCATGTACCTGAAATCATGCTATCAGGTTTATGATGTCATTTAAGGAATAAAGTTTGTTAACGTCTATATTTCAGTTTATGGACACAAAATTTAGAAAGTTAACATCTACAAAAATGTGATGAACAATAAAAGGTATGCAAGAAAAAGTCACTTGCATGAAACATTCTGTTACAAAAATCTGTCACCTTTGTTAAACTGTTTTGGCATGAATTTGGCAGAACCTCATTCCGGAAACAACAGTTCACTCTTGGTGACAGATTTCTCCCTCTTAACCACAAAACACTTGCAAGATACTTATAATTCCAACTGACCCTGTACTTTTATATCTGAGACTGGTTAGTTCCAGACAAAGGTAAACAAGGAGGCAGTCTGGACAAGCGGAGACAGTTTATTTGATAAGAGTTTTCAGTTGCATCACACTCATTATTCATTAAGCTATCTACCATGCACATTCAATATCGGAAATAAACACACCAAGTCACATGATCATAAATCTAAGGTTGGAGACTATCAAATCTCAAGCATGGCTGAATGGTCACCATTTCAGCCAATCAGATGCTTGAGATTTGAAACTGGTCTCTGACCTTTATTTTATGATCTTGGGCCAATATTTCAACCATAAAGTGCCATATCAACAAAATCGCATTTTCAGGAAAACCTCAAAATTAAATGTACATGAAATGGCTGATTTTACAGTAATCCCATTTGTATTGGTAAGATGAATAGTGCTATCTGTTGATTGTTAGAGAGATGAAATGGATGGTACTATTAATGGATCACAAATACATGACATCTGAGCCAAATATATGACAAAGAATAGTTTTCACTCTCCTTTTTTTTCTTTTTTTTTTCGGTGAAAGCTGTCTAAGCTGGCCTTTGTCACAGTTTGTCAACTAATGAAGTATTGTAACAAATGTGTTTTCAATTACTATACAGCGGAATAATGTAATAAACTATGTTGATTGGTGGTATATTACAATTTTAAAGGAGCTTCGCACAAACAATTCCAAATTATTATTTATTTAAAAGGCTTTTCAAGTTGAAAATGATCTCTTAAAATGTTTCCACTGAACTACTATGATTCCTAGTTACTCCTCCTTACAATCGGGATATTACTGCAGTTTTTTTGAGTTCAGATGCAATTTTGATAATCGTAATATTAAACTACAGAATTTACAACTTGTTTCCTAGTGACACTCATTTTACATGGGAAGACGCCAGTTTTGATCCTCATGTTCCGAATAGTTGTTTATTACAAAATATTTAAAATATTTAAAAATAGATAAATATTGCTTTGCAACATGCTGGTTATTTTTATTTTCATGAAATCCATCACTACTATAATAAAGCTCACTGATAAGTAACTGAACTGCCACTGCTTTACTGCACAATATTTAACTTTTTAAAACAGATGATTCTAAAACTTAGAATGGAGACAAGTCTCAAATCTTAAGCATATGATTGGCTCTCCATTTCAGCCAATCAGATGCTAGAGATTTGAGACTGGTCTCCGATCTCAGTTTTATGATCTTAGCACTGGAATTCTTTATCAATGCCTATTTATATCCTTTTAAATATATTTCATGTTTATTATTTAATGTGATAGTATAAATCTCCAGTGTAGAGAAACCATGGTAACTGAGTAGGTTTCACCACGAAGGCGATTCCAGGAATTATTTCTAGCTCTGCCATCTAGCCACCAAACATGCAAAGCCCAAACGTGCTTAACCCTTTTCTCCATAAATATGCATTCTTACGCATGTACGACCAGTGTAGATCCAGATCAGACGGCATGGATATGCACATCCATGCCATTTGATCAGGATCTGCACTGGTCCCATTTTGGTCAGAAGTAACCTAATGAATAAAAAAGTGAACAGTTTAGATCCTGATCAGACAGCATGGATGTGCCAGCTGATCTGGATCTACACTGTTCGCCCATGCAATCAATGTGTGTCTATGGAGAAAAGGGTTAACACAAGCACAATTTTTCATTAACGCTTTACCTATTATATATACTTTTATTGCACATGCAAACAGTGTAGATCAGCTGCGAAATCTATGCCATCTTGATCAGAATCTACAATGTTAACTTTCAAATTCATCGGTTTATTTCTGACAAAAGAGCAAAGTGTACATTTTAATAAAATGTCATAGACATACCAGCTGATCTTGATCTAAAAATGTTGCAATAAAAAGATTTATATATGAATTCAAAGGTTAAAGAATTCTACAACAAGCAGACCCCTACCCCCACACAACAGTACAGGGTGTCTAACTACCAGTTTGGCCGCAGAGTTAAAGACAGAAATTTTATTATTTTTATTTCTTTTATGTCACCTACAACCTCTAATACAGTTATTTTTAATTAATGAGAAAATGAATGATTCATAAGTTACTAAGTGAAATATCTCACCTGTATATCTGAATTTCATAGAAAACCGACATTCTCTCTTTTGACATTAGCATCCTGTTTATTCCATAAAATATGTCTTTAATTAAATCCTTTTTTGCACAAATTCACAAAGGAAGCTGATTAGGTCACAGATGTTTAGGGGAAATCAACAGTCAATTCCAAACAATACTGTCAGTCAATTCAAGACTAATAGTCAGAGATATTTCATTTAGTTTAATTTCAATCCATTCTTTGAAATGTTCAATACGTGTAACAGTTTCACTATATGTTATCTTTAGGGGAATTGAGAGCTGCCAACACAGAAATCCACTTTGTAATGGACTGTTATCCTTTTTAATTAATCATTAACTGCAGATTTCATGGAAGAATGTTAGAATATTATTCAGTTAATTATGGTTTACTGCCTAACTCCCATAGTTTGAAGTCAACCTAATTTTAGCAAACCTTCTGCAGAAGAACTTTTACATTTACAAACCTGTTTCATTTAAACTCAGTTTGCTGTTTGCAATCTGACTAAGATATCCAGCACTTGTTGTTTTATTACTTAATATCAACACTACATCCCTTTTGACTATAAATGGACAGAAAATTTAAATACAGGAATTTCTGTAAACCAACTTCAGAATTCTTCATCATCAGTTATCTGCAAGTGCCATACTCAAACCACTTTTGATTAACCTATAACTCTACATCTACACCTTTATCGTATGTGCCTTCTGATCAGGATCTACACTGATTATTTTTTAGTCAGAATTTATATAATAAATCCAAAAGTGAACAATGCAGATCCTGGTCAGCTGGCACAGATGTGCCAGCTGATCTGGATCATCACTAGTAGCATGTGCGTAAAATACATAAATATGGAGTTAAGGGTTAATAGTAGCAGGTTTTCCACAGTAAAATCCAGTTCAATTATTTCCAATTAATGTAAAAATGTGTCCAGTTCACTGGAATCCAATATTTACAGTGACTTTAGATTTGTCCACTTTCTTCATTGTATGAAAGCTGCTAAAATGTCAATATGAAGTTCATCACTGGAGATTGTCTCAATAAAACTGTCCACATTTACACAAGAGACCATTTACACCATGGGATATGGATCTATCTCATGGGCAAAGAGTGTAGATCCAGATCAGGCAGCACATTCATGCCATCTGTGCTCAAGGTTATAAAACTGAGCATGGAAACCAGTCTCAAATCTCAAGCATCTGATTGGCTGAAATGGCGACCAGTCGCCATTTCAGCCAATCAGATGCTTGAGATTTGAGACTGGTTTCCAATCTCAGCTTTATAACCTTCAACCCTGATCAGTTTTTACACAGTAAGCTGATTGATTCATTAGGTTATTTCTGACCAAGAAGCACCCTGTGTAGATCCGGATCAGACAACCAGGGTAGATCCAGATCAGACAACATGGGTGTGATAGCTGATCTTGATATACAATTCAATTTTAGATTCATAATGTTATTTCTGATCAAGAAGTCAATAGTGTAGAACCAAATCAGACAGCATGAATGTGGCAGCTTGTCATGATCTATACTGTGCCCAAGGTTATAAAACTGAGCATGGAAACCAGTCTCAAATCTCAAGCATCTGATTGGCTGAAATGGCGACCAGTCGCCATTTCAGCCAATCAGATGCTTGAGATTTGAGACTGGTTTCCAATCTCAGCTTTATAACCTTGGCACCTGGTCGCACATGTGATAAAACCTTATGGAGCAAAGGGTTAAAAATGACCAGAGTTCAGCCAGTGTCTGAAATTACTGGTATAACATTGATAGTCTGGCTGGTGGGTGGGTCGCAGCCATCTTTGGACAGCTTTATGTGGGCAATGAGGAATTATTGATATAAGAATAAGTGGTTAATTAATTGGCGGCTATATATGGGTAATCAGTCATGGAGATAATATTGTTCACAATATCCCAGCCTCAGTATCAGGAAAAATCTGCTGTTCAAACTCGGATAACTCCTCGGATCTCAACTCTACTCATTATTTAAACTCTGATCATCAATAGGTTATTTACTTAACCCTTTCATTCATAGACACACCTTTATTGCGAGGGCGAGCAGTGTAGATAAAGATCAGCTGGCACATCCGTGCCGTCTGATCAGGATCTGCACTGTTCGCTTTTTGATTTGTTAGGTTATTTCTGACCTAAATGCAACTAGTGCTGATCCTGAACCCAATGGCACAGAAAGGGTTAACATTCTTATTAATTAAGTCTACACTGTTTGCTTTTGTCATTCTGGCCAGTAGCAAACAGCAAAGATCCAGAACAGATGGCACAGATGTTTAGAGGAGGTGTAAACAATTCCTCCACCCCCACCCCATCCATCCCCTATAAAAAACAGTATCATGATAAGTTGAAATGCTATCAATGCCTAGCTGCTTCTATGAAGAAAATCAATCGTATCAGTGAAATATAAAAACAACAACATAAATTGGCGCACTTAATAAGCTATAATGATAAGAAATATCTTGAAGAAGCACGAAATATCCTCATATATCAAACAGTATACAATCACTCTGCCTTAAAGATTGGGGGGAATGTACATCTGACACCTTAAAATGTCACGTAATATATAATTATGTGGCAAAAAAGTACTCCACTTTGAAAGTATCTAGGGGTAGGGAGTTCTTTGTACGCTTTCTTTAATGAGCCAATGGTTTATGCTATGGCTTCCATGGGAAAACATTACCACATTGTGTGACAGCTATAGTAAGCAAAGTTTCTGGCTAAATGTTTTGCCATGGGGAAGATGAGGGGAAACAATTTATGAGCACCTTTATACAACTGTATCATACTGTCTAAATGATACAACCTTATACAACATAATTACACTTAACCCTTTACTCCATGGGCAAACATTTTACGGTGACCAGTATAGATCCAATTCAGCCTACAGCTCATGCCATATGATCTGGCTTCTTGGTCAGAAATAATCTAATGAATCTAAAAGCAAATGGTGTAAATTCTAATCAGACAGTACTGATGTGCAGGTTGATCTGGATCTACACAGGTCTTCCATGGTTTATAAGCCATATTCCATGTAGTAAATTATGGATTAATCATAGTGTATTTCCGGAAGTTCCACTTTCCACTGAAATCCCATCTACTGGCAAATGCTTGTGATCAATTCCCCCCCCCCCCCCCCCCCTACCTCCAGGAGAAATTGCTTTTGTGTGATAAAAACATTTGCCCAAAAATCTTAAGTTGTCTAATGAATTCCAGACTTACTTTAAAACAAAGTACATCTGGAACTACAAAAGCAGTTTCTTGTAGGGCGGTCCAGCAGGTCAATATACACAATAGAATGAAATCTAAATAAGTTCCAATTCTCAAAGGTGTCAATCAAATGTTGCCTTAATTAAAAGCACCCATCCAAAAAGCGGAAACCTTCAGACAAATACATACATCAGCTTTTTGCCTTTACGAGGTATTAAATACTGTAAATGTACTTAAATTCCTAGGCAAAAAGCTTCGCGTTGTTCGGTTAACCCTTTCCTGTATAGATACGCATTTTTACGCATGTGCGACCAGTGTAGATCCAGATCACTGGTCGCATTTTGGTCATAAATAAGATAACGAATCAAAAAGCGAACAGTTTAGATCCTGATCAGACTGCACGGATGTGCCGGCTGATCTGGATCTAAAATGTTCGCCCTAGCAATAAAGGTGGGTCTATACATGAAAGGGTTAAATGACATTTTTAAGGGTTCCTATTTGTGTGGTTTTGAACATTCCCTAACCCTTTCCTCCATAGATACACCTTTATTGCGAGGGCTAACAGTTTAGATCCAGATAAGCTGCCACAAGGATGTGCCAGCTGATCTGGATCTACACTGGTCGCAAAAATGTGTATATATGGAGGAAAGGGTTAAAACATTTATGTTCAGTAATATATTTTGTAGCCATTTTGTAGCCATTATTATCCAACAAATATCAGTGATTTCACAGTAGATTCTTTTTTAGAAGGTCTACAATATTTCGGAGAAATACAATTTTTATAGCAGCAGGTTAATAAAAACAACTAAAATGTGACGGCACACACATTTCCCATGATAGAAATATATGACTGTACAGCAATGATTTTATAGAGTTTCAAAAAAAAATTGTTCAAGTACGAAATATAAATTCCAGTTGGATGAGTTTCTATTTTTGGTATTTGATATATATTGAATTTCTTTATTTGTTACATTTAAAGAAAAATAAAAATCTGAAGAAACTGGTATTTAAATAAACAGTATAGTATTCAATTTTTGCATCATTTAAAAAAAAGACTTAAATTATTTTTTTTTAAACTTTTTAACCATGGATACATAAACTCCTCCCACCAACCACTGCAAAACTAACATTAAAAACTGGAGTGTATATCTGACAATGAAAAACAACATAAAAGGAATTAAAAATACTGGTCATATTATCAATTTTGTTTTTATTTGCTCCTTTTTAAAGGGCACAATTTTGTAAATTCTCACTTTACATTAGCACTGGAATATAAATCAAGTTAGCTCTTTTCCATTAACCGAGATAAAACACATATAATTATATGAAGTAAATTAGTTTTCCTTCATGTTAATTTCCCAAAAGGATGACCATGAATCTGTATCCGTGACAATGTTTTTATCCTTTTAAGGTAGATGGCAGCACAATTATCACCTATGCCTCTATACGCTCGGCCAAAATCACAAGTCTCTCTTAAGTAAGACTGCAAAAACAAACTGCAAATTTTTTTAATAAAAACTATTAAATGTTAATAACTCCTCTTTTTTTCTAATCGGAAAATTAAGCAACATATTTCTCACAAAATACCCATTGCCTATACACAAAAACATTGTTCAATTCCAATTAAATCCCTAATTAACCAACAAAAAGGAGAACATTTTCAATTTCATCTGTTAAATATCCAGAAATTCTAGCAACAGAGAGAATGTAATCTTTCCACACAAATAAACTAATCATTGCTGCCCCATTCAATTCAATTATTTATCGGGCTTCTTTGTTGTTACAGCTTGATTTTGTTTCAGAAAGTTTTCAGGACAGACTTCCTTGATCTTTTCTGTACACACCATATTTAACCCTTTTCTTCATATGTATGCATTTTATTGCATGTGCGAAACAGCGTAGATCCAGATCAGCCAGCACATCCATACCATCTGGTCATGTCCCTAAATGTTCACTTTTTTGGTCAGAAATAAACTAATAATTATATTAAAAACATTAAGTGCAGGTCCTGATCACATGGCATGGATATGCCGCTGATCTGAATCTACACTGTTTGCACATGCAATTAAATGTGTAAATATGGAGGAAAGGGTTGACCATACTATCCTGGATTCAAACTTGGTTAATATTATTACGTAAGTGCGAAATGGATATATTTAAATAATTTTTCTTAATTGTTTCTAACCATTAACCACTTTGGTTCGAACAAATTCATAGAACTCATTAAAATTTTGTAGAAGCAATCTTAATATAGAAACAATGGACATCAAAAAGTGATCATTAGCACATTTCTCACAGCTATATATACAATACCTCAATAATAAACACTTACCAACAGTTTACTAATTCGTTAATTGTTTTATAACTAATATTGGTTTATTCAAATTGGTGCAATATTGTCATGTTAAGATGGCTGGTTTCATATTCAAATTCGGATGTTCCAATTGATCACCATGCTTTGTTTATCAGCAAAATTTAAGTGAAGAAAATATGTTATCACAAATTATCACTAGTAACGGAGGTCCAAGGGCAATCACTACTGAGAAAGCAGAAGTGATACAAGTCCCTTAAGACTAAGCCTTTTCCTTCTACATCTTCTTCTTGATAATTACACTAAGCTTTAAGTTATTTATTCATTTATGCCATCATGGTACAAAAAAAAGGTTTTGTAAAAATCTCTCTGGCCTTTGAGAATATTTTTTGAGAATGTACACGTGTATTTTCATTGCATTAGAGCTTTGTACAATACAGTTAAACTTCTAAAACCATACAGACTCTTTCACCAGATTCAACATAGCATCTCATCACACAAACTAGAACTGGTGATCACAGCTGCAAATGTTCACCCTTTCTTCCATAAAAATGCCTATATGGCATAAGCCAACAGTGTAGATCCTAATCAGCCGGCACATCCATGGTTTCTGATCAAGATCTACATTGTCTGCTGTTAGATTTATTAGGTTTAACCATATTTCAATATCTGACCAAAAACTGAATGGTGCAGATCAGATGGCAAGTATGTGCCACTGATCTGGATCTACACTGTTTGCTCATGCAATAAAAGGTCTATATATGGTCTATATATGGAGGAAAAATGATATGAAACTCTGAGAAAATCCTAACTTGTCTGAATGTCTGCATACAGGAAATTACAGAACTTGAGTACTATCATGTTACGGGAAATTATCAACAGATCTTGTCATAGGACAGTGATATTATTCTGCGGCTCTCAAACTTGCTGCTGGTCATGTGGGCAAGCAAGAAAAGATTCATACATATTACAGATGAAAAATCTAATCCGCCATGACAGGTATTTCAGCAAGTGTGAAATTCTGGTAATATGACACTACTTCATCTTTTTTTATACGAAAAGAGGACCAAGATTTTAAGAATTATCAAAAGCCCCTCAAGGGCAGGTAACCACAGACATAATTGTATTATGTTATCACCAGGGATTCTAAAATTTCAAATTCCCAATCGGACATTCGCCCCAAAATTGACTATACCTGACTTCCGGTTCGCATGAACAGCGACTTCCGGTCCGCACGAACTGCGACTTCCAGTCCCCGTTTTCAGTGCATTTAACTCTCCCGACCCCCAGTTCACTCCTCCCTTACAGCATTAATTCTCGTCGGTGATAGCCTAAAACCTTCCAACAGATTAATTTCATGATTTTCGGGTTGTAGACGGAAAAATTCTTTGATCGATTTATTAGAGCGGAACGCGACGTTTGAAGTTTACGGCGTCTTTGTTCTAATACACCAGCATCCCATGCATTGAACATGTGTCGTAACAGTTCAAAATAGTAATCTACAGCAGTGTTCATAGCGATTGTGAAGTGGATTTTTAGTTCATTGAACATGTATTAACTCTCGGAATTACGGGAGGCAAGTATTCGCTTTACGTAAATATACGTTGATTATGTCATGAATTAGTAATTCTTGAATCTACAAGAACTTACACCAGTCTGTGTATGCAACATTTATTTCCGAGTCGGAAATAAATGTTGCGTACGTAGATTTTTGTAAATTTAAAATTCATTTGAATCATTATGGCCCTTAGTAAGCAAGCCGGTTACTCGATTAATTTTCACATTAAGTATCTATTCATTTGAGCCTTTCAACTTTGCTGTGAATGGCAATCAATTTAACTAAAATCCGCATTGTAGAAGTTTTCTTTAATTTGCGAAACATCATTTTTTAACGTACTTTATTTTATTCGATCGGCGGTCATTCAGAATTACACACATAGGACTTCTTTCAATAAAATTCTAACTGTTTTTTTTGTATACGTTAATTAATAATATCACGGATATTGCCACTTTTAATTCTGACATCAAAGAGCCTGTCTAGCGCAGTTCATTTGCAAATTGAACAAGCCCGCCCGTTGTTAAAATGAGACCGACCACATCCCGTTTCATCTATGCCGCAGGCTATTCACGGGACGTGTAGTCGTGGTAGTCATGGTAGCAGAGTTGCAAATTTGATAATTGCTGATAAATAGCTGATTAAGCTGTGAAAAATGTACATATTGGTAATTTTTGTAACAATTTATGGGCCACTATTCATGACCGATGTAAAAAATGTACATTTTGGTAATTTTTGTAACAATTTATGGGCCACTATTCATGACCGATTTTTTTTTACCAATTTTGAAATTTCAATCGGACATTCTTCCTGAAAATCGGTCAATGACCGGCCTGCCGACGATTTTAGAATCCCTGGTTATCACATTAAAGATGCCTATTCACAGATCGGGGTTGAATACTTTAACGTCTCTTTTTAATATTCATTGTACATGTACCACTATAATAATGCTTATAAATAAATGAACTTGGGCGATTTTCATCAATTCCAACTTAAATAAATCAGTAAATTTTACAATCTGCTGTAAGTGAATTTTATTGCGTTATTAACACAGTAACAACTATCGCTTTACATAATTCACTCATAGGTTGACTGTGTAAGAATATTACATCAATATTACTTTGTTTAATGGTCATTTACAGTTTAAATTATTAATTTTGAAATTTGAAAACACTTAATATTTTCGTTCCTGATACATAACAAGGCACCTTTAGAAAACTTTAGAAACTGTGATAGCGACGTTTTGGGTTGTTTTCTTAAAGATTTAATTCATAATACAGTTATCAGATTTCATTGCCACTCTGCGTTGAACTGAGAAGATTTTGCTAGTTTCTAAAGTATTTAAATTTAATCTTGATCAGTGTCAGCTGGTGGCTATTTTGGGGTGTCCAGTGACATCATCAATTTATCACTTTTCATTAATAATTTTAATTACTGAATTAATTTTTAACAAAAATATCCATGAAATAGTTAAAATCACATTTCAAATATTATTACATGAAAAATGTAATATTATTTTAAGATTTTTCTTAATTAAATATTTATACTTGTGCCCAAGAATTGATGATGTCACTGCTAGTCACAATCAAAATGGCTGCCTGACCGTAAGCATTAAATTAGCAACTTAAGACAGCTGTCACTAAGTTATTTACGATTCCATTATCAAAGTTTTCTAACAAATCTGGATCAAATTTCCAGATCTTTCCAAACAGAAACATTTAAAATTGTTCGGAAATCCCCTTTAAGGAATTGGTATCACAATTTGATTGGACCAAATATGCAATAAATAATGAATGTATGCATGATGCTATTGTGTTTTATCACAGAGGAGCTAAAGCAGAATATAGCTTCTCTGGTTTGACAATGATGTATAGCCTGACATGGCCATTATGACAGATTTCTATACAGTAATATATTCATAAGTTCTGTAAAAGACCTGTCTGAGAATATATCTTCTGTAACAACACGATGACAGCTGTCAGTGTTGGTGTCAGGAATCTAACCAATCTAGGACACATGGTAAGCACTTTAACACAATATCATTCTGAGCCAGTCTCTTGTCATGTTGTAAATGAGACCTTAACCCTTTACACAAACTTCAGATAATTGTTGAATGTTATCCATGGACTAAGAGCGTAGATATAAGCCTGCACAATCTAGCCATCTGATCAGGATCTACAAAAATCAACAATTTTAATTTATCGATCCTTTGGGTTATTTCTGACCAAGTGCACTAGAGGTGTTAACCAGGGTCTATTACACACTCACACTTAAGTGATCCCTATGATGTTTGTACACTAGAGGTTTAAACCAGGGTCTAGTACACACTCACAGATAATTGATCCCTATGATGTACACTAGAGGTTTAAACCAGGGTCTAGTAAACACTCATAGACAGAGCAATATGCTGTAGTTGATCTCTGCACAATTCTTAAAAATAGGAAAAATTGATGAACTGGATTTGCTCTAGGAATAATATTCTTCATCATTTTAATTGACAGCATAATTGCTATTATTTCTTCATTCTAAAATTGCCTTAAAGAATCATAAAAACTAAAAACCACAGTTATTACCAACCATCCTTAATTCCACAAATTACAAGCAGCAAGTTCACCCACTATACCATTACAGTAAAATCCAAACTGGAACAATTATTAAGATGCAGATCTTCAGCTGTAAACCCATCTATTAACATATAGATTGCTCCAAGCCTGTAACAGATTTACCCAGTAATTTTTTAAACAAATTATTACAGTCCCAGGCGGTAAATGATTTGCTTTTTAAACAATTAGGGTTTACCCTTTAGGCTATGCATGAAAATTGGAAATTTTGTTTGTTTATTTCATATGAATTGCTTATGTTCGTGTTGTACAGGCATTTATATGACACTGAGCTCAGCACTGCATGTGTGTTGGTAAAACAAGGAAAACACTAAGTCTATTAGAGACATTAAATAACAATTTATATGGCAGAGAAACCCCCAGTCACTCACTACTGATCACTCCTTGGGGGTTAATCATATAAATTGTTGTATATAGCCTCTAAATAATACAAGTATCTCTTGGATAATTTACCGAAATAGCTTGGGCATAAACATTCTGATTGTTCTCAAGCCGTTCCAATTCCTTTATGTTCCCTAGTACAGTAAGTTAGATCCATAGAAAACATAAATCAAAACCACCATTCACATATAAAAACATGACAATCAATAGAAACTAAATGTTGTTTATCTAACCTTGATGTTACAAGCTTCATTAAAGCTTTTCATAATCCCCCAAAATGTGCCTTAAATCTCATGTCTAAATTGAAACTGTTGTATTCACACACAATAAACATTTCTAACCAGCTCATCAGCCTCCCATGTAACCAGTCCACAATATTAAGCAGCTGATTGGTTAAAATTTAGACTGGTATCCAACTGAACAATCACAAGCTGGAATTCTTGGACTGGTCTTCAACCTTGTAGTATAATGACTTGAGGCTTAGAACTTAACTCTTAATACCAGCAGAAGTGATAGAAATAGGGGCCACCGCTAATAAAATACCCACCGGATATATATTCCCCAGAATGATCTTGATGCCGGAGCTAAACGTGTATGTGGCACCAACATAACAAACACTAGAATAGCACTTTATAATCCTGAACAGGGCACCTAAGAGCTTATCATGCACACATATCACACATTAACAGTGAAGCAGTCTATATCACAGGCAAGAACAGTTCACACAGCAATTTGTTCTGTGAACAGTTCCATGGCTGGTGCTGCATTAGCACGCTACAGCACTAATATATGTATCCATGTCATGCTAAAAAAAACTGAGTTCTAACTGAAGGGGCACACCACAAACGCTTTACTGTGACAATATATATTTAGTTCAGAAATATCCATTTTCAACAGTTAGTAAATACAATCTAATTATTTTTCCATAAAATGTTCCAACATGCAATCGGTTAAAGTCTTAAACACAGATGTTTAATCTCATTATTTAAATTCCACTTTCAATTATATCCTTGGTATAATCACTTTACAGCTAAAAGAATGCTCCATTTTTGCCTAAATTTCTCACATGCTACCTTATATGCCAGTAGGAACCATTCTTAACAAATATTCAATGCATTTCTTTATTTTCCGCCTCGATATATATGTATATATTCTAAGTGATTTGAGGTTGCCAGCAGTATAATATATTCTTGTCCATGCTGCCAATACAAGGAAACAATCAACAAACACATCATAACAAAATTTATAGCCAAACCATATACATTCTCTCATGGGACACCGTATGGGCATTTGTACATTGTAACTGAATGTTCACAGTCATACTTAAGGTACACAAGTTTTATCTACTTCAGGCCCCAGACCATAAAACTAAGATTGGAGATCAGTCTCAAATCTCAAGCATTCAATTTGCTGAAAAACAGACTAGTCTCCAAATGGATGCTTGAGATTTAAGACTGTTCTCCAGTTTAACTTTTATTATCTTGGGCACTGATTTCTTTATAAGTGACTGATATCAGGCTAAACAAACCAATAGGACCATAATGTAACTAAACTGTGTGAAATTTACCTTAACTGTGTGAAAATTTTAAAACTTAAAAAGAAGTCAGAATAACAAATCAAATCATATATGCCATCTGGGCTGAAGGTTATAAAACTGAGCATGGAAACCAGTCTCAAATCTCAAGCATCTGATTGGCTGAAATAGCGACCAGTCGCCATTTCAGCCAATCAGATGCTTGAGATTTGAGACTGGTTTCCAATCTCAGTTTTATAACCTCCAGACCTGGTTTGAGGTAAATCAGCAGTTTTGGTTCATTAATTCGGGGATTTTACAGTTACCTGGTTTCAGATGCTTGAGATTTGAGACTGGTTTCCATGCTCAGTTTTATAACCTTGGCATCTGAACTGGATCTAAACTGGTCGCATCTTGGTCAGAAATAACCAAATGAATATAAAAGCAAACACTGTAGATCCTTATCAGATGGCATGGATGTTCAGGCTGATTTGGATCTGTACTGTTTGCCCATTTGATAATATCCATACCTTATGTCTTAAAGTGTTAAACAATATAATAACATATCACTGGAATATCAAAACAAGCATTTTTGAGATGTAAAGTTTCAGCTGTATTCAAGTATAATGGTACATCAAGCAATTGTTAATTACCGTCAATTGATAAAGTCAATTCAAAGATTTGAATTGTTGTTGCAGCCAACACATTTTCTATGTTGAACAGGTCCCAAGGTTATAAAACTAAGCTTGGAAACCAGTCTCAAATCTCAAGCATCTGATTGGCTAATATGGCAACCAGTCAATTTGAGACTGGTTTCCATTCTCAGTTTTATAACCTTGGGACCAGTTGTTCTTTATTTATCCACTGAGCTCTCTAGAATCAGTCCATTATCTGATCAACAGGCCAATACTTCCTCTAACATATTTATCAGTCTTAATTTTAAGTATAACTGTTACTTTGTTTAACCGTTTCTTGTACAGACACACCTTTATTGCTAGGGCGAACAGTTTAGATCCAGATCAGCCGGCACATCCGTGCCGTCTGATCAGGATCTAAACTGTTCGCTTTTTGATTCATTACTAGGTTATTTCTGACCAAAATGCCACCAGTGCAGATCCTGATCAGACAGCACGGATGTGCCGGCTGATCTGGATCTACACTGGTCGCACATGCGTAAAAATGCGTATATATACAGGAAAGGGTTAAGAGCTCAAACATGCTGATGGAGACAATAGTCTTATCAAACTGTAAGCCATATTATGCTTTGCCATAAAGAATCTTCCATTAACGCAGTGAGGTGAACCTTCAAAAGCTTGTTTACTGACCATAAATAACCTGGCTGACCTGGCTTCACATAATGTTCACAAATTTATCCCCGAAGACGACTCTCTAAAGGGCTATCACAACCTTTTATATTCATTTGTCTGTATAATGGAGAAATAATCAGCGCTCTCTCTTCCCATATTGGGCTAATATTGTTTCCAATCATTACATGTAACATTTTGTTTGATCTTCCATTAGGCAAGCACGTTTTGTCAGCATCTTTGCTTTCAAATTGCAGACATATCTAAATACAGCTAAAATGTCAATAAAAAAATGGAGTGTCAGAAAAATCTTGTCCAGAAGTGCTAATTGGCTGGCGAATATCACCAGAAAAATATATCTTGTCAATAAGAAACACGAAACTACAAAGGGAGACAATAAAACATGGTGAAGATATAAAACGATATACTGGTATGTTTTGGTAATGTGAACTTTCAATGAAAATCTTTTTCCTGAACACTGAAACTATACAATGAAAACAAATATCCCATCAATACTGTATACAACAGGCTTCTAGTTATGTGCAGTTTTGAGCAGTGACTGATCTCTTATCCCCTGTTTGTGCTAAGCATGGAAATGGCAGTTCAAACCTTTACTCTGAATATATACAGGTTTTATTGCATGTGCAACCAGTGTATATCTAGATCAGCTGGCACATCTGTGGATCCACAATGGTTGCTTTTTGGTCAGATATAACTTTACTAATATAATAATGAACCCGGATGGCATGGATATGCTGGCTGATCTGGGTCTACACTGTTCACACATTCAAGTGTTTATGTGAAAATATGCCAAAAAATGCGTGTATGAAAATTGGTTCATCTAAAACTTATTTGAATGCAAACATTGGAATATTTTTTCAACAATACATCAATAGTTCTCTATTTCAACAGTCTCCATTCGTTTATCATCTCAACATGTCAATGTTTGCATCTTAAACCCATTTGATGTCAGGGATAATTAATACAAAACTTTTCGAACATCTAACAGAAAAACAAAAGTTGCACCTAGTCTAATAGCTATGCAGGCATTATTATAAATCTGTGAAAGATGTCACCACCATCTTCTACACCTCTCTAAATGTTTACATGAATACTACCACTTTACAAATATGTCAGAAAATAGTATTACATCCTGAAACTAAACTGCATGTCTGAAAATGACTATCTATTAATTAATGTAACACAAATGTCTTACCGTAATCGGCCATCAGCAGCTGCAGCGCCCCCTGGGATGATTTTGGTGATAAATATGCTGGGATCTTCATCAATGTGTGGATTATCACTTCCACCAGCAATACTGAAGCCAAGACCAGTTGTGCCCTGTAACATAACATAACAGTTTTACACTGACTAGGCCATTTACCCTTTACTCCATGGGATATGACTGTTATCCATCCATTGGCAAATGGTGTAGATCCAGATCAGCCAGAACATTCAAGATCAGACAGCAAAGATGTGCTGGAGGATCTGGATCTACATGCGATAAAACCAGTATAAATGGAGTAAAGAATTTACAGAAACTTTCAAAAGTTGAGTGATAATCAGATGGAAAATAACACTTCTATTAATGTAACATGGTCTCTACTGTGAGTGCACTTGTGTACATGGGCACGAAATTTCATAGATTTCAGTAAAACAGCAGTATTGTGTATTCTTCATTTCATTTGTTCCAATTTTACAAGACTTACATTTATGTAATATTCTTTCTTTCACAAGTTTGAAGATAATCAATCTGGTACCAAGTCACAAAATTTATTGTTCATGTAATTAATATTTCAGTGGAAGAAATCCCTTCACATGTGACATAGTGATATCAATAATGGAATGCATTTGTGAAAACATTAATCTTGATAAAAGACAAAAAGTTCAATGTTCATTCCACAAGAAATAAATCATTTTTAGAAGAAATCCATTCACAAATGACACAAATAGCATACATGCAAACAGAAATAATTGAAATTCCAAAATATTCGATGTTAGAAAGGAAATAGTATGTTTCTCATGAAGTAACAGGAAAAAAAGTTATAGCAGTAATAATGGAAGAGAAAGAGAGGTGGGCACACATGAACAGAATCTGATGGCCATTTTTCCAACAACTCCCTAAAAAGGGCAAGTGAAAATAGTCCTTTACAAACTTGAAGCACATGAACAGTTTTGGGGGGATTCTCTAAAAATTGTATTTCAGTAGGACTATGTATGACGTATTTCTACAGTAATGGTACTATTTAAAGGAAATTATCAATGACTGTCTATTACTCTATCTAGGCCCAGATTAACAATTTCTCTGTTTTCTGACATCAATCCTTGTTCATGAAAATAAGTCTCAGTCTCAGATCTCAGCGATCTATTTAATGTACTCAAGTCTTGTTGAAGAAGGGCATTGTCAGAACTGACCAATGGCAGACTTGAGATCTGTGACTGCCGATGACCAGAAATAATCTTCGGGTTATAAAGCTGACACACTTCTTGGGTGTGAAACAATTACCCATCAGTTCCTCTGTTATCTTGCAACATAACTGACAACTGATTCCATAAACCGTTTTCTCCATAGATAATACTTTATTAGTGCAGATCCAGACCAGCCGACACATCTGTGCCATCTGATGTAGATATACACTGTGTCTGTCCAAGAAGTGAGCAGTGTAGATCATGATCAGATGGTGTGGATATGCCCTGCATTCTGTAGCATTTATAGAGTAAGGGGGTTAATGTGATTAAACTGTCATCTGAGCTGGAGGTTATAAACCCGAGTTTGGAAACCAGTCTCAAATCTCAAGCATCTGATTGGCTGAAATGGCGACTGGTCGCCATTTCAGCCAATCAGATGCTTGAGATTTGAGACTGGTTTCCATGCTCAGTTTTATAGCCTTGGGCACAGATATGGGTTAATGTGATTGACCTATCATCAGATACATGACACCCCGCCTGTGCCCAAGGTTATAAAACTGAGCATGGTGACTGATTGCCATTTCAGCAAATCAGATGCATGAGATTTGAGACTGGTTTCCAATCTCAGCTTTTTAACCTTTAATCCTGGGGATCAATGTCCTGTAAATCCTCCTAAATATACAAGCAGAAGAATTTATGTCCTTACCCTTTCTAATGGTATTTCTTCGTATTCCCAGTCTGCATCACCATTCATCTGAAAAAACAACAACAATGTCACAAAATTTATAGTCTGTAGAGTAAAACAATGTATTGAATGCAATACCGCTATTCTGCCGTATTCTAACCATTCACAATTAACAGAAACCATATATCTCAAATCACAAACTCAAGTACTATATCTATGTTTATCAAACCACAAGAGTTGCTTTCAAAATAAACCTCCAAGATTTCCTACTTCAGAATCAGCAATTATACCTCAGTAATAAGTACACCCTGTAAGAATTGTTGATGATAATTTGAGAGATGAAGTAGATGAGTCAGGCTTTTGGAGAAAAAAAAACCTTCTCTCTCCAAGTTACCAGAAATTCTTACTGTTGTAATGTGTTCTACAGAATCTATGGTTTATTACTTCAAAAATCATTAAGAATGGAAACACCCTTATACTATGCCAAAAATACTTAACAACCAACGCAAGTGTCTAAAATCAGTTAAATCTAGAACTGTAAATCTATTTCACAAGCTTGACTTAATAATAAATTTCATGTACTTAAATATATATTTTTTACAAGAAAATTAGAATTGATAATGAACTAAAGCCTTATTTTTTATAAACCATTTACTCCATGAAATTTAGTTGTACAGTGTAGATCCAGATCAGAATGTCATTAGCTCTTTAATCAGGGTTTTACAATGTTAGCTTTAAGATTTATTGGGATATTTCTAACCAAGAGGCGACCAGTGTTGATGCAGATCAGTGCCCAAGGTTATAAAACTGAGCATGGAAACCAGTCTCAAATCTCAAGCATCTGATTGGCTGAAATGGCGACCAGTCGCCATTTCAGCCAATCAGATGCTTGAGATTTGAGACTGGTTTCCAATCTCAGCTTTATAACCTTGGCACCTGATGGCAAGGATTTACCAGCTGACCTTGACCTACACTGGTTGCACATGTACTATACCTCATATATGTGGACTAAGGTGATAAGGTTCAAAATGTCAAATTCACCAGTGACATAGACCTGAGAAAAACTACATTATAACTTAGTTCTAATAAATGTTGATCCCTTTCTAGTAAAATAAATTTTAATTTAAAGTTTATTTTTTCTTTAATAGCAAATATGTTAAAAAAAATTATTGTCTGCAAAATAAATTGAAATTTATTTTTTATTGCTAATTTGCATTTAACTAGCAGAAAAATCACAGTTAATGACACTAATAACGATATTTTATGTAACTTAACCCTTTCCCCTCCATAGATACATCTTTATTGCACGAGCAAACAGTTTAGATCCAGATCATCCGTTGCCGTCTGATCAGGATCTTTTTTCTTTTTTTTTATTCCATTATTTATTCCATCTTTGACATAATCAATTATACAAGCGTACAATGTCATATGAACTGAAAAGTAAATATTAAATACATAACGTTTTCTGTTATTCGATGTCTATAAGTAGAGCTAGATGCACTGTTTGATCAAAGATGTTTTAAAAAAGGGATAAAGACCTAAGAGAAAAAATGGAATAGGAAGAGGAGAGGATAAAAAAGAAAAAAAGGAGTGTCCGCCATTTGTCGTTAAGCTAAGAAGAGTCTCCATTTTGCGTTATATTGTTCTTGTTTATTTTTTAGACTTGCTATAATGCCTTCAATATTGATTCTGTGATTTAAGAAAGGAATGAAGGTTTCTAGTGATGGTATAGTATTTGTATATTTACTTTTAAATATAAAATATTTCGCTAAGATGATTATAAAGTTTACAATTGCATACAATTTATTATTTGCGCGATCTGTGACACCGATTGAGACTGTTTCATAACACAGCGAATTAATGGTAATACTTTTGTGGTTGAGATAATGTTGTAGATCTCTCCAAAATGTCTGTGTATGTTGGCACTCCCAAAACATGTGTTTAGTTGTTTCTGGTGCCATTGCACAGAAATCACACAACTGTGAGGTACTTAATTTACATTTATAGAGGTACACGTTATTTGGTAATATTTTCATTAAAAACTTGTATTGGAATGCTCTGAGTTTTGTATCAATAGTGCAAAGATATGGAATAGATAGAATGTTTTCCCAATTAAAAGTGGAGTTTCCTAATTCATTTTCCCATTTATTGAATGTTTTATTTACGTTTGGCTTTTTCTTTAGAATTTCTATTTCATAAAGCATTTTATTGATTTTTGTATTGGGTGTTATTTTGTTTACGAGATATGTAACAGTTGTGTTTCTATTTGGATCTGTGGCCAATAGATCAGATTTCCATCTTTGTTTGATTATTTTTGTAATTGACATGTAATTGATAAATTCTGTGGCTGATAGTCCATTTTTTGGGTTTTGAATAATGATATTTCGTTGTATTTTGTCAGGTTTTGAGTCCCATAAAAATTCATACATTAACTGATTGAGCTCTTTAATGATTTGTTTGGGTGGTGTGTTTAAGACAGTTAAAGGATATGCGAGTTTTGGGAGTGCGAACATTTTAAGTACGGCTATTTTTCCTATTAATGAAAGATGCCACTCTTTCCATGTCAAAAGAGTATGTTTAAATGAAATTATTTTAGGTTCAAGATTAGCGTTAATCGTATGTTCTTTGTCATTACTAAATATTATTCCTAAGGTTTTTGCTTCAACGGATGTCCATTGGAATTGTTTTTCATTGCAAAATGTTATGTCACTGTTTCGTAGCGAGCCGAGTTTCATAGCTATACATTTTGTAGTATTAAGTTTAAGACCCGATAGCGAGCCAAATTTATCGAGTGTATTTATTAAAGCTTCAAATGATTTCTTTGAACCATCAGTGAAGAAGCTTGCGTCGTCAGCAAAAAGTGTTTGTTTTACTTCAAAATTTGATATGTTTATTCCTTTTATATTTTTATTTTGGTTTATTGCAATGGAGAGTATTTCTAAACAAATGATAAAAAGGTAGGAAGACAAGGGACATCCTTGTCTTACTCCTCTTTTTACAAGAAAAAACTCAGAGGTATAGCCATTATTACATATACAACTTTTGACATCTGAATAGAACAGTTTAACCCATTTTTTAAAAGATGACCCGAAGTTGAAGAAGTCGAGACATTTAAAGATAAAATCATGATCTAAGCTGTCAAATGCTTTTTGGAAGTCGGAAAAGAAAATAATTCCTTTTTCATTTGCTTTATTTACCTTTTCTATAATCTCGTTTATTGTTATTACGTTTTCGCCGATATATCTTCCTTTTATGAAACCTGTTTGATCTGTATTTATTATATTTGGGATGACCTTTTTAATCCTGTTTGCTATTGATTTTGTTGCAATTTTGTAATCGACATTAAGTAAAGATATAGGTCTCCAATTGTTTATTTCTTCTAAGTTTTTATCTTTTTTAGGTAAAAGAGATATGACACTTTGTTTTTGTAATTCAGAAAGTTCGCCGGTTTCGTATGAATAATTAAGAGCATTAACTAGATATGTTTTTATGTCGTTCCAAAAAATTTTGTTAAATTCGACCGTTAGTCCATCAGATCCGGGGCTTTTCATATTTTGCATGTCCTTAAGAGAGAGACGACATTCATTTTCATTCAAGGGGCCTTCACATCAGATTTGTTGATCGTAAGTGAGTTTTTCAGCGGTATCGGCCGTAAGAAACTCGTCAAAATTATCATTTTGTGGTTGCTTATCATAAAGATAGGTAAAAAAATTAGCAACATATTTTAGAATTTCAGCTTGGTTTGATAATTCTTGGTTATTGCAGGAAATAGTTTTTATTATTTTTTCTTCGGCTCTCTTCTTTTCTAAACTAGCAAAATATTTCGAATTTCTTTCCGCACCTTCAATCCAATCTGCTTTTGCTCTTAGTAGTATTCCTTTAAATTTTTCGTCGTAAATTGAGTTTAAATTTTCACGTTCACGTTGTAAATCGTTAAAAACTTTTTCATTATGTGGATCTTGTTGTAATTTCGTTTCTAGTTGTTCGATAATATGTTTTAATTTCGTTTCTTCTGTATTTTTAATTTGTTTATGCTTTACGGAGTATTTTATCGACGTGTCTCTTATGCTTCCTTTAATTAGTTCCCATAAAATTTTTGGGTTCGTATCACGATTGAAATCAACAATGTCTGAGATGGCTTTTCTAATTTTGTCTTGGTATTCATCGTGTAGTAAAATGCTATTATTCAATTTAAAATATCCCGGCCCTCTTTGAATTGTATCTGTTCTAAGGTTAAAATGAACTATTGAGTGGTCAGAACGATATCCTGTTGATATTTTAGAATTTGTTATGCTATTAACTAAATTTTGTGATACTAAAAAATAGTCCAATCTACAGAATATTGGTGGTTTGTGGTTTGAGTGCCATGTATAGCATCTTTCATCTCGATGCTGAATCCGCCAAATATCATGTAAATCGTTAGTTGCCATAATATTGCTAACTTTTTTAGAGTTTGTAATATTTGTGTTATTTTTGCTGTTAAGTTTGTCTATATTATAATCTATTACAACATTAAAGTCTCCCCCTAATATGATAGCTTTGTTATCGTATGCGGATAAGGTTTGATCAGTTGTATTAAAAAAAGTTACATCTTCCGAATTTGGTCCATATATATTTATGAGAATATATTCATTACCAGAAATGTCAATATTCAGCATTTGAATTCTACCTACCAATATTTCTTTATATTCATTGACTTTAAAGTTTAATTTTTCATTTATTAAAATCCCTATACCTCTGCTGTTTGACCGAGAACCACTTAAATAGATATCACCCTTCCATTGTTTTCGCCAAAATTCTTTATCTTGTTCAGTACAATGTAGTTCCTGTAGAAAGCATATTGTAAAATTTTGCTGTTTCAAAAACTCAAAAACTTTTAATCTTTTTTCCTTCCACGCAAGCCCCTTCACATTGAAAGTACAGAAGTTAACTAGCATATGCAATCTGATTAAAATCATATCCTGAAAACCGCTACGCTATCAGGATCTGACGACGAGTAGCTAAAACGTGCTTTTATCACAAACCTTTTGAACCAATCAGATTGTCGCCTACAAAATCACGAAAGTGAAAGTAAACATTCTATATTAAACCATAAAAAGTGTTGAGAGCCTGCGTAAGACATATTTTGCTGAATTTTTTTGTGTTTATGTAGTATTGCAATTATTTCTAATGTAATAACATCTTCAGATCATTTTGCGAGCGCTGTATATCATGCTTCCTGTTTTGATAATTTCTAAAAATAGAAATCGGGGAAAACCGCTAAAGCTTATGTACGGTATCTACGGGCCGTCATCAGATCTAACATTTTGTTAGATCTGACTTTAGTGAGATTGCTAGCATACGTTATCAAGATAAAAGTTATAAAAATGGTGAGTATGAAGGCATTTTTGCAACAGGCAGGACAAGAAAATATTATCAGAAATAGATGGTTGAAGGTTTTGAAAACAACCAGTGTCATAGTACAGGAAGGTGAGAAGGGTTGATAATAATTATATGTGGGTAATAATACAAACATATTACCGAAATAGTGATAAATTGCATACATTACATTCGTTACACATACACAAACTAATTTTAAATTTAAAAAAAATCAGACAACCGGATACAAGAATTTCGATTAACAGGTTAACAAGATTTAAACATCTTAAAGTAGACATTGAAAAAGTGAAATGCTAAATAACATATATGTGAAAGAAGTTTTTGGAATATCATTAAGGCTATTTTTAGTGATTTTTTATTTTAAATATTACAATGTTTACAGTTGTACACCTAATTTTATCTGTTTACCAGATCCATATTACATAGAATAGGTAATTATGCCAAGACAAATTTTAAACCGCATATTAAACAATGTTCAACTTAGAAAAACAACAAAAACCTTTTAACAGGGCATTCTGGTAAATAGACTATTACATAGAATAGAATATCTAATTATGCCAAAAATAAATTTATACCGCTTATTATGCAGTCTTTATATTAGAAAAACAACAAAAACATTTTTACAGCAAATTCTGGTAAATAGGCTACTACATAGAATATCTATTATGCTAGAACAAACTTTCAGCCACATGTTAAACAATGTTTAAGTTAGAAAAACAACAAAAACATTTTAATGGCAAATTATGGTAAATAGGCTATTACATAGAATATCTAATTATGCCAAAATAAACTTTAAACTGCTATAGTTTTGCATAAGAGTATCATAATACATGTTGTTTATTTGTTAACTATAAGAGATACACAGGCTGTTTTGACAACAATTTTAGAACAAATGACATTTCTGTTATTGGATACGAGCAGCGTAGTGCGAAAGTAGACAGATCTTTTTGTGTGCTTGCCGTAACTAGACCGAAAGAAAGATATGTCCACTTTCGTCAGCTGACATTTCTGTAATTCGATAAGAACAGTGTAAAGCGAAAGTAAACAGATCCCTCATGTACCCGCCACATACAGACTGAAAAAAGGATATGTCTGCTTATATTTAATAAGAATTCAGACCAAAGATGTATATGAAGATTATTTTAAGCTTTCTTATCTTAGCAGCAACAGTAAATGATAGTTTTACATAGAAAAGTGCGTTGCAAAGATTTTGTTTAGACTCTGTTCTATAGTTTAACCTATATCTTGTTCACGCTTTGTACTGGTATATACACTGTACAAAACTGGTATTTGCCGGTATTTACTATTGCGTACAAACTATACTGCACATCTTTAATTATGTGTGTTTAAATCGCGATCTGGTATAGAGTTGTCACTTTTGCTGGTTCTCTGAGGCCAGGCCAGGTCAATTCAGTGTTGGTAGTCCTCGAATTTAACCTCATGAATATTTCCTTGTTTATTTTCATAAAGAATTTTCCCGTTGTGTGACCATGCTGATTCCACTTCATCGGGACATTTATTTCTAACGCAAGACAGCACGTGGTTATTAAGTTGCGTCAGATCATCCGTGATAAAAATGCCAGTACCTTTTAAAAGTTTTTTGTGTGCCATAATTTTATCACGTATCATTCTCGACTGGAAACGTACAATAATCTGTCGTTTGCCATCTTTGACTTTGCCCAATCTGTGCGCGACATCAATATGTTGTGGTGTAAGAGAGAAACCTGTAATTTTGATTTTAGCATTAAGTTGTTTGCACACTTCAGCGCATGTTTGTTCAGCAGATTCTTTGTCGTTTGTTTGCAGAATACCATTAATTCTGATGTTATTTCGACGACTGTATTGTTCGTGTATGTTGTAGTCTCGTTCAACTTTTTGTTTTGTAACGTTTAATTCGTCTCTCAGTTGTTCGTTTTCTGTTATATTGTTTTTTAATTGAATATTCATGTGTTCTAATTGTTTCTTTAAGTTGTCATTTTCGACTTCCTTGTCAAATAGCCGTGACTCTAATACATCAATTTGTTTTGAAACTGATTTAAACAATTCATCTTTCATTTGTTCAATAACTTCTTTGATAATATCTCTGACGGATCCATCATTTTTTGTAATGACGTTCGTGAGTTTTTCATTTATTTGTTTTAGTTGTTTTTGTATACTAATAATGTCTTGTGCAAGTTTTTTATCGTTTGTGGCTTGCATCGGGTTTTCATTGTTGTCATTGTCTTCTACCTCTTCTGTTATTTTTTTCATTTGTTTTTGTTTCTTTTTCTTGTTTTTGTTTGTTTCTTTGGTATTAATTGGAGTCTCGGGTTCGCTGGAGCTAGATCCGTCACTACGCTTATTTTTGTCACGCATTTGGCTATCTGTTTCCTTAATATCGTCGTTTTGTGTATTAATTTTTGTATTGTCACTTTTGTCCGCCATTTTTTGCGTGAAGTATACTTTAAAGTTTTGCGATGAGCGTCTTGTATTGTACACTATTGTGCTCTATTTAACTCTATTGTATAGCCTTTCACGGTCAATAACCGTGACTTTCAATAATGGCGTTCTATATACCAATATTTAAAATGATGTCGAATTTTCAATTGAGGAAAATATCAATCCTTCATACCTTTTTTGAGTGTTTTAGTCCATATCCACAAAGTTTTTAGCTTCAAAAAACACTATAGTTCAAAAAATATCCAACACTCTAATGTCCTTAGAAGAAAAAAACACTTTTTAGCGGACGTTGAAAAACTTTGTGTGTTTACATTGTTGTTGTTGTTCATGTCAGGATCTTAACTGTTCGCTTTTTGATTCGTTAGGTTATTACTGACCAAAATGTGACCGGTGCAGATCCTTATCAGACGGCACAGATGTGCCAGCTGATCTGGATCTACACTGGTCGCACATGCATAAAAAGGCGTATATATGGAGGAAAGGGATAACATCATGAAGTCATACTCTAAAACACCAAAACCATATTCTCAAAGTTCTCAACAAGACATTTTGCACCACTGCCATGTTTTATACAATTTTCATCTGTTGTCATTATCAAGATTTTCTTCTCTTGTAATTTAGATGTTCAGAAGTTTTGTTACAATCTGTAATCTTAATCTGTTACATTTGCATAATTATAATAAACACAGATTACTTACATAATCTTCATCTTCATCATCTATACTCTTTTTCTGGTTCTCTGAGGCCAGGCCAGGTCAATCCAGTGTTGGTAGTCCTCGAATTTAACCTCATGAATATTTCCTTGTTTATTTTCATAAAGAACTTTCCCGTTGTGTGACCATGCTGATTCCACTTCATCGGGACATTTATTTCTAACGCAAGACAGCACGTGGTTATTAAGTTGCGTCAGATCATCCGTGATAAAAATGCCAGTACCTTTTAAAAGTTTTTTGTGTGCCATAATTTTATCACGTATCATTCTCGACTGGAAACGTACAATAATCTGTCGTTTGCCGTCTTTGACTTTGCCCAATCTGTGCGCAACATCAATATGTTGTGGTGTAAGAGAGAAACCTGTAATTTTGAATTTAGCATTAAGTTGTTTGCACACTTCAGCGCATGTTTGTTCAGCAGATTCTTTGTCGTTTGTTTGCAGAATACCATTAATTCTGATGTTATTTCGACGACTGTATTGTTCGTGTATGTTGTAGTCTCGTTCAACTTTTTGTTTTGTAACGTTTTATTCGTCTCTCAGTTGTTCGTTTTCTGTTATATTGTTTTTTAATTGAATATTCATGTGTTCTAATTGTTTCTTTAAGTTGTCATTTTCGACTTCCTTGTCAAATAGCCGTGACTCTAATACATCAATTTGTTTTGACACTGATTTAAACAATTCATCTTTCATTTGTTCAATAACTTCTTTGATAATATCTCTAACGGATCCATCATTTTTTGTAATGACGTTCGTGAGTTTTTCATTTATTTGTTTTAGTTGTTTTTGTATACTAATAATGTCTTGTGCAAGTTTTTTATCGTTTGTGGCTTGCATCGGGTTTTCATTGTTGTCATTGTCTTCTACCTCTTCTGTTATTTTTTTCATTTGTTTTTGTTTCTTTTTCTTGTTTTTGTTTGTTTCTTTGGTATTAATTGGAGTCTCGGGTTCGCTGGAGCTAGATCCGTCACTACGCTTTCTTTTGTCACGCATTTGGCTATCTGTTTCCTTATTATCGTCGTTTTGTGTATTAATTTTTGTATTGTCACTTTTGTCCGCCATTTTTTGCGTGAAGTATACTTTAAAGTTTTGCGATGAGCGTCTTGTATTGTACACTATTGTGCTCTATTTAACTCTATTGTATAGCCTTTCACGGTCAATAACCGTGACTTTCAATAATGGCGTTCTATATACCAATATTTAAAATGATGTCGAATTTTCAATTGAGGAAAATATCAATCCTTCATACCTTTTTTGAGTGTTTTAGTCCATATCCACAAAGTTTTTAGCTTCAAAAAACACTATAGTTAAAAAAATATCCAATACTCTAATGTCCTTAGAAGAAAAAAACACTTTTTAGCGGACGTTGAAAAACTTTGTGTGTTTACATTGTTGTTGTTGTTCATGTCAGGATCTTAACTGTTTGCTTTTTGATTCGTTAGGTTATTACTGACCAAAATGTGACCGGTGCAGATCCTTATCAGACGGCACAGATGTGCCAGCTGATCTGGATCTACACTGGTCGCACATGCATAAAAAGGCGTATATATGGAGGAAAGGGATAACATCATGAAGTCATACTCTAAAACACCAAAACCATATTCTCAAAGTTCTCAACAAGACATTTTGCACCACTGCTATGTTTTATACAATTTTCATCTGTTGTCATTATCAGGAATTTCTTCTCTTGTAATTTAGATGTTCAGAAGTTTTGTTAGTTATTTATATCTAAACCAACTTTCTTCAGTTTGTTGTAATAACAATCTATGAGTTCAGCTCAAGACGAGAACTCTACTCTATATACACAGGTTTATTTGCATGTGCAAACATTGTAAATCCAGATCTGCCAGCACGTCTATATGATCAGGATCTGCACTGTTTGGTCCAAAATAACATAGCAAACAGTGCAGATCCTGATCAGTCAACACGATGCCAGCTGATCTGGATCTTCACTGTTGGCCAATGGATAACACATATATTATCCTACAGTAGAAGGTTGAACAATCCTCACAATACACTCACCTTACATAATGTTCCTGAAATTTTTCTTTAAATCCATTTCATGCGAAGAAGAGATTTGAATATTGTAAGAAATTACCTGACTTACAAACTTTCTGCCTCACTCACATTCACACAAGATTTATTTCTGAGATCTTTATCCCATGTGCAAAACATCTGTGCATTTCCACAAGTGTATTTCATTATACATTAATGATCATAGTTTTACTCGAATTCTGCAATTATCATTACAAGGATCTCTGTATACCAAAGGAAAACTTGCACAACATTTCTAATGAAATACTACCTCTAGTGTTCCAAAAATGTTTTCTTTTAACATTAAACAATTTCAACAAGAAGCACAAGTGATGGATTGTACCAGTTGATTAGCTAGCTATACATTACAATAAATTAGTGATATTCTTTTGAAAACATAAATAGCCAGTGTAATAAGGCATTGTGTAATAATTGTGCAGCATGCAATTAATGCCGGGGATGATTTGCAATTAAACTTAGGTCAATAACTTCTGAAGACATAGGCAAATTAAATTGTTTACAATATGAAAAGATTCAAGAATTAATAATAAGATGGTGTCCAACTGTTGTTTCTCTTTGCAACAGTCAGTGAATGTAGTGCTGTGGCAGTGAATGTAGTGCTGTTTCAGTTAATGTAGTGCTGTGCCAGTGACTGTAGTGCTGTGTCAGTGAATATATTGCTGTAGCAGAGAAATAAATATTTACCAGACATAATGTGTAAAATGCTTTTCTTGATACTTGATCATAATATCATGACATGAAATGTACTGTCTTGAAGAAGAACTAAAAGGTTTATTTTTGTCAAAAGCTTTCACCAAATCAAAATATTTAAATTTCCTTAAAAGAACAGCTGACAATGGTACCAGCAAATAAATACATGCAGATTTTCTGAACTTACTACAGCCATAACATGTAACGTTTGAAATGACCCATTGACTATAAAAATTTCCAAAAAGCCTTACTATGACACCTGTTCTATTAGTTGAATGGTCATTTTTCCTTAAACAATGAGTATTCTGGCTATTAACTAGCAAAATTCCCTAAAATATCAAAATGACCCTTGAGATTCATCAGCAAATAGAACCTCTGTTACTAGAGACTCTTACAAACCCCCTTACAATGAACAGACTTAATCTGTTACATTTGCATAATTATAATAAACACAGATTACTTACATAATCTTCATCTTCATCATCTATACTCTGTGGCTGAAAAGGAAAAGAAAAATATTTCATTATTCAATATGTTACACAATAAGACCTATTAGCACATTGCTTAACTCACCTAACAAACTGCCTCAGCTAACAAATATCGCCAAAAAAAATGTTTCAGCCAATCAAACTTACCAATGATATAACTTCATCAAAACAAATATCTCCAATCAAACAGTTTCAGCAAATCAAACTATCCAATCATATAACTTCACCAAAACAAATATCACCAATCAAAATGTTTCAGCAAAATCAAACTCACCAATCATATTAATTCACTGAAACATTACCTGTCATATTGGTTCACATATATCACCAATAAAAAGTTTCAGCAAATCAAATTCACCAATAATTATCACAAAACTTAAAACAACAAAATCAAATCACCAATCACATCACCGCAACAATACTGACCAATCAAAGCATCACATTTACATCCAATCATATCACTTGATCACATTATTTTGTTTTACCGCACCATTCATATTCCAAGTAATTTTCAGCCAATCCAAAGCCAGCCAGGTTGGTGAAAACAACACACAACATAACTTCTCAATCAATTGTTTCAGTGGAACATACAGATCTGAACTAAAATCTAAAGAAACCACATATTTGTTCTTAATGAAAGTGAGTTTTTTTTTATTGATGTGTGTTTGCAAATTATAGAAATAAACCTACAGTGGAGTATGGATGAACTCTATTCTGGCCAATCATCATAGTCCCCATTTCAAACCATAAACAGAGCATAACAAGTCTCCCTTAATCATAAATTTCCCTTAATATCCCTTTATTCTTGTTCTTGTTCATATGAGTTTTTGTTTCATTTCTTCCCTGCAAAGTTTGTATGATGACAATTTGTTCTGCTACATGAGATGAGTTTGGCATAATGTTTTCATAGCTACACCATATATTAGCAATCTAGAAATTTTCATGCTTTGTCTGCAATTCTCTAAAAGGTTTGTGATATATCTGTTAATAATTTAGTAGCTGATAATTTTTGTAAGAATGCCATATTTTCTACCTTAATTCACACATTATGATGCTTTATAACAGACTTGCTTGAACAACACTTCAGAAATACACTAAAGCAATCTAGCTTTTAGTTCAGAAAAACGGCATTGTTGACTAACAGAATTGAGAGAAGACAACATAGTTCAAGCCCTTTAATCTCTTTGTGGAGTGAGACTTTCTGGCTTTTTATGAGAAGAATATTGAAACAACTTCAATTTGCTACTAACAAAATTACAGAGCTTTTTACACTTGATGCGTCTTGTTAAGATGATTCAAGTCCTTGGACAAAAACTAATGCATTGCTATCTAAAAGCTTTTATATGAATTATTGAGGACAACACTGGATGATATTCTAAGATCATCAACTCTCATTTCCTGAGCAGAAGAGTCATGCACAAGTTACCTATAACACAAACACAATAATATCAGTGCCTAAATAAATGATGCACTTATTCTCTCCCTTTTATTATAACAATCAAATTGTCTTCCTTTCTTTACTTTCGTGTTCTTCAATCCATCCATCTGACTTTTTTAATTTATTCATTTTTCACTCTTTATTTTCCGCAAAATAATGAACCGAAAATAAAAACATATCAATAAAACAAAAATTGCATCGTAAAAATCATTCACAACAAACACATCTAGTGGGTGTGATCACCGTCTGCTGACGTGTTTTGTATGGATCCGTCGGGACTTTAAGGTGAAGATTGCTTCAGACAATGACCACTGATAAAGCTGCTAACACCGATATGGTCAGCAGGGATTTCCATCCTCAGCTCAAGCTGACCATTAGAACTTTCTTCTACATCCACATCTTCATGTGTTGAATAACATGTTATAAAACTCAGCGGAGGCGTAGTGTAATGTGGTATCCTTTAATTTTGTGAGGACGATTTTTCGTGAAGAAGCAACACAAAAAGCATTTTCCCAGAGTCATAAATTTGCACATTTGTATTTAAATTCTCATTAAACAAGCAATTACATGGTGAATATTTGCTGCAGTTTAAATCCGCGTATTTTCCTGCAAAATAGGAACCTCAACAATACTTGACTATATCTACAAGGTTATTATGGTTTAGTCTTGAGTTCTGTCTATGCTGTCGTCTATTTTATCTGTCAGTCTGTTGGAACAAATTTATTAACATGGCATTTGTTTTGTCCAAGTTCATGATTACACCATAGGACAGCACTAAATTGCTGATTTCTGGCCAGTTCTGCCTCATTTCAGTTGCTTTAAAGATATGTCTTTATTTCCAGTTTATGTTCTCAATCAATTAAACAAATAAAACATTTTAAAACAAGAAAATCTGTGAGCTCATGCTCACTAGTGATACCCCCGCTGTGTGAAATATTACTTTCAAAATGTAATTTGCATTTTTCAATAAAGATGCCCTTTGGTTTATGTAATGCACCTATATAGTGATAAAGATACCCTTTAGATTGTGTAGTGCACCTTTATAGTAAAAAAATAAACTAAAAATAGTCCGTAAACAGAAAGTAGATGAGCAAGGAGCATAAAATTGCTTAACACCATAAAGGACTTTAGGAAAAAGCAATATGCAAAACATCAAGCAGCTGCATGTTATAGTTGCTTAGAAAACTGTGAGGGAAATTCTGCATGTTTGTCATATATTTGTAAAAAATCTAAATATTTGGTAAACAGGAAGTTGATGAGCAAGGAGCATAAAATTGCTTTACACCATATGGGACTATAGGATAAAGCAATATGCAAAACATCAGGCAGCTGCATGTTATGGTTGCTTAGAAAACTGCGACAGAAATTGTGCATGTTTGTCATCTATGTGTAAAAATCTAAGTATTCGGTAAACAGGAAGTAGGTGAGCAAGGCACATAAAATCGCTTTACACCATATGGGACTATAGGATAAAGCAATATGCAAAACATCAGGCTGCTACAAGTTGTAGTTGCTTAGAAAACTGTGATGGAAATTGTGCATGTTTGTCATCTATGTGTACAAATCTAAGTATTCGGTAAACAGGAAGTAAGTGAGCAAGGAGCATAAAATCGCTTTACACCATATAGGACTATAGGATTAAGCATTATGCAAAATATCAGGCTGCTGCATGTTGTAGTTGCTTAGAAAACTGCAACGGAAATTGCGCATGTTAGTCATTTATGTGTAAAAATCAAAATATTTGGTAAACAGGAAGTTGATGAGCAAGGAGCATAAAATCACTTTACACCATATGGGACTATAGGATAAAGCAATATGCAAAACATCAGGCAGCTGCATGTTATGGTTGCTTAGAAAACTGCGACAGAAATTGTGCATGTTTGTCATCTATGTGTAATAATCTAAGTATTCGGTAAACAGGAAGTAGGTGAGCAAGGAGCATAAAATCGCTTTACACCATATGGGACTATAGGATAAAGCATTATGCAAAATATCAGGATGCTACATGTTGTAGTTGCTTAGAAAACTGTGACGGAAAATTAACATGCCCTTTGGTTGATGTAATGCACCTTTCTAGTAACAAAATCCAAAAATATTCAGCAAACAGGAAGTAGATGAGCAAGGAGCATGAAATTGCTTTACACCATATGGGACTATAGGATAAAGCAACATGCAAAATATCAGGCTGCTGCATGTTATAGTTGCTTAGAAAACTGCGACGGAAAATTAACATGCCTTTTGGTCTATGTAATGCACCTTTATAGTAACAAAATCTAAAAATATGCAGCAAACAGGAAGTAGATGAGCAAGGAGCATAAAATCGCTTTACACCATATGGGACTATAGGATGAAGCAACATGCAAAATATCAGGCTGCTGCATGTTATAGTTGCTGAGAAAAGTGCGACGAAAATTTTGTAACGGACGGACGGACGGACGCACGCACACACGGACAAGGGTAAAACAGTATACCCCCCTCTTCTTCGAAGCGGGGGTATAATAATTTAATTACAAAATTACAGTTGGCTTGTAAAAGCTCAAAAGAGCTAATGATATAACCATTCAATCTCTCCACATCCATTTTGTTGTATATTCATTTGACATTTTGATTTTGTGTAGCTTAAGCAAGACCAAGTTCCTAAATTCAAAGCCCAATGAAATGTAACAGTATGGAATAAACATATAAATCAAATGAACGAAATTATGCCTAAGTGAACAGGATATTTAACTGTTTCTGTGCACAAAAATCATCCCCATGGAATTAAATGCTTCCACAGTAACATACAACACCAAAAATCATGAATATGAAATAAGAGCAATCCAGCACTGTCTAGTGGTATTAGATTCTAAAGAACTAACCAATATTTTGACACAATGAAGTCATTTTGAATTTATACTAAATGAAAAAAAAACAAAACAATTTTTAAATATTGGAAGAGACATGTAAACAACACTATTGGGATGTTTCATGAGGTTTGTGAAGAATTTAATGTTTAACTTTTTATTCCATAGACACAACACTTAGCACATCGGCAAACATTGTATATCAGTGCCCAAGGTTATAAAACTGAGCATGGAAACCAGTCTCAAATCTCAAGCATCTGATTGGCTGAAATGGCGACTGGTCGCCATTTCAGCCAATCAGATGCTTGAGATTTGAGACTGGTTTCCATGCTCAGTTTAATAACCTTGAGCACAGATCAGCTGATGCATCTGTGACTGACATTTCTTCAGTATCTACACTGTTGGTTTTTAGATTCATGAGATTTGTTTTGACCACAAAGCAAACAGTGTAAAGCCTGATCTAATGTCACAGATATGCCCAGCTATCTAGAACTACATTGGTCTCCCATGTGATAAAAGGCATATCCGCTGAGTGTTTGGTTAACATATGAAACTGTGTCCTGTTTAGCGCTGCATATCTTTTTAAAGCAACCACCCCAAAAAACATAACTTCAAATAAAAAATTTCAAAGTTACCCCTCCACTCCATGTTATAGCATGCGTGAACAGTGCAGATCATGATCAGCTGGCATATCCTTGCCGTCTCATCAGGATCTGCACTTCTAAGTTATTTCTGACATAGAAGCCAACTGTGTAGATTCTGATTTGATGGCATAGATGTGCCAGCCTATCTGGATCTACACTGGTGGCAATTAAACCCGCACACTGGAGTAACAGGTTGAAGCCTGGTCTTGATTTAATTGCCTTGCAGCCTGATTACCTTTAAATGAACATGTAAATCTTGAAGAAAAACATAAAAATAAAAAAAAATTAAAGCTGTTAAATGGTTAAAGGTTTTACCTGCCACATAGCATCAGGCTGATTTCCCATGACCAACTAATCACTGTGAATACCGATTTTTACTTAAAAACAACAACAACAATGCAATAATCTACAGAGAAAAAGAGAACATAGAATATAGCTATGTGTTAAATCCATTCATTTCTCCTACAAAATCTAACTTTACCTAACAAGAAGTGTCCTAGGAAGGACCATCAGCCTCTTTGTTCTTCTTAAGGAATCCAGACACCATTTAGCAAAGCCTTATATTGAGTACATCTTCTAGTAATGGAACTTATTAATTAGGTTATCAAACATCAACTTGGACTTTAAAGCTTGTCATAGAGACTATGAAATCATGATCTAGACCTTTACCATGTACATGAACTGTCTGACAAAATAATTGTGATACAAGATAAACTTTTCCATCAACTGTTTTGTTTTAAGATCCTTCAAAAACAGTTCAACAGTGCTAAACTGTCAGACAACATGCTGCAGAGAACAGACATTGCTAAGTTGGTGAAGTCTTGAGAGTAAGGGCCACAACTCTTAAGTGACTAAGATGATCTGGCTTGTTACCTTGCTAAGAATAGATTACATGCCAATATACAAGTTTGGTGAAGATTTTTTTTATTCGAGCTTTCCAAGATACAAGTAAATGAACAATGCTAATTTGGTCAAATACCTGTAATCTGTAACTCAAGAGCCTAAACATTGTGTCTGATTCTGATGACTATTGGATATGTTTACTGTTTAAGCAGGTGATGGTGCAATATGTTCCATCTAGCCTGCTGTATTAAAATGACTCCAAAAACATGTCCAGATAGCCCAGATAGCAGTGTAGGTTGTTGGCTTTGGCAACTAGATTTGAATTTGGCAATCATGGGTTTGGACCTTATGTAACATTGTTTTTGTTTTATTCACAATATATATTATGGCATTTTTGCAAAATAAGTAAAAGCATTTTGGCTTTTTTATAGCATTTACTTCAATATTTTATCAGACTGTTATAAAGGCCGCAGTTATTACAATAACTACAATCATAAAAACTGAAAAAAAGGATCTGGATTTAAACTGTGCCCAAGATTATAAAACTGAGCATGGAAACCAGTCTCAAATCTCAAGCATCTGATTGGCTGAAATGGCGACCATTGTTGTAACTCACTCAAGGTCTTTCCTACTTGTAAGAGCCTACAGGGGTCCCACATGCACCCAAAAAATATGTATGTGTTTCATTTTCTGTAATAAAGGCACAAAACAAAGTGAGTTGAATGTATAGTGCGATTATATTAACCTGCCCATTTTGCATACATTATTCGGTGGTTGGTTGTGATATTTTTAACTTTATCACCAAAGCGTGAAAGTCGTCATTACCTCAACGGGAAATCCATTATTCATAAAGTATATAGGTGTCTTCTTTCCGCTAGGCAGGTATGAAAGCGGAATGGCTCAGTGGTAAAGTGCAGCATTCAAACGCTAAAGGTATGTGGTTCGAGTCCTGCTAGAGCCATTTTTGTTTTTATACTTTTTTACCAATCGAGAGATGTAGTGATTGACGCTAATATGGACAACTTTGTGATCAATCTTGCCGATGACAGCAGCGATGATGACGACAGTGACAGTGGCACTGACACCGCAAGTGAAACAGAACTGCTGTGATATGTTTAAAATATTTTGTACTGATATAATTTGTGACATGGAAATATCAATATTAGAATAAAAAGTCCATAAAAATAAATCAATAAAGCCCCAAAAAACCATAATATTTAAAAAAATACACAAATAAACAATAAACATCTACAATATAAAACGCAAATATTATAGGTCCAAGTACGACTCGAACCTGCGCCAAGCAGCAAACAAAAAAATGTTGTTTGCTATTTTCTGCCTTCCTACCAACTGCGCTATAGACGCATGTGGAAGTGAATGCAGTTTTAAAGATATACATACAAATGCAAAAGACCAGTCCAAAATAGCAAGGATATCCCCGTCTCAAAATAGCACGTTCAACCACTGTGTAATGTATGCATAATGGGCAGGTTAATATAATCGCACTATAATGCAGGGCGAGATGAAGAGCTGGGGGAGAGGTTACAATTTTTTTCCACACATATATTTATATGAAGTGCTGCCATTTTAAGCTGTTCCACATGGACATGTAGACTGGAAATGGAATAGGAAGCATTCAGAACTACTAATTTTATTTTTCAGAAAATCAATGCAAACTTGCATGTCTAAAGAAAGCATTTAGCCTATAATACATATAACTTAATAATCAATCCCCAATTGAACTCTCCCCCCACAATATTTTGGTCATTTGTCCAGTATTACTGCAAATCAAGGCCACTAGCATCAGCTAACTTATCAATTTGGTATTCCTTCCCATTTATGGGCAGAAGTGATGGCTTTTATGTGGCTTACTTATAATCAAGTTTGGAAATGGACCTCATATAGCAGTATGCTGTGATTTGATTTGTAGCCACTGATGTTAAGTAACAGTAATTCTTAACAATCCTCTATAGTCAACAAGGGAAATAATTGATAATTGCCTTCTTTTTTCCCTGCAAAAACCAAAACAATTAGACAATAGAATCTTTCTACTTCTGTGATGATTCTGAGGATATAATGACAGATGAAAGAAAAACAAATACATAAAAATCAAAGTGTATATTGAGTAACATTCATTAATTTGTTGTTGTATTACCATAGATGCATTTCCACAGGCCTCTGGAAAATCAGTGCACAATCTGTCTTTGTCATGTTGAGACAGAATGTCTCTTTTCTGGAGGATTTATTGGTCAATCAGAACCCGAGTCCCCCAAAACAGTTACACACATATAAGATATTAATATTCTTTTTCTATAGCATGTGCATCCACAACAGAAGAGCTTCTATAAAGAGATCATATAAATACAGCTCAGGTACTGACTTTTGAATTATATAGAATCAATATATTCCAGTATGTTAACAAAGTTTCAGTGATAAGAACCATCCCTAAACTGACAACAGAACAGCAAGAGCTATCATCTCTACACTTGACAAACACTTCTTTTAAAAGCTGTATAGAAAAAGGAAAATAAAATTTCTGAGCTGGAGACCAAGAGAGGAAATCATGGGAGAAATAAGAACAAGGACACAATATTTGGTCATTTATCATGGTAACAAAAAGATTATTTTTGAAACTTCACATGTGAACCCTTCATTAGAACTAAAGTCTATGAATTAAAGAGAACCTAAAAGAACAGGAGTCAGGGTCACCAAACCATTATTTTGCTCTACCTGTAATGACTGAGATTTTGTTCTATACCCATAAAGACTTGGAATGTGTTCTATACCCACAATGACTTGGATTGTGTTCTATACCCACAATGACTGAGAATGTGTTCTTTACCCACAATGACTGAGAATGTGTTCTATACCCATAATGACTTGGAATGTGTTATATACCCACAATGACTTAGATTGTGTTCTATACCCATAAAGACTTGGAATGTGTTCTATACCCACAATGACTGAGAATGTGTTCTATACTCATAGACTTGGAATGTGTTCTATACCCACAATGACTTGGAATGTGTTCTATACCCACAATGATTGAGAATGTGTTTTATACCCATAATTTAATAAAGGCTTGGAATGTGTTCTATACCCACAATGATTTGGAATGTGTTCTATGCCCACAATGATTTGGATTGTGTTCTATACCCACAATGACTTGGAATGTGTTCTATACCCACAATTACTGAGAATGTGTTCATACCCATAAAGACTTGGAATGTGTTCTATACTCCCAATGACTTGGAATGTGTTCTATACCCATAAAGACTTGGAATGTGTTCTATACTCCCAATGACTTGGAATGTGTTCTATACCCACAATGATTTGGATTGTGTTCTATACCCACAATGACTTGGAATGTGTTCTATACCCACAATTACTGAGAATGTGTTCATACCCATAAAGACTTGGAATGTGTTCTATACTCCCAATGACTTGGAATGTGTTCTATACCCATAAAGACTTGGAATGTGTTCTATACTCCCAATGACTTGGAATGTGTTCTATACCCACAATGACTTGGAATGTGTTATATACCCACATTGACTTCGAATGTGTTCTATACCTATAATGACTTGGAATGTGTTCTATACCCACAATGACTGAGAATGTTTCTTATACCCATAATGACTTGGAATGTGTTCTATACCCACAATGACTGAGAATGTTTTCTATACCCATAATGACTTGGAATGTGTTCTTTACCCACAATGACCGAGAATGTGTTCTATTGCAATAACAACTACAAATGAGTTCTTCATAATCACTTAGAATGTGTTCTTTAACCAAACTGACTGAGATTGTGTTCTATATCCAAAATGACTGAGAATATGCTCTATACCCACAATGACTGAGAATATGCTCTATACACACAATGACTGAGAATGTTTTCTGTATCAATAATTACTGAGAATGTGTTCTGTATCAAAATGACTGAGAGTAGATCTGTATTATTCCCATAATGACTGAGAATGTGTATAACCTATTATGACTGAGGGTAGATCTGTATTATTCCCATAATGTTTGAGAATGTGTATAACCTATTATGACTGAGAGTAGATCTGTATTATTCCCATAATGTCTGAGAATGTGTATAACCTATTATGACTGAGGGTAGATCTGTATTATTCCCATAATGTCTGAGAATGTGTATAACCTATTATGACTGAGAGTAGATCTGTATTATTCCCTTAATGACTGAGAATGTGTATTACCCCCATAATTACTCAGAATGTGAATTGTCATTTTCTCAAGGGGTCTGTGTTTTCTCTGATTTACATGAAAGAAGCACTGATCATATACAAATGATGCCACCTTCTTTAAACTTTGGGGACTGATGTCAAAATGATGCTGGCCTCAAAGGCATGGTTTGGTGGCAAAAATGACATTATATTATGTGTTCATTGTTAGATTTCAAACATAGCTTGTTTTAAGTGCACCACCAATTGCTATAATAAATGGTACACAATTTCTTTATTTTCTTTGTAACAACTCATAAATGTTACCCAATCATGGCTTAAATAACCATGGAAGTTGCATAAACATAAGTAATACCAAAACATGCATAAGAGTGGCAACTGCCATCTTTATTCATATATAGTTAAAACTGTTGCACTCAGCCCACGACAATAATAAAGTCTTTAATGCAATGAAAATGAAGCATAATCGATACATTGCATTTGATTAATTCAATTCCATAATTGAGTAATATCCTCCTCCGTTTGTTGCAAATAGCTACAAATGTGACTGCTTAACACACAGTTCACTTTTCACTTTAATTCTTTCAGCTATTTTCACTTAATACTGACAATTTAATTTGCACATGACCTGGAAATCTCCCCGGAGAATTCACACAACAATGAGCAATTATATCTTTAAAACTTCACTAAAATGGAAACAATTTACTCAAAGAGAATCCTGCAAAATGTAATGTTTGGCATTAATCCACTGAAAACAAATTAAACTGAAAACAGTCACTTTGCCATTTTTGGCATCAATCCGCTAAAAACTAGAATGTGTCCCACTCCTTCAACAACATTTGTAATAACAAAGGGCCATAACTCTGGTAAAAATGGCCACAGGAAAAAATTCCTTTCATTACGATCATCTACACTTCCTGCTTGATCATCTGTGCAAGTTTGAAAGAAATCCCAAGATAGTTTAGGAGGAGTGAATGCCACAAGATTTGGAGGACTTACATACAGATGCACGTACGGACGTATGGACGAGTGCAACTCTATATGCCTCACACTTCGTGGAGGCATAAAAAATTTAAATGCTATCACAGTGGTCAGGACTAAATCATTTAACACTGTACTCCATATATAGGGATTTTTATCACATGTGCCACCAGGGTAGATCCAGATCAGCCAACACATCAGTACCTTGGTCAGAAATAACCTTATGACAGCCGAACACGGCTATGCTGGGTGATCTGGATTTTGACTGTTTTCATATGTGATAAAAGGCTAGATTCGTGGTTATGGTTAAAAAATAAGTTGTTTGCATCTGCCCAATCGCCTCACAAAAATCTGCCCAACTCAATTTTTCTTTTGAAGGTGTTTTTGCTCCACACACAGGAGGAAAAAAAATCTGTGCCTAGCTACCAACTCCGAAAATTCTGGGCCGGGTAACTGTAAACTAACAATATTTAAGGTTCGTTGTGAGTTTTTGTTTCCTCTGAATCATACAAGCAGTAACAAAGTCCTCAGCCAGCCAGCACCAAATGATGACATAGGATGTCTTTTGTTGAATCTAAATAGTAAATAGATGATGGTGATCATCCCTATGATTTTTCGTCCAGAAATCATGTTTACAACTCTGCTGGTTTCCGGGCTAATCCTCATTATAAAGTATCTCTTGATAAGTATTGTAACTAACATGGCAGCAGCTAAGCCTTCATTAATTTTCATTCATCAGAAACCATTGATCAACACAGTTCTTAGGATTGTAAGCCTTTCCTCCATATGTACACCTTTATGGCATGCAGAAACTGTGTAGATCCAGATCAGCCAACACATCCAGCCCTTAAGATCAGGATCTGCACTGTTCATTTTTTGACTGATTAAGTTAGTTCTGCCCAAAACGCGCAGATCCTGATAAGACAGCAAGGATGTGCTGGCTTATCAGGATCTACACTGTTCACATATGCGAATAACGGTGTATATATGAAGTAAAGGGTTAAACTTCTTGTGAAACCAAGTTTATCACTGCTTCATTGGTGGATTTACTGGCATGTCCTGACCCTTTTTTGCATTACTGGGTTGCTTTGTGAAACAATGTCATTAACCCTTTACTCTATATATGACTTTAAACAGGTGTGAGAACCCTGTCGATCCAGATCAGCCGACACATCTGTCAATCTTATCTGGATATTAACTGGTTGTTTCTTGGTCAGAAATAACAGGATGAATCTTAAAGTGAACAGTGTAGATCCTGATCAGATGGCATGAATGTGCCTGATGATCTGGATATACGCTGTTAGCCCATGCAATACAGGTGTATCTATAGAGTAAAGGGTTTACATACCTACAGTCACATTGCTCATAATCTACATCAATTTAGTGAAGTAAACAATACAGACCTGAAGGTGGAGAACACAACAATTATGATGATATAACTTTATAAGGTATGATGCCTCAGAGAGAGGTATTTTTCGACAAAACATTAACTCGTACTTCCCATAAGAACCATCCTACCACGACTTGACAAGATGGTGACTACTGGAAATATATGCTGCAACATTGTAGTATACCATTGTACTTACTACAGCATAATACTATAATAAGTTTTTATTAAGTTTTCAACATAAACAACAACATCAGTCATTACTTGGGAAAAATGCTAAAATTGTGAAAGACAACATACCTTTCCCTCGCTTGTGTCAAGGTCATATGTAACCATGTCAACATATTTCTTAAAACTGACACTTCGTTTCCGCCTTCGTTTTCCTCGATAGCTCCACCATGAAAACATTACTTTCACACATATAACAAGCCTATGTCGGAAAATCATCGCTTCTAAAGTGAAATTATTCCCCTCATTTACAGCAATTCACAAAATATGCTCTCTATATCAACATATTCACGCCATTGTTATCAACGACTTTGTTTAGGTCCATTCATTATTCATAATCAGAAAATTGTGAAATTTTGCCAATTTTTCTTGTTTCAGAGAAGGTCAACAGAACACCAGAAAAGTCCCATAATTAAAGCAATATTGAGTTTTCAGCTCCTAGGGATCTATGTATTGTGCTATGCAATCAGTGAATTATTCTCTACAGATACTATTGAACAAAACTGCAAATCTGTACTATATAATCACCTGTCTTAACTCAGAGCATCAGAATTTCTATCAATCTGCAATATTTCCCCAGCAAAGGAATTCAATTTCCAAATACTCAATAGAAATTATTCAAAATTTGGAACCAGTTGAAATATGTAACACATTCGTTTGACAAGGCCATTAAACAGCAAAGAATGAATATAAATTAATTGATGGATGACAGTTCACAGATGCCATTGTATCAGGCTGCCTTCTGGGAAACATAAATCCTGCCAGCCATTTCATCAAGAAATTCCATCCCGAAAATAAAAGCTTTTAAGTAAAAAAATGGTGGTTTAGGAAAGAAAGTGGTTTTTGCTAATGCTATAAGAAAGGATTATAAACGGTCCCTGGATAAGGAATGAAATGACTTATTTATCAGCATACAGAAATCTGAAGAAAATGTGGAAGTTTTTACAGATGTGTTCTGGAGAACACAAGGTGAAAAACTAAAGTCAATTCACTGTTAAACAAGAAAAAGTCGTCGCCACGCGCCGAAAACCAGGTTTTCATTTAATACTTATACTTTTGTAAAGAAAATATCTGATATAAAGAAACTGAACTTCTTTTTTTAGCAACATTGACCTTGATCTTGATCACAGACTTCTGAGTAGAAATCCCGAGTTGCGTCTTGGTATCAGCTACCCAAAGAAAGTTTGGTGTCAATAGATCACAGCTAACCCAAGTAATAAGGAGAAACCTAAATTTTTATTTTTAGCAAAAATGACATAGACCTTTATCACAGACACCTGGGTATCAAACCTAAGTAGTGTCTTGATATAAGCTACCCACAAACCAAGTTTGGTGTCAATAGGCCAAAGAAAACTCAAGCTATTGAGCAGAAACTGAATTTCAATTTTTAGCTAGATATTAGATACCAACACTAAGTTCCACATAAATATACCAAAGCAAACTCAAGTTATCGAGGGAAAACTGAATTTCTATTTTTAGCAACAGTGACCTTGACCTTGATCGCAGATACCTGTGGCAATCCCAAGCTGTCCTTTGATATTAGCTACTCATATACTAAGTTTGGCATCCAGAGGTAAAAGCAAACTCAAGTTATTGAGGGTAAGCTGAATTTCTATATTTAGCAAGTGACCTTGACATTTATCACAGACACCTGGGTAACAATCGCAAGCTGCCTGTTGATATAAGCTACCCACAAACCAATCTAAGCGTCAACAGGCCATTTGGCATCAACAGATAACATTCACAAAATACTTAACAAAAAATCTAAGTCAAAAAGGGGCATAACTTTTGCAAAACACAATCAAAACCCCTATGAAACTTGACCTGATAATTGGTACTGAGATGTCAAACAATTATGTAAAGTTTTAAAGTTATACCTTGAATGGTAACTGAGAAAAGACAACTTCACAAAAAACTAAACACAATTTTTAAGTGAAAAAGGGGCATAACTTTGTCAAAATAAGTCAGGGATAATGAAACTTGTCCTCATAATTGGTATTCAGATGTCAGATAACTATGTTAAGTTTCAAAGTTGTACCTTAAACGGTTACTGAGAAAAACACAAATTTCACAAAAAACTTCACAAAATTTCTAAGTGAAAAAGGGGCATAACTTTTTCAAAATACAGTAAGGGATTATGAAACTTGTCCTGATAATTAATATTGATATGTCAGACAACTATGTTAAGTTTCAAAGTTGTACCTTGAACGGTAACTGAAAAAAACACAACTTTAACAAAAAACTTCACAAAATTTCTAAGTGAAAAAGGGGCATAACTTTGTCAAAATACAGTCAGGGATTATGAAACTTGTCCTGATAATTGGTATTGATATGTCAGACAACTATTTTAAGTTTCAAAGTTGTACCTTGAACGGTTACTGAGAAAAACACAACTATAACAAAAAACTTCACAAAATGTTGACGCCCGCCCGCCCAACGACATACCCCAATCTAATAACCAGGATTTTTCTAAAGAAAACCTGGTTAAAAACTGGACAGTCAATGGACTGAACACATCCTTTGACTGAACACATGTGCTGAAGACTATACAACTGAGATTGCAGACCAGTCTCCATTTCATCCAATCAGATGCTTGAGATTTGAGACTGGTCTCCAGAAAAAAACACGTCATTACGAACCTTTACCCACCCAGCCTGTTTGGTCACTGAGAAGCACATGACCGAACACAATTAGTCACTGAGAACCAGTAAAGTGAATAAAATTCTGCCCTAACACCTTTGAACTGTCACAAGGAACTTGAGTAAACCATCCAGTCATAGAACTAAACACATTTGAGAACATTAATTTCATTTTCAATTTGAGAATTGGTAGCCAGCTTGAGGACTGAACACATTTGGTCACTTAGAACTGGTACCCTGCCTGAGTACTGAATGCATTTGATCACTGAGAACCAGTACCCAGCCTGAGGACTGAACACATTTGGTCACAGAACTGGTAACCAACCAGAGAAATGAACTCTTGGTCACTGAAAACTGGTACCCTGTCTGAGGATTGAACACATTTTGTCACTGAGAACTGGTAACTAGCCAGAGCACTGAACACATTTGGACACTGAGAACTGGTACCCAGCCTGAGGAATGAACACATTTGGTCACTGAGAACTGGTACCCAACCTGAGATAAGAACACATCTGGACACTGAGAACTGGTACCCAGCCTGAGGAATGAACACATTTGGTCAATGAGACAATGAAAATGGGTACTCAACCACAAGACTGAATACATTTTTTCACTTAGAATTGGTACCCTGCCTGGGGACAAAACACATCTGGTACATAGCTAGAGGACTTCTAGGGAACTTAACACATATGGCCACTGAAAACTGCCAAGAAACTTAACACATTTTGTCACTGAAAACTGCTTGGGAACTGAACACATTTGGTCACTGAAAACTGCTCGGGAACTAACACATTTGATCATTGAAAACTGATCGGGAACTGAACACACTTGGTCACTGAAAACTGATAGGGAACTGAACACATTTAGTCACTGAAAACTGCCAGGGAACCGAACACATTTGGTCACTGAAATCTGCCTAGAAACTTAACACATTTGGTCACAGAAACTGCAAGGGAACTGAACAATTGGGACACTGAAAACTGCTAGGGAACTGAACACATTTGGTCAATGAAATCTGCCTAGAAACTTAACACATTTGGTCACTGAAACAGCAAGGGAACTGAACACATTGGGACACTGAAAACTGCTAGGGAACTGAACACATTTGGTCAATGAAAACTGCCAGGGAACTTAACACACTTGGTCACTGAAAACTGTCAGAGAACTAAACACATTTGGTCACTGAAAACTTCCAGGGAACAAAACACATTTGGTCACTGAGAACTGATTTCCTTGCATGAGGAATGAACACAATTTGTCTATTAGAATTGGGTAATATGACCTAACACCCATGAGGAATGAATGTACCAGATGACCTCTGCTGATGCACTTCCAGATATTATTGTATCCAGTTACTGTTACCCTAAAAACTTCAGATGCATGCTTGACCCAATAGTAAATTCAGAAATTGATGAAAGGTTGTAATGGAAGTCTATGGAAATTGAATTAGTGGTATGTAACCTTATGTTGTGATTATACTGACTTGACTATACTACAGTGCCATATGTGTATATAATTGATGGTATAAAACTTTCAGACAGTCATTTATGGCACTTGAGAGCCAATTTTTCCATTAAATTGCAATATGTATCATCTACAGATACACCAGTGCCAGTTTACAATACCATTTTTAGTATTGGTTTGTTTACTTAGTTTGGATGTTCTGTGTTACTGCCTTTCCTGGAGGAACTGGTGGTGGAACATAATAGATATGCTCCAAAGATTGTTACATAAAATTTTAAAAGGAACATAGTTCTATAAAAGTTAAAGTGACATTTCTTCTGCACTGCACATCTTCTCAATGAACTTTTGAACAATAAAAGGAACATAGTTCTATAAAAGTTAAAGTGACATTTCTTCTGCACTGCACATCTTCTCAATGAACATTTGAACAATCTTTAAATTCCCTATTAGATTTGAAGTCACATGCTCCTGATTAGCATTTCACATTATAAACTCAAAAGGGACATAATTCTATACTTAAGGTAGAGTTTTGGTTCTTGAATACTTTTCATTCCCGTTTATCAATATTCTTATGGCGTGTGGAACGTTGCAAAATTCAAAAAATATTTTTATGTGATATAATTTTCTATTTATATTTAAACATTTTTCATTTATGTTGTAAAAAATAATATTTATATGGTAAAAACCAACATTTATATTGTATAAAAGTATTTATGTTCTATATTTTTATTTATATTTGAAACGCACATATTTATATGGTAAAAATAAATTTTATGTGGTATAAATCCCGCATTTGTATTCGATAAAGTGAACAAAAATTTATGTTCAATAATGGCATCATGGGATACTATATTAATAACATTTGTAACGCACGATTTCATTGGACCACGATATTCTACGCGGAAAACATGGCTGCCTCCACTAGATGTGTACAACCACAGGTGCTTGGAAGACGGACCCCGTTTTCTCCAAACTGGCCGCCCCCTCCCCCCAAAAAATAGTGCAATATTTGTTTCGATGCCGATTTTTAAAAACTGTGTTTACATTTTGGCTTGACAAAATAGGATCGGGATTATTTACCTTCTCGAATCGTATATAGTCGGGACACGAATTTTCAGAGAACTTGGTATTTGATAGTAAATTCGGTATGGATAGACTGATATCGATCCCAATCTATCAAAACAAAACTAAAAAGAGTTTATGTAGTATAGACCATGTGTAGACCCTATTCTTTTTTTTGGGGGGGGGGGGGGGGTGGGGGCGGCTAGTTTGGAAAAAACGGGGCCCGTCTTCCAAGCACCTGTGGTTGTACACACCGTTTAGAGGCAGCCATGTTTTCCGCGTAGAATATCGTGGTCCAATGAAATCGTTCGTTACAATCATTACCCAAGATGCAATTATTGAACAAATATTTTTGTTTGCTTTGTATAGAATATAAACATGTAATTTTTACAACAAAAATATTTTTACCATATAAATAAATACGTTTTGAATGTAAATACAAATATTGAACATATTTTTATACAATGCAAATGCGGAATTTTACCACATGAATATTTATTTTTACAACATAAATACTTTTATACAATATAAATGCTGATTTTTACCATATAAATATTATTTTTTACAACATAAATGAAAAATGTTTAAATATAAATAGAAAATTATATCACATAAAAATATTTTTTGAATTTTGCAACGTTCCACACGCCATATATTCTGATTTCATTTATTTCTTTTCAATATAAAGATATCCTCAGGACTAAGCGTGATATACAGACAGATAGCAAAGCAGCGACTATAAACTCCCTTAACCCTTTCCTCCATATATACGCATTTTTATGCATGTGCGACCAGAGTAGATCCAGATCAGCCGGCACATTTGTGCCATCTGATCGGGATCTGCACTGGTCCCATTTTGGTCAGAAATAACCTAATGGACGTGCCGGCTGATCTGGATCTAAACTGTTCGCCCATGCAATAAAGGTGAATCAACGGAGAAAAGGGTTAAAAATTTTCAGCAGCATAAAAATGTTCATACTTATTGATGATACACAGATTCACAACTAAAATGATGCCATTGATAATTTATTTATGGGGTGGGAATGCCCCAAGAACACTAGACTAAATCTTTGACTTGCTTCATAGGTTGATTGATTTTTAAGGCTATATGAGTCTAGCAGACATTACTGACAGCTCACTGAGCAGTCTACTCTCTAACATGTCAAATATCATTTAATTAATAAAGTAGTCTACCATTATTATATGAATGAAGTTTGCTAAATTCTACAGTAGTAGAAGATCAATTAACTAAAGCTCTCACTAAACACAACACTAAACACAATAACCTGCTCCCCCCCCTCCCCCACAATAATGCATCCCATTCATTTCCCCCCACCCACTGATTTCAACATTTGGCTTAAATGGCTCTAAACTGGTGAAAGTCTGGCATGAATAAAATTGAAAAACTAGAATGTTGTGTTCCGTGGAACACATGTGTCGCCTGCATGGAAAAAGTTGAAATGTGGGCCTATGTTTAATCATATATAATAAAAATATTTTATTTAAGTTGATTTCAATACTACACGACAAAACACATGTGTCATCAAAATTGCATTTAAAAGGGGAATAACTAAAATAATGGTGAAACCTGAGTTATCATCTTCAAAAATTGGTTTGTAAAAGCAGATGAGTTATTCAAAGTATTAAGTGAATTAATTGAACAAGTACTTTCCATTTTACAGGCAACACTAAGTTTCATGTTAAAGTTGCATTTGAAAGGGACATAACTCATAAAATATTGAAACTGGAGTTATCATTCTTGTTGTCACAGATGGCATTGTTCATGCTGATGATAATATATTCCAAGTATGAAGTGAATAGGACAAGTACTTTCAAAGTTATAGGCAACATTAAGTTTCAGGTTAAAGTTGCATTTGAAAGGGGCATAACTCAAAAAATATTGAAACTGGAGTTATCATTCTTGTCGTCACAGATGACATTGTTCATGCTGATGATATATTCCAAGTGTGAAGTGAATAGGACAAGTACTTTCAAAGTTAAAGTCAACATTAAGTTTCATGTTAAAGTTGCATTTGAAAGGGGCATAACTCAAAAAATTTTGAAATTGGACTTATCATTCTTGTCGTCACAGATGGCATTGTTTGTGCTGATGATATATTCCAAGTATAAAGTGAATAGGACAAGTATTTTCAAAGTTATAGGCAACATTAAGTTTCAGGTTAAAGTTGCATTTGAAAGGGGCAAAACTCAAAAAATATTGACACTGGAGTTATCATTCTTGTCATCACAGAGGGCATTGTTCATGCTGATAATATATTCCTAGTATAAAGTGAATAGGACAAGTACTTTCAAAGTTATAGGCAACATTAAGTTTCATGTTAAAGTTGCATTTGAAAGGGGCATAACTCAAAAAATATTGAAACTAGAGTTATCATTCTTGTTGTCACAGATGGCATTGTTCATGCTGATGATATATTCCAAGTACGAAGTGAATAGGACAAGTATTTTCAAAGTTATAGGCAACATTAAGTTTCAGGTTAAAGTTGCATTTGAAAGGGGCATTACTTAAAAAATATTGAAACTGGAGTTATCATTCTTGTCCTCACAGATGGCATTGTTCTTGCTGATGATATATTCCAAGTATAAAGTGAATAGGACAAGTACTTTCAAAGTTATAGGCAACATTAAGTTTCAGGTTAAAGATGCATTTGAAAGGGGCATAACTCAAAAAATATTGAAACTGGAGTTATCATTCTTGTCGTCACAGATGGCATTGTTCGTGCTGATGATATATTCCAAGTTTGAAGTGAATAGGACAAGTACTTTCAAAGTTATAGGCAACATTAAGTTTCAGGTTAAAGTTGGGGGACTACGGGATGACGGCACAGATGACGACGACGACGACAACGAAGACTACGCCGCCGGACAAAAGGATCCCTATGTGTCTACCTGCTATCGCAGGTGACACAAAAAGGACAGAAATTTATAGACAGAAATATCATATGTTCTGATATATGGCTGGAATCACAATTCATATCCAGATTAATCTGTTAAAACCTTTCATGCTTATTGATGGCTGTCAATCCACCAAGTTTGCAGACTGACACATTTCAACTAGTTGTTTGCATATTATCTATTTCTGTCACTTTATTTTCCTGGAATTGTCTGGTATTATGGGAGTTTCCCTTATATTAAACCTTAAGCATCTACTCCACTAGAATTATTGACAACTGCACTTTCAATGGCTTCAAATAACCAATATCTGATTTTCAGTAAAAGCTTAATTAAAATTGTCAAATAACATTAGAACCATATTGATTATTTTAATTTTAATCACCCCCTCCCCCACAAAAAAATTCCCCTTGACTCTTGCCCATGACTTTCACAAATGAAAATCCTACAAGAAATCATGACCTATTCACTTTAAAAAAGCCAAAAGGTTACATTATTATTTCAATCTTAAACCTCAAATTTAATTTGCAGACAGAGAAAAAACTATTACAAAATCTTGTGGATGACAAAAAGAAAGAATGATTATGGTAACCACAAAGCAAAGGAAATGTCTTACGACTGGGTCTCAAAAATTGACTATAATAAGATTTCACTGTTAATAAGTTCTGTGAAATGTAATTATTTGTTGAGGATTATTTTACGATGATTCTGTGCCAGGAAAGCTCCGCTACGAATTTCTCCCCAAAAAACGCAACCCTTTATAGTATGGATATGGCTCATGTTCCTTGTGCGCCTAGTGTAGATCATTATCAGCCTGCTCACACATGCAGTCTGACCTTAGTCTACACAATACAAGTTTTGGTTAAAAATGTCCAATGAATATACTAGTGACTAGAGTAGATCCTGATCAGTCAGTCTGGATGTTGCAGGCTTAACAAGATCAACTATGGACGGACATGTGCGATGTCTGGTGAGTAAGGGGATATAATCCACTCATTCTGCTTTCTCGTTATTATCATGTCACTGAATTACAGACTTCTTTTATACAGTATTCTCTGGTTATCAGGCTACAAATAATATGGTAGCATTTTTTACAAATAATTATACAAACATTAATTTGGTGCTTTTTGTTTGATGCAGTTTAATCTCACAGGAAATATCCTGGAAATATCCGATCTATAATTTCATGATTAACTGCGGCAACTTCCATATTTAAGCAATTCATAAATGTCAATTTCGTGCAACTGATTGTTCAAGAGCGAATACTTTATAATGACATCACAGATAGCTCTTCATCAATAAAAGAGCAAAGTGAAATTGCAGCTGTAATAAAACATTACTAGGACATTAAATTCAATAAGCTACAATTTTTACTATTTCTCCTTTCATTTTCAAGACGAAGATGTAATTGATTTTCAAAAAATTGTTCATTTGCTTGTTTTACAATTATTGTTGCATTAAAACACAATATATAGAATATTACTTTTAAACTCTTAACTTCATATAAACTTGTTTTAACACATGTGCTTCCAGAGTAGATCCAGATCAGCTGGCACATCAGTGCAGTCTGATCTAGATCTGCCATGGTTACATCTTCCTCAGAACTAACCTAATGAATTTTTAAAAATGGTGTAAATTCTGATCAGGGCTTGAGGTTATAAAACTGAGATTGGAAACCAGTCTCAAATCTCAAGCATCTGATTGGCTGAAATAGCACTGGTCGGATGTGCCAGCTGATCTGGATCTATACTGTTCGCCCAAGCAATAAAGATGTGTCTATGGAGGAAAAGGTTATGAATATTGTTCAATGCTATTTTTAACTCTTGCTCAGCCTTGGTCCCACTTAAAAACATCAGACAATCACTCAAAAAAACCATCCATTAATTGCTTAACAGAGGTAAGTCTATTACAATTTAAGAAATTTTTGTAGATTAGCGCTTTACTCCATATATAAAGGTTTATCCTATGTGCAAACAGTGTAGATCAGCAAGAGCATCTGTGGCATCTGATCAGGATCTACACTGTTCCATTCTTGGTCAGAAATAACCTTGTGAATCTCAATGTGAACAGTATAGATTCTGATCAGATGGCATTGATGTGCTGGCTGATCTGGATCTACACTGTTTGACTATGCGATAAAGGCCTATCTATTACATATATGGTTAATAACATTTCATCCTGTTTTTCTTTAAATACAACTTACATCCTAGCACATATGTACTTTAATTCCAATTTTCTAGACCAAACTCTCTAAGAGTAACCAATAACAACACAAAAAACCAACCAACATTTATATTTAAATAACCTAGAAATAGAGCAAACAGAATGATTAGCAAGAACATAAAAAGCAAATACATTATTATAACGTGACATTATTTCTGTGGATCGGAAATGATGCTGAACCATTGCAACTGCGGGTGACAAATATTGGACGGAGTATTTCTGATATTCTCCATTATCTCGGAGTATCAATTATTAATGTGGAGATTTTCCAGGGCCTATAATTTTAGCACAATTTAGACAGTACCAGTATGGGAAGAAAGTGCCTTTCAGCAGAAGCTGTCGCTGATTTATTGCCCATGTCTTCTCACACACAATATACGAGGCAGATTCTAATGGTCTGTTAGCTTCTTTAATCAGGCTTATGTGTAGTTAAGTCAAGATATCATATGGACAGTCATGAAACTTTATCAAGAACACCAGTTACAGCCAAGTTTTTGTGTTTGTCTAAATCCAGTGTTTTGTTTTCTACATGATATGAAAATGTTCAATGGATACTGTCATCTTTAACTTCTTTTATAAATCTTTACTCCATAGAAACTCCTTTATTGCATGGGTGAACAGTGTAATTTCAGATCCGCTAACACATCCGTGCCGACTGATCAGGATCTATATTATTTGCTTTTAGATTCATTCAGTTATTTCTGACCAAGATGTGAAAGTACAAATTCAGATCAGAAAGCACGGATGTGTTAGCTGTTCTTGATCAAACTCGTTGCACATGGAAAGTAATGGAGTAAAGGTTTCATCTTGTCTTCATACAATCTTCGGGATCATACAATAATTGTAGTCTTGCTTGCCCCAGGTCTTGGAAACCAGTGCCCGTTCATTGAGACCAGTCTTAAATCTCAAGCACATGATAGGTTGAATTTAAGACTCAGAATGGTTTTAAAACTGGTCTTCATTCTGGTCTTCTCATCTTGGGCCTATTGCCCAATATTTTAAAACTGAAGACCAGTCTCAAATCTCCAACATCTGATTGGTTGAAATGGAGACTTGTCAGATGGTTGAGGTTTGAGACTGGTCTCCAATCTAAGTTTTATGATCTTGGGCCCTGATAATGTTTAAACAATGAATTAGAGCTGAGATTTTAATCTGATCCTATTGTATAATTGATTTTAGTGATATTGGGGCATTGGTTTAAATATACAGACTTACACTGGATCAAAAATGAGATCTGTTATCAATGGGACAGTTTTGTAATTCTATTACTAAAATTTCTGTTTTCCTAAAATAATCTCAACAGAAATATAATTTAAAGGACATTCACTTTTCTGCACTCTTTATAAAATCATTATCAAAGACAGTCTTGAATAATAATTTAAAATTCAGAAGGAAAGCTAATTAAGCTCTAAAATGAATCACTATCATATTTCCATATTAACATTGGAATGCACAGTGTGTAAAAACAATGCCAGTTTTATATTTTTCATGTCAGGAATAGTAATTCTGCAAAATAATTCAGAATATTGTTGTATCAAGTAATCCTGTTTCGGTAAATGAAGTAGTTTGCAATAAATCTGTGGAGAAAATTACTTGTGCCATAGTGATAATTGGGTCCACTGCACCCAAGGGAGAAAACTGCTGGAAGAAAAACCAATAGAACACTGTCTTTCCCTCCCACACACTCCTCCAATAAGCTCAATATTGTTGGAAATGATTCAGTAAATATAAGCTTAACTTGTTTAGTTTTCCAAATGTAAAACGCTGCTTTAAATCACAGTAACTACAAGTTACACAGTTTGCTGATTGGCCTAGGCTGTCAAAACAGGGAGAAGTTTGGTGAAGTTATCCGGCTTTATTAAGCAAACACAGTGAACAACAACTGCCTTGGCTTAGCAGGAGAATTTGAGAGCACTTAGGAGCATTAGTCTCTAAATTCAAAATTTCCAGCAAATGAAACTGCCTATAATAACAATTCTGTAATGTTCAGAATACTTTCACCACTTTAACACTGAAGAATTCAAACAAGAGCAAAAAGTACCAAGCCAAAGGTTAAGAGAGATCTCACTGATGACACAACGCTTGGCTCAGCTGAGTGAGTTCCAGTCTGGAGATTCTGGGATCAACATTGTTCTGAACTTGGTAAGGTTTAATGGGCAATAGCTCAAGCCAAGATTTGGTGATAACTTTATCCTACAACCAAGATCTATGAAATAATAAATAGCCACTGGTGATATATCGCTATGCCCCTCATGATATATCCTTGCGCATCAGAACTCCGCCCCATAATCAATCCTGCAATATATCACTGGTGGCTATTAATAATTTCAATTCTAACAGTTATATAATTTACAGAGCTTCAAGAATAATGGTACCACTTCCCTGTTCGTCAAGGGGTTTATGACGTCAGAATTAGGAAATAACATCAAGAAAGTTGCAATGTTAGAAACTGAAAGAATAATTTGCAGTTTATACAGTTTTAAGATAAATGAGGTCACTGTTGCTTTGTAAAAGTTTTCAGTTCCATTGGAAGGAGGGAAAAATCTGGCAGAACAAATATTTCCATCTAACTTAACAGTTTGGGCTTGTAAAAGGTAACATAATGGTAAGTATCATCACCTCTGATGTGCACTTTTGCACTTAATTAAGCCAAAAAGAGTATCTTACCGGAGGAGGTAGAGCGTTGTCGTCTTCATCATGATACGGGACTTGAGGGGGCGGCACAGCCCTAGGACCGACATTATTAGGCCGTGACTTCTCCTCATCCAGGTACGGTACTTGTGGTGGTGGAACAGGCTTTGGACCTACATTGTTAGGACGTGCGAACGAAGACGTCTGCTTCTCCACAACAATGTCTTCTGTCAGTTCTGGTGGTGGTGGTGGAAGCTCATCATCACTAACAGCAACCGGCTTCTGCAAGGGAGATCACTTATCTTACATAAATTAGTTTCTATAAGGAATGTGATATATATCTAAGGCTTGACTTCTTTTCACCTATAAAGGTTATTAATTATGATAACTGTAACAGATGGCTAGCTCTATAACCCTTGTGTGGGGCAAGTCCCACAACCCCATTGCTGCTAGTCCAGGTCCATGCCCATTGAAAATTAAAGAAACCTTAAACTAGTAAAATTTAATACTCCTGAATTGTTAGCCCACTGGCTAGCCCTAAAGTCCTCAAAGAGTTGTTGGCAGTCTAGCCCCACAATCAATTATGTGTCTAGTGAACAGCCCCACAGACCTGGAAGTATTTCCCTAACGACTCATCCAAAGAGCTCAAGTGTTAACCCATTACTCCACAGATATAGTTAATATCCTCCCATGTTCAACCAGTGCTGATCCAGATCAGTCTACACCGTTTACTTCTAATTGTAAAATAACCTACTGAATCTATCAGTAAACAGTGTTGATCCTGATCAGATTGCACATATATGCAGGCTAATCGGATCTATACTTGTCACATATGGGTACTTACGGGATTAAAGTAGAAATGATCAAGTAAAGGATTAAACAAGCAGCTTGAGGTACAACCCTTAATGTCAACCTAGAGATTTGCCTCTAAAACCAAAATAGCTAAGCAGCTAGCCTCACAAGCCCCAATCAAACCCATGCTTATAAAGTAGCAGTTTAACCCTTTACTCCATATATATGCCTTTATGGAATGGGCAAACAGTATCCAGATCAGCCGGCTTAGTGTGCTGTCTGATCAGGATCTACACTGTTTGCTATTTATAAGTTACATTTGACCAAAAGCACAGAGCAGATCTTGATCAGAAGGCACAGTTAAGTGGGCTGATCTGGATGTTAACTGTTCACCCACACAATTAAGGTGTATCTATGGAGTAAAGGGACAGTTTTATTTAGTTGCTAAGTGGTACCTCTGGTTTGAGAGTTGATGTGATGATCGGAGGTTCTTTCTCCCACTTGTTCACCATCTGCAATGTCTCCAGTGTTTTCTGACTGACATCCTTCGTCTCGTCTAACAAAGTTGTCTCGTAAAACTCTTGGATGTCTGAAAATAGACAATATCAACAGAAAGTTTACCCTTTACTTCATAGATTTGGCTTTTATCACTACAGCAAATAGTTAAGAGCTAAATGAGCCAGAACATCTGTGCCATCTGATCTGGATCTAAACTGGAAAACAGCATTCTGAAAAATTCGGATCAGTTTTTTTAAGACTTAGCACCAAAAGGTCAATCTGATAAAGTCTTATTTATCACACAACTTCAATGGGTGAATGTAGTAACAAGCCTTAAAGTTTTTATATAGAACAAGTTATATAATTATCGTGTCAGAATCACTATTTACTAGCATTGTCAAAATTCAAAACAAAGATTTATAAGAATGATCTACTTTCACCAGCTGCCCACTTCTGGCAAACAATCAGCTTCTGTAAGGAACTTCAGCATTCATTAAAATAATATCCATAAAACTGTAACTTCCTGACATGTTGATTATTCCCTACTGTATGATGAAATTTAACACCATCATCAAAGCCATTTTCAATTTCAATAAAATCATAATCTGAATGGAAAAGGCACCATTTAAGACATTCATTTACAACATATCATCAGTGTTTGAGCATGTAACATCCTCAGCAGAAAAGAGAAACAGTGAAAAACACATTTTTCATCCAAATAGCGAATAAATCTGGCAAAATTTAAATGTGACGCCACCAAAAATGTGCAAAACTGAGGTCATTGCAAAACTGTCTCCCTTAAAACTTCACCATCATACTGTTTTAAAATTTGAATAGACTCTACCACAGTTAAAATAATTTCTTTTTTTATTTATTTGTTTTGGCAACTCAGGAAAGGGTAAAATAAAATGTTATGTTGGGACCTGATACTGATACACTTGGTAGGACAGAATTACACACATTTCAATTTTGCTTTACTAGAAAAAGACAATAAATGTGAATTGTTCAGTATCTCTGGTAATGTATAAATGGAAAGGCATTAGCCTCATTTTAGATTGATCATTAAAGATGTTTTGTTTAATATTTCAGTAAAATAATAATGAACTGTAACCCTTACCCTCAACCAACATGCTTTATGTTCTAAGTAGATGATTTGCAAAGTATGTGGAAAGCCTTCACAGTAAAAGTTCCTTTTATGCAGCCACTCTTAATACTTTTTTGACAAACATTTTACAACATTTTTCAATAATTATTTTGACCATACCTTGTATAAATCTGATGTACATATCCATAGATCAAACTCTGTCCAAATTTCTTAATGTTGCATACATATGGTCAATGTAACAAAATTTGCATATATACTACATGTACCATGTCAATCATTTGAACTCTCCAAGAAAGTCTTGAGAGACATCATTATGGTATTTATGCACATGTCATGCTCACTTAATTATAGGACATTTCTTAGGATCTGGTTGGACCAATGTCTGGTGACTGTTTAGCCCGTGGACTTGATCCATATGGAGCAATGTCATTGTCAAGTAACTGAGGTCTGTTGACCAAATATATAGTTTATCTTCTCAAGCTTATTCGCTGTATGCCTGCATGAAAGTTTAGCAGATACTATGGTATTATTTTATTTTGCAAGGGTTAAATTTTTATGCTAGTTCAACAGTGCAAACTTTACACTGCTGAAATTTAAATAATGACATTGTGTGAATATGTGCGTACATGAATATGTCATTTGCTGCATTTGTGTGAAAAAATCATCCACAGAAAATTAAAGAATACCACAGTAGTGACTATTGATGCCTTTTGAACAGTTGGTTCTTTGTACCTCCTTTACACTAACACTATGTAACTTTCACCAGTGTCTACCTCTGGCACAGCAGTCAACAGAACAGTTTCAGCTAACATACCCCGTCTCAGAAACGGTGGGCTTCACAAGAGACCTTATTACTACAGTGTATGTTAGACCTAAAATTATCTCTTGATATATAGGTGCAATATAACCCATTAATCCATCCATGCCTTCTGATCAGGATCTACACTGTTCACTTTTTTGATTCATTAGATTGTTTCTGACCAAAAAGCGAACAGTGCAAATCCTGATCAGACTGTACGGATGTGCTGGCTGATCTGGATCTACATCAGAAACGCACCCATGGAGTAAAGGGTTAATATTGGCAATAACAAATACAGTGATCATGTCACGATCATAATCTGTCATACCAAATCATAATGAAATATAATTAAAGCAGACATTTTTCTATTAAACTCTGTAAAATGGACAAACTATCAATTGTTGCAGAATGAATTCTGCTGGCTTTCAAATATTCATAATTACAGTCGAGAGACAGTCTACTACTAGAATATGCAGAAATTAATTACAATTAAGTCACATTTTCTGCATATTATGACAGCCTTTGACTTTAACAGTGCTGGAACCATTTTCAAACAATATTAAAACATGTCATATCTCGCAGCTGCTGAATCGATATTAACTCCCACAAAATTGTTAGCTTTTGAAATACTAATTAACTTTATTCCATATATACAGGTTTTATCACATGTGCCACCAGTGTAGATCCAGCCAGCACATCTGTACCATTAACAGGGCACTTGGGCAATTTTGGGAGCCCATTATGGGCCCCACTCCCCTCTAAAATAGCATGTTTTTCACCTATCTCAGAAATAAACTCCCGTCCAATATGATATCTACAATAAAATTGAAATAAACTCCTGAAAATGCACGTAATTGATAAATTGATTTATTTGTAAGTCTGAAGTCACAGAATATACTATAGTCCGATTTTACGCATTGAGCAGTGAATGTACTTTTGTATTTATAGATTTTTGGAATATTCCACAAAATAGGGATGTTAGATATTCCCATCATAGCTCATTATGTTGAAATTGTACTGCTCTATAACAAAAGGTTTCATGGCCGTGGCTGTAACACTACTGATTTCTGGTAATATGACATAACGGTTGTGTGTTCGACTCCCATGAGAACATTTCTTTTTTTCTGTTTTTATTGAATGTCATTTTTTCAATACATTCATGAAGACACCGACAATAATGACATTAAACCATACAAATTTCGAGTAAGCTTTCATCAAGCCAGTTGATAGAATGTCGCGATCGTTGCTTACTCAAAACACAGTTTTGGGGCGATGCAAAACACTGGACAAAGTGGTTTTGAATTATGTAAATTATAAAAGAAACAGAATGTAACAACATGTGTTTACAGAACGCCAGGATTAACAATTGTCAACGCTTCTTTGGTACGGAGGTGTATGGGTTCAGGGCAAGCTGCTCAACAAAAATAATTATATTGTTAAGAATGGGATGAACATGAACAAAATTAAAAGGGGGTTGCAAAATATAAAAGATAAAACAGCTCAGTACTATTAAAAATAATATAATAAGAACTTAATTTAAATTATAGAAAGGAAATGAAAGACAAATATATAATGTTACTTTTATTGGATTTGAACATGCAATGTTTTGCTTCATAGCCTGATATCTTACCCACTGAGCTATTGCGTCGTGACTAAATATCTGCTGCTTTGAACAGGTTTTAATGTCATATAAGTAAAGTAATTTAACGGTAAATGACGCACTTTACCTATTTAGTATTATAACAGTGGACTTGTCCGAAAGGTCACAGCTCAGGGGTCAAAATCGAACTATAGCTTTTATAATCAGTGGTAGAAAACAGTGTTATGAGTAAGTGTGACACTTCAAAGTCAAAACATCCATATGACTTTAAATTCCCATTTTTGTCTTAACACGACACAAAATTCCCAGAAGGGTAAGGGTACCTGTCCCCAAAAGTTGTCTAGTGCCGTGATTAATCTGGATCTTCAATGGTCACTTCTTGATCAGAAATAACCTAATGAATATAAAAGTGAACACTGTAGCTCCAGATCAACTGTCTGATCCAGGGTTGAAGGTTATAAAGCTGAGTTTGGAAACCAGTCTCAAATCTCAAGCATCTGATTGGCTGAAATGGCGACTGGTCGCCATTTCAGCCAATCAGATGCTTGAGATTTGAGACTGGTTTCCATGCTCAGCTTTATAACCTTGGGCACTGATCTACACTGTTTGCCTGAGAAAAGAGGCAGTATTATTATAGAGTAAAGGATTAAACATAATCAAATACTGTTATACTACAGAAAAATCCTCCATCAAGATGGGAGTAAATTCTGAAAATCCTTTCATCTCAGATTTCAAAAAGGTTCCAATATGTTTGAAATAAAAATCAATTTGTATTTTACATTCATAATACAATGTACGTGGAAATATCTGGACAAGGGACTTTCAATAGAGATAATTCTATATAATAATCATCGCTGATCAACAAGTTTATCAAGGCTGAATGGTCTCATAATTTCTCATTTATTCAGACAGTTCTATATTAGATGTATCATCCTTTCAAGGGTTTGACATTTACTAATAGTTAACCCTTTCCTCCATATATATGCATGTGCGACCAGTGTAGATCCAGATCAGCAGGCACATCCATACCATCTGATCAGGATCTGCACCGGTGGCATTTTGGTGAGAAATAACATATTGAATAAAAAAACAAACAGTTTAGATCCTGATCAGACTGCACGAATGTGCTGGCCGATCTAGATCTAAACTGTTCGCCCACGCAATAAAGGTGTGTCTATGGAGGGAAGGGTTAATAATAATAGTACTTTATTTTTTGTATGTGCCAGAGGTGGCAGACTGCTTATATTGTCTATAGCAGTATTTCTGCATTACTTCATAATTATGTTTTTACAAAGTATCAATAATCAATCTCAGTTGTTTACATCTATTTAATCAAAAATGCTACCAATATTTGAATCATATGCCTCAAGGTGACCAAGGGTCAACAACCTGAATAAAATGTTAATGATCAATTTTATTGCATTTCATTAAGTCAACTCAAGTCAAAGTCTTTATTGGTGACAGTCATCTATTTCAGCTTGTTTTCTACAAGTCTTTCCTTTAAACAAACATAAATATATCATATTACAGCTGTAGTAAACTGTTTTACAACTTTTGTGACCACATTTTACTTTACTACGAGTCAATCAGGTCAGAACATAACATTCCTATTTTCAAATAGCAGACTCATAATTAATAACCTTTTTTTTTAAAATCTATGTTGTATGATTATTTTAAACAAATATCAGTATGTAAAACTGAAATTATTCTTAAAATTTAAGGTCTGAGTATAAAATCACTTATGACGAAAGTCAATGTTCTCATGTCATGTTACACTAGAACACTTTAAGAGACAAAATATATTTAACCCTTCAATCCATAGGATAACTGTTATAACAAGGGAAAACAGTGTAGATCCAGTTCAGCTGGCACATCGGTGCTGTCTGATCAGGATCTACACTTTCCCCTTATAGATTTATTTCGTTATTTCTGACCAAAGGCTTCCATTGTAGATCCTGATCAAATGGAAAAATTTACTTAAACTCTTTAGATCCAGATCATCCAACACATCAGTGACATCTGAACATGATCTATAATGTTCATTTTCATATTAATTAGATTAATTCTGACCATGAAACAGTGTAGATTCTGATCAGATGACAGATGTGCTGGCTGATCTTGATCTACTGTTTGCCATAGCAATACACAGCCTTATCCCACAGAGTAAAGGACTGAATTAAATTTGCGATCTTACTTGGTATTTTACCAATGCACATGCGATAAAACCTAGAGATATACTTGAAAAGGTTAACCCTTTCCTCCATTGATACACCTTTAAAGCCTGGGTGAACAGTTTAGATCCAGATCAGCCGGCACATCTGTGCCGGCTGATCTGAATCTACACTGGTCGCACAAGCTTAAAAATGCATATATATCAAGGAAAGGGTTTAAATTTTTAGTATTTTCTTCCTCTTTCCTTGTATAAGAATTTCTGCAAAAATATCTCCAGGTGGCTGACGACTCCAGACATATGCATGGTCCATGGTCATGTTTTGAAACTGTTCAAAATACACTGTTCCATCATGAAACCTACTGGGACAATGGAGAGCAATATATTGAGAGGTATCCCCCAGAATGATGTAACTCTGTCATGTGTGGAAGGAAAGATATGACATAAGTGAATCAAAGCACCGGCAACTGTCATAAGTTGACTGCCATTATCAATTGCCTCTTACACTGTAAATATACAGAGAACATCCTTATAATGGGCTTCTGGAATTATTTCGTAACATACCAGCGTAAACTTGAAGCTGATACCAATATTTTCTGTGTCTTTTACCCAAATATTATTGTAACACTGCGTAAAAATACAGGCACTAAGTATTTGTTTTCATATAGCGGAGAGAGATTTGATCAATTTTTATTCAAAGGATTTGTCAAGTAAAGGGAAATTCCATATAAATAATGTCTGGGTTAGCTAATGGGTAATTTGCAGTTCACTAATACTCTGATGAGAACTTTATGTAAGCCAGTGCGATAACAGGCAAAACCTATCACAAAATTATGATACATTTATAAAAATAACTAAATCCTTTACCCCATCATATAAACAGCTTTAATGCGTGGGCGAACAGTTTAGATCAAGATCATCACTGTTAGCTTTTTGATTTATTAGGTTACTTCTGACAAAAAAGAAAACAGTGCAGATCCTGATAAAATGACACTGATGTGCCAACTGATCTGGATCTACACTGTTCACAACACATGTTAAAATGTGTCTAATACATGTACAAGGAATAAAGGGTTAAAAATTTGATTTTTTATTTTTTTATTTAAACATTAAGGTAATACATGTATTTAAAACATCTTTAAAATTCTTCAAATACTTCAGTTTAACCACGACCTTGACATCAATTCTGTACTCCAGGTAAATGTAAACATGTGAAGTGTAAAGGTCAAATTTCAATGTACAAAAATACAACAATGACGATCAATATCTTATTTAACCCATTTTAATATTTAAGATTATTATTTGCTCTTAGTGCTCAGTGCTATGCGTAATCATTCATATTTGTAACATTGAAAACAAAGCCAAAGTTTTGATGTACTTTAAAAATATTGCTCTAGTTAACCCATTCCTGTACAGACACAACTTTATTGCTAGGGCGAACAGTTTAGATCCAGATCAGCCGGCACATCTGTGCCGTCTGATCAGGATCGAAACTGTTCGCTTTTTGATTCATTAGGTTATTTCTGACCAAAATGAACAATATTCATAACCTTTTCCTCCACAGACACATCGTTATTGCTTGGGCAAACAGTGTAGATCCAGATCAGCTGGCACATCTGTGCCGTCTGATCAGGATCGAAACTGTTCGCTTTTTGATTCATTAGGTTATTTCTGACCAAAATGCGACCAGTGCAGATCCTGATCATCCGTGCCATCTGATCTGGATCTACACTGGTCACACACGCGTAAAAATGTGTATATATCCAGGAAAGGGTTAACAGTCGCACAATGTTTATAGTATTTGTATAGTTCACCTGAAACAAAAAAGTCCAACAGAAGTCACTATAATTGTTGTCAGATGTTGATAATGTTTCAAGGCAATAAATACTGTTCTGTAAATGGACAATAAACAAACAGCATTTCAATTTTTTAACAGTAGGATTGATTTCGAGCAATGCCTAGAAATGCCTAGTCCTAAGACTATGTATTGACTCACCAGAAAAATTAGATTGCCTTTAAACCTTCTAACCAAGCAATGCTTGCAAAATCCAACTGTCCAAACTCACCTACAGTACACGCAGCGCGGATTTATTTTTTTCCACTCATCCCCGCGATTTTTTTCATTGCGGACTGAGTAATTTTCGTCCCCCGCAATACGCGGACTTCCACTCGTCACCGTGATCATGTAAATTCATCACGGTGATAAGCGGATGCCTCTAGGCAATCATTTACCGCCGCGATGTCGCGGAGGATCCGCGGAGGTAAATCGCGCGAACGTGGTTGCATTTTTAGGAACGACAAAGTAAAACAATTATTATTTACCGAACGCTAACACATTCCTTCATTTAAAATATATCCTAATCTTTAATTTATCGCTTTTATCAGATTTCAGTAATTATTGCATCACACAAGCTAAAAATGACACGCGCACACTACCAGGTAGATCAAACGTTTTTATAGTAAAGCCGAAATAAACACCGATGGTTGTTTTGAGCCGACGTCGTCTTTTGAAGTCAAACGTTTTAGATCAAACGTTTTTATAGCAAAGCCGAAATAAACACGGATGGATGTTTCGAGCAGACGACGTCTTTTGAAGTCGCGTTTGATGTTCCGCGGTATCGATTTTTTGCCTCCATACCAAATACTCAGCATGGTCATGTTTTTTGTAAGGGATACATGCGGTTTTTATAAGTTAACGGCTGTTTTTCAAATTATGCGGTTTATATATGTAATCATTAAAGATAAATTGAATAATATGCGGATTTCGTAAGAACAGACACAACCATCAAGGTAATTATTTTAACTTATTTAAATCATGCAAACTGGCTTTTACCAGTGTTTTACGTTTAATGGAAAAAGTGGGGTCCACAAATCGATTGTGTTTTATTTAATTACACGTTATATCAGATTGAGTACTTCAAGAAATACGTGTATCGGTAAAATCACCGAGACCGTAATGTGTGAAAAACTATGAAAGCCAGATGACATGTTTAAGATTCCCTTGGTAAAATCAGTGTCACCCTTAATTGGCAGCTTGGTCTCACCTGTCAAAGAGGGTATGTCACTTGACTAAGGTGTGAAAACTGAAAGCATGATGCAATGTTTGAGATTCTTATGGAATGTTTGACAAGATATTGAGATGACACGGTCGACTAAAATTTTATTTAAAACTCGCACATTTTGGTCAGAAGTCATTCCCGCGTACACATGTAATTTCATGTAAATAAGAAATTTAAATAAATCAGTGCATAAATGTGCGTCCGCTTTGGTTCGTGGAACGTCACCGGGAATCCCCGACGATGTCGCGCTGATAAATTTTTATTACCCACTGCAAAGCTGTGTCCGCGCCGATACGCGGACAAAATGATAATCCTGGTTGAATCGCGATGACCTCCAAGAGCTTGGCCGCGGTGATTTTCCCCCCAAACGAAATACCGTCCGCGGTGGTAGCACGGAATCTGTTGAATCCGCACTGCGTGTACTGTATACAAATTTATTCTGCAGTGCTATATCAAGAATAAACTTGATGACTACCAGTAAATCAACTATCATTGCAGGGTATTCACAGCCCCCCCCCCAAAAAACAACTAGAAATGTGTCCATAGGACACGGATGCCCCCGCTATGCATCGTTTTCAGATACTAAAGTGCAATGATGGGAATAATAGCATTTCAAAGACAGTGATGTTCGAGTAATTATAAGAATATGCATAAACTTGATGATCCAGTAAATTATTTGTATTTGTGGCACTGTTGTCTTCTCATTACAGAAATGTCTGAGAAGAAGTTGTTGGTAATGCAATGCAATGTCATAGTGAACATTTGTGCCAAGTTATTTTGAAATCCCTTCCTTCATAAAGAAGTTATAGCCCGAACAAGTAAATTCAAGTTTTAGTAACTGTGACCTTGACCTTGGACTTACAGGCATGGGTAATGTACGCAACACACCGCCTTATCATGGTGAACATTTGTGCAGGGCTTTTTCAGCCTGTCTCACAGGGCCAATATTCGGCCCCGTTCCCAATGCAAAATAGCGACCATTTTTCCCAATTTCAAGAAAAAAATTCCCTATCTCGTAAATTTATTCCCCTTTTGATCCGAAACGCCTTTTGCCTTTAAAAATTAACAAGAGGGCCATGATGGCCCTATATCGCTCACCTGAGTACAAAAGTACTCTCAGCTTGTGGTTTCAGACAAGAAGATTTTTAAAGTTTTTCCTATACAAGTCTATATAAAATAAGTGACCCCTGGGGCGGGGCCAATTTTGACCCCAGGGAAATAATTTGAACAATCTTTGTAGAGTTCTACTAGAGGATGCTAAATGCCAAATATCTAAGCTCTAGGCCTTGTGGTTTCAGACAAGAAGATTTTTAAAGTTTTTCCTATATAAGTCTATGTAAAATGAAGTGACCCCTGGGGCGGGGCCAATTTTGACCCCAGGGAAATAATTTGAACAATCTTTGTAGAGTTCCACTAGAGGGTGCTAAATGCCAAATATCTAAGCTCTAGGCCTTGTGGTTTCAGACAAGAAGATTTTTAAAGTTTTTCCTATATAAGTCTATGCAAAATGAAGTGACCCCTAGAGCGGGGCCAATTTTGACCCAAGGGAAATAATTTGAACAAACTTTGTAGAGTTCCACTAGAGGATGCTTAATGCCAAATATCTAAGCTCTAGGCCTTGTGGTTTCAGACAAGAAGATTTTTAAAGTTTTTCCTATATAAGTCTATGTCAAATGAAGTGACCCCTGGGCGGGGCCAATTTTGACCCCAGGGAAATAATTTGAACAATCTTTGTAGAGTTCCACTAGATAAATGCCAAATATCTAAGCTCTAGGCCTTGTGGTTTCAGACAAGAAGATTTTTTAAGTTTTTCCTATATAAGTCTATGCAAAATGAAGTGACCCCTGGGGCGGGGCCAATTTTGACCCCAGGGAAATAATTTGAACAAACTTTGTAGAGTTCCACTAGAGGATGCTAAATGCCAAATATCTAAGCTCTAGGCCTTGGGGTTTCAGACAAGAAGATTTTTAAAGTTTTTCCTCTATAAGTCTATGTCAAATGAAGTGACCCCTGGGGTGGGGCCAATTTTCACCCCAGGGAAATAATTTGAACGACCTTTGTAGAGTTCCACTCGAGGGTGCTAAATGCCAAATATCTAAGCTCTAGGCCTTGTGGTTTCAGACAAGAAGATTTTTTAAGTTTTTCCTACATAAGTCTATGCAAAATGAAGTGACCCCTGGGGCGGGGCCAATTTTGACCCCAGGGAAATAATTTGAACAAACTTTGTAGAGTTCTACTAGAGGATGCAAAATGCCAAATATCTAAGCTCTAGGCCTTGTGGTTTCAGACAAGAAGATTTTTTAAGTTTTTCCTATATAAGTCTATGTCAAATGAACTGACCCCTGGGGCGGGGCCAATTTTGACCCCAGGGAAATAATTTGAACAAACTTTGTAGAGTTCCACTAGAGGGTGCTAAATGCCAAATATCAGCTCTAGGCCTTGTGGTTTCAGACAAGAAGATTTTTAAAGTTTTTCCTATATAAGTCTATGCAAAATGAAGTGACCCCTGAGGCGGGGCTAATTTTGACCCCAGGGAAATAATTTGAACAAACTTTGTAGAGTTCCACTAGAGGATGCTAAATGCCAAATATCTAAGCTCTAGGCCTTGTGGTTTCAGACAAGAAGATTTTTATAGTTTTTCCTATATAAGTCTATGTAAAATCAAGTGACCCCTGGGGCTGGGCCAATTTTGACCCCAGGGCTATAATTTGAACAATCTTGGTAGAGGACCACTAGGTGATGCTACACAGCAAATATCAAAGTTCTAGGCCTTACGGTTTCAGAGAAGAAGATTTTTTAAAATTTCATGTTCAAAATCTACTTTTAACCTCTGTGACCTAGATAGGCAATGGACTGGAACCATTTGAACAATTTTGGTAAAGCTTCATGCAGGTAACATTCCTGCCAAGTTTCAGCAAGATTGGCCCAGGAGTTCAGGAGAAGAAGTCGTTTGAAGAAAAAGTTGACAATGCACGCACGGACGGACGACGGACGACGGACAAAAGCTCACCATGAGCACTTCGTGCTCAGGTGAGCTAATAAACGAAGAAACTATAAAAGCGAGACTTTTCAAATATTCGTGAATCGTTTTTTTACGTTTACTTGGCGATCTGTGAAAACTACTTTCCGTGAAATATGTTTGTACTGGTGTAAAAACCGGTATTTACCGTACCGCAAGTTGAAGATGGAGCGCGGCGCCCATAATTCCAAATAACTTATATTATGGTCAATTTTTGGTTAGAATATTAACAGAAATTATTTTTTTATTTTGTGAACAAATGTTTTTTCGCGATAATTGTTTGACTGAGTACAAAACAGAAAGGATGAATCAAAAATGGTATCAATCTATTCCTAACAAAGTTACAGCCCGGACAAGATAATTCTATTTTTAGTTACAGTGACCTTGACCTTTGACCGACAGGCATGGGCATGGTACGTGACACATCGCCCTGTCATGGTAAACATTTGTGCCAAGTTATTTTGAAATCCCTCCATTCATAACAAAGTAACAGCCCAGACAAGAAAATTCTATTTTTAGTAACAGTGACCTTGACCTTCCACCTAAAGGCTTGGGCATGTACGTGACATACCGTCTTGATATGGTGAACAATTATAACAAGTTATTCAAAAATCCAATAAGAAATAATAAAGTTACTGAGCGGACATGATTTTGCAAGAAAATTCTATTTTTAGTTACAGCAGGGGTTTTTCTGCCTATTTTGGGAAAAGGAGTCTGGACATTTTGGGAATTTTTTATCGACAAAAATGCCCATTTTGGGAATTTTCACATCGATAAAATAGTCCATTTTGGGAAATTTCAATATGCATTTATTTAGCTTAAATCAGTCAATTTTTACATTACCAATGTTCTTTTACCTACTTTTTGGTCTTTATTCAAACAAACATCGCAAAACTGGTAACTTGTTAGCCAACTGTTATCAGAAATAATTTTCTCATTTAAATTATTCATTATATGAAATGAACATCTTTAAAAAATAGTGAAACTGTAGCAAATTTAATGGTTATTTTAGAGTATTAACTAAATAGACCAGATAAACATAAGTTTTTATTGTAGTACTTATTGTTGTGCAAAGCCATCATAGTCGTGAAAATACATTACAAAAAGAATTAAGTGTCTAAAGAGTAATATTATGATGCACCTTCTGCAGTTAAGGGTACCTTCTGTAAAGTTTTGCAAGACAGTTATAAATTTATTGATTTATTCAATAGCTTTAATGTTGAAAGAAGTTCCAGAAAATATTCATGCTTACAGTTAAATCAGGGTCACTAAACGCTTGCAGGTTATAGACCACTAAATATTGGTGATCAGGCCTCTAAATAAATTTGCGCACCAGTAACAGGAAGTCAAGTCTGATTAGTAGAAAATGAAAATAAATATTTTAAAAAGAAAATTATTATGAGAAAATGTAATGATTTGAATACAAATAATATAAATTGATAATGAAAAAAAGTGAAATTCAACTTTGAAAATAGCCGTCATTTTTGACAGAATGTAAACAAAAGTTCCGCAGAGACTGGGGTGATACACTTCTGGCTAAAATGCCGAAAAAGTTTATCGTCATTCTATGGTGGAATTGGTATTTTACGGTGTCTCTTGGTTGGTTCTCTTGAGAACTGTATGATTTTAAGGGCTTGACCCAATAGTAATTTCAGAAATTGATGAAATGTTATAATGGAAGTCTATGGAAAATGAATTAGTGGTATATAACCTGCTAATTTCTAGATAAAGGGAAGTGACTCTTCTATTACCTGTGTATTTTGATATATTTTATAAGATTTTTGCCGAAATTTCATAAATAAAATATGTTTTCAATTAGGAAAAATGACAACTGGATATGATTGGGAACAGGGCCGTTTGCTTTGGGAACACCTCCTTTTTCCGGAGGCACAGACAGTGCTGAAAAACCCCTGTACAGTGACCTTGACCTTGGACCTACAGGCATGGGTATTGTCACGCCACACCGCCTTGTCATGGTGAACATTTGTGCCAAGTTATTTTGAAATCCCTCCATTCCAAACAAAGTTAAGGGCAAAGTGTATATTTTTCTTAACACAAAATGTAAGTGAAAAAGGGGCATAATTTGAAAAATATTGGAAGCAGGGTTATGGGTCTTGTTGGTTATGATGTAGATTTTGATGGTTAAAATATATTTCAAGTTTCAAGGCAGTATCTCAAGTAGTTTTAAAGTTATGGGCAAAATGCATATTTTGCTTAACACAAAATATAAGAAACAAGATATATTCCTATTAAAACTAATGTAAATGGAAGTATCAAAGGGCCATAACTTCTGAACGGAACATGTAAGAGCAAAACCCCACCTTTATGCACAACAACATATCAGGCCAAGCATTGCAGTAAAGTTTCATCAAATTCCCAGCAGAGGTGTAGGAGGAGTTGCGTTCACGAGATATACTCCTATTAAAACTAATGTAAATGGAAGTATCAAAGGGCCATAACTTCTGAACGGAACATGAAAGAGCGAAACCCCACCTTCATGCACAACAGCATATCAGGCTAAGCATTGTGGTCAAGTTTCATTAAATTCCCACCAGTAGTGTAGGAGGAGTTGCGTTCACGAGATATACTCCTATTAAAACAAATGTAAATGGAAGAATCAAAGGGCCATAACTTCTGAAAGGAACATGTAAGAGCGAAACCCCACCTTTATGCACAACAACATATCAGGCCAAGCATTGTGGTCAAGTTTCATTAAATTCCCACCAGTAGTGTAGGAGGAGTTGCGTTCTTGAGATATACTCCTATTAAAACTAATGTAAATGGAAGTATCAAAGGGCCATAACTTCTGAACGGAACATGTAAGAGCGAAACCCCACCTTCATGCACAACAACATACCAGGCCAAGCATTGTGGTCAAGTTTCATTAAATTCCCACCAGTAGTGTCGGAGGAGTTGCGTTCACGAGAATATCGGACGGACGGATGGACAGGAGCAACTCTAAATGCCCGTCGCCATTTCATGGCAGGAGCATAAAAAATTTGGGGATAATAATCTTAACTTTGTTAAACCACCAATTAAATATTTCAAATCATACTGTATACATCTACTAACCAAGCAATTCCTGAAAAATCCTACTGTCTGGACCAGTATATACACATGTATCTACTTACCAAGCATGCCTGAAAAACCCTACTGTCTATACCTATATAGATCTACTTACCAAGCAATGCCTGGAAAAGTCTGCTCTTGAAGATACGGATCACTCGCTCAATCGCAGTCTTCAGGGGCTTGTCTGCGGGCCTATTTAAGCGAGTGTGGTAATCTTCTAACAACTCAAGAGCCCGATGGGCATCTGAAAGCAAAGTCAGTTAAGTGTTTAAATCAACAAATATGATTTATATTAATTAACAGGATTTTGATTCAACTTGCTGACATACATTTCTGTGCAAGTAATCCTTGTTATTCTGTTTTGAAACATAAAATTAGTAACTTAAATTAGATGCCTGTTGGCAACATGTAGACCCCATTGTGAAGAAAGTGATGTTTAAGCAAAATTTTGACACAATCATATGTCACAAGCAAGAATTGTCACAGCAGTCACATATGTCACATGAACCGGGGTCTAATCATGACACTCCACCACACACTGAGGTTAAACTTAAAATACATGCCAAATATAAACAAGATTGCTTGACACATTCCAAAGTTATGGGCTAGACACGATCTGACATCTCCTTTGACTTGCAACTGTCCTTCGAGATACAGTACAACTGGGGTGTCTTTTACATTTTTCACCCGTCCAACGCGTTAATAAATCAGTCCGGGTGGAAATTCACCGCGAATATGTCCTTCGGACGCTGCGATTTTCGGGTGATTTGCCGTGATTCGCGGCGATAATTCTGCAGTCATTCTCGCTCTTCTCCTGTTCATCGTCAGCAGTTTAGCTTCAGGGTCGATTGCGGTGAAAAATCTTTCGAAAAAGGAGTGTATTAAAATGTATTTTTTAAATGTAAAACATTCTTTCTTTAACCAATTTGAACGTAACATTGTATCAAAATAATGTAAAAATTTTAGTCGCGTAATCGGACGTGCCGATTCGTCAGCATTAAACAAAAAACCAATTTTCTTTGTTTACGTATCTTCTTTGAAAATATCAAGTTTCTTAATAAATGTAACAACTTTTTAATATAACAGAGCTTGATTTTATCACCGACGCCCGATTTTTGCAAACTGACATTAATTAATCAATAACTTTTTTGAAAGTGCTTACCTGTCAACGTAAGAAGCTTGGGAGTTAATTAATCCATATAAAACACCAATTATCAACAGCTTAGTAGATTCCCAAACAAAAATGACACACTACTCAACGACAAATCAACTATTGAATGAACATTTTGAATGTAATGAGTAAGTCGTGAACACAAACATTGTTTATTTAAATAACATTTGTGACAGGCATATGCTATTAATTTCCAGCATGTTTTGATTTTACAAGGCATGTTTTGATTATACAATGTACAACTCTAATTTGTTTCGAGCAATTTAATTTTAATAAAAAACGCCGACGTTTGATCAATAATTTTTTTTACCCAACACGGCACCTTTGATCTCTGAAAATCAGTATTACTTGTCGGCGTTCTTTTTGAAGTGAATAAACAGAAGTGATGATGAAATATACAATGCTGATCACACAGGTGTTCAAACAGGTGTTGATTGCTCATAAATGAAGATGTTTAAGGAAGGGATTGGGGAAAAATACTGACGAGATGGATTTTATACATGTAGCTAATGTACTTGGCTGTTATATTTTCACCATTATTAATTTTCTCAACATGTTCGGAGTACTTAAGAAAAAGAATATTATATATTTATCTTTCATCAAAATAACAACTAAGGAAACGATAAGGTAAGAACAACACAATTTTTATTCACTTTTCTCTCTCGATAATGATCTATTATGTCCAGTTTACTGTGTGTTTCAATCGCAATTATACTCGTATTTTAAATGACATTGAATTCTGATCTGAGGCGTAAAAACTCTACTTGTCAATGAATTCTTATAATGTCGCAAAATAATTAACCAATTTAATAACTGTTGTTCACTTTCTGCAATGACTGTGACAACATTCCACTTAGAAGCATAACAGGCAGCAATTTACGGGGCAAGTACAAAGGTGTTTATGTCAACACGGAAGGTGTGGAAAACTCCAGTGTTTCAAATAATGGACAATATATTTATGCATTGATCAAGATTCAGATCTTTTCTCTGATACGAAAATACGAACAACATATTTCTTTTTAAATAAATAAATTCAGAAGAATGTCTTTAAATCACCGGTAAATCTTTACCGCGATTCGCGCTGATAAATCGCGGCAAATCACCGTGATTTTCTTGTTATATATTTATCTTTCATCAAAATAACAACTAAGGAAACGATAAGGTAAGAACAACACAATTTATATTCACTTTTCTCTCTCGATAATGATCTATTATGTCCAGTTTACTGTGTGTTTCAATCGCAATTATACTCGTATTTTAAATGACATTGAATTCTGATCTGAGGCGTAAAAACTCTACTTGTCAATGAATTCTTATAATGTCGCAAAATAATTAACCAATTTAATAACTGTTGTTCACTTTCTGCAATGACTGTGACAACATTCCACTTAGAAGCATAACAGGCAGCAATTTACGGGGCAAGTACAAAGGTGTTTATGTCAACACGGAAGGTGTGGAAAACTCCAGTGTTTCAAATAATGGACAATATATTTATGCATTGATCAAGATTCAGATCTTTTCTCTGATACGAAAATACGAACAACATATTTCTTTTTAAATAAATAAATTCAGAAGAATGTCTTTAAATCACCGGTAAATCTTTACCGCGATTCGCGCTGATAAATCGCGGCAAATCACCGTGATTTTCTTGTCAGGTGATCGCGGTGGCAAGATCGACGATCACCCGAAAAAAAATGGATGTCGCGCTGACAGTGAAACGCGGCGATGAGTGAAAAATGTAAAAGACACCCGAGCTGTACTGTAGGCACCTGGGAAAAGTGTGTGACACTCATGACAGACATTCAAAATTGATAAATTCTTGTCATAGTAATGTGTGGGAAAAACATCACAATTGACCAGCAAGTGCTTTAATTTTCCCTTTGAGAAAGAACCTAGGGCTTGTGCATGAGCTATTACACTCCGTTTCATGCCAAAAATAAACAAGATTGCTTAATGCATTCCAAAATAACTAGTTGGACAAATTCTGACATGACCTTTGATTTTTGTGACCTTGAACTTTAGAGATGGGAACCTGGGTTTGGTGCATGACATTCCATCCTTCATACTAAATATCATTCATGCTCCATGAATGTCAAAGTTATAGTCTGAACATGATCTGACTTGACCCTTGACCCCTTACAGTAACCTTGACCTTTGAGTTGATGGACGCACTAACACAAACACATACACTGAACAGTCATTGTGACAACTAAGCTGAGCTCTGCCTTACCACAAGAAAGTCGATAAATGAGCCTCATTGCAAATGCTTCAAAGTTATCCAAGGTCTATATTTTACCCTTACAAATGATAAAAATAACATTTTAGATCGAGTATTAATGAAAAACTAGGCATAATCTAAGAATACATGTATTACGAATTCTTTCCCGTTTGTTCAATAAATAAAAATGAAATATGTATAAAGTTAAAAAAACTGGCAGTTTTTTTAACTCGCGGATATACCCGAAGATGACGGAAATTTTACGATGATCTCCGTAAATCACGTGACATGAATATTGATTAGATGAAATTCCAAAACATTCCAAAACATATGGCGGATGACCCATTTCGAACAAAAAGGAAGCGAAAGTCAACTGTGACTGATTCAGCAAAGAAAAGGCGGAAACAGACGTACAACATAGAATTTAGTAAGGCAAGGATTCACATCGGGAAGGAGCACATTTTTATAAGTTTTCCCATCCGCTCTAACGTTAAAATGTCGAGGTACGAAAAGGCGCGTGACGTCATGTATACAAATAAAGACCGGGGGACATGTCAAACGTGACATTTTCATTGAGTTAACCAACTGCGCTAGTTAAAGTGGATTTTAAACTGAATTGCTTCATTTTTAAACATTTACAGTAAAACAACTGGTCCCAGGAACTGAAATTATCCAGAACTATTATTTAAAATCGGAGACATAACGTCACCAACATTTATAGAATATTACACTTATCGCTTAAGCCCCGGTCACAACCCGCCGCAATTGCAAGTGCGTGCTGTGAACGTGGGCCTAAGGCCGGTAATCCATAGTTCCGTTATGCGTGATCCGTTTCCGTCTCCGCGTCCGTGTCCACGATTTTTCACTCACCAAATATTCCATACCTCCGTGTCCGTTTCACGTCGCGGACACAGACACGGACGCTGATCGGACACTGAGGTATGGTATATACCCAACGATATCTCTGGTGTGTGAAAAATCGCGGACACGGCCGCGAACACGGATCACGCATCACGGAACTATAGAATACCGGCCTAAGGCAACGTACAAGGCATGTAACCGCATACTCATAGTCGTGGCGTGCGGGCCACGAGCTCGCAACTTGCACAACCGTGAGTGTGACGTGCTTCCTCTCTGCACTTGCCAAAAAAGAAGCAAGGCGGGTTGTGACCGGGGCTTAAAGTACGCCCTAATCTGTCTGTATGTTTTACTTTGACACATGTAATTGACAAACAATGTTATTGAAAATGTTTTTCTCTTCAGATTAAAATGTTTAGGCGGAGACGTAAACTGTATTTTAATTTAGCAACTTGGGCATAAACTTCCTTCACACTATGGAAAATCAAACAATAACGTTGACCTACAAGAGTCCAATACTATTAATTAAATGAATGAACACGTAGGCCTAATATTGGACCAGACATTTGATAAAATGCAGTATTTTGCATGTTCGGAGCAGTAACATGGAAACTCAAAATGAACAACAAGCGCGGTGAAACAACAAATATCTAATAGTCAGAGATCATCGCCTGTGAAATCTGATGTAAAAGATCGTACATTTATTTATTGATTGATAACTGAGAGCCTTTTGATTGCAGAAAGGATGCGACGAGTTCTAAATTGAAAATGTTTATTTTCAAAACAGGATGTACAATTGTTGTGATATTGGTTAAACAATCGAATGTTGATAGCTACACGTTCGATCTCTGACGGATAAACTCATAATTCTGCTCGCAAGTAGCGTGTCATTCATGCAAATCTTTCTAAGACCAAAAAAGACAGAAAGATTTTACCATCCACGATGAAAACTTTACACATACTGCGCGCAAAAAGCGTGCATTTCGTGCAAATCGTACTTTTTCATGGCACACGTCTGACGTATTGTTAACGTTTGATTGTACGTAATATGTTTATGATGAAAGAGGCAGACAAACAGCTTGCATTTCAAGCAAATCATGTGTGTTTTACCGCCAAATATCCATGCATCTGATATTATTGTCAGCGTTTGAGTGTAGGTCATATGTTTATGACGTACTGAATGTCAGATTCCTCAAAACCTTTTGTCCGACGGCAGGATAACGCGAACGGCGAAGGAGGGTAGACATTTTCGGCTAGACTGGTCTGGCGATATTCTAGATTCCTATCATATCAGAAGAAAGGCAGGGAAATATGAATAACAAAACGTGGCCGTAACGCCAAGGGATATTTCATATCGCTTGAAAACGAAGTAAACGCGATACAAATAGAATTGCGGAGCATAGAGCCGAAAGATTACGGTTCCGAGCCCCCACAACCCCACTCGTAATTTCTTTATTCGGGTGTTAATAATTTAATACACAACTAAATACATTTGCTAACACCCTCATTATCTTAAACATAATAGGGCCTACACACTAAATAAATATTTTCCTTAAAGCATATTTATTCCATGATACAAAAACGAAATATTCATCGTCGTAGTGAACGTCAAACTTCCGGTCGAATGCAGCAGTCCTTGCTCGCTAACACAAATGTATAATTATTAAAAACATACCGCTTATGATAATTATATGAAGCACCACGATCTCACATGTGATTCCTGGTGTTTGTACATCCGTTGTACAACATAAAAGTATGTCTGAAATTATCATAGTAATACGATATAACTGATTGTACTGTGTTTTGCAAGTGATTGAGAAATTAAATCAAAACATCGCAAATGAGTTTGGAATTTTTAATAAATTAGGTGTTTTGTCTTGTTCGTCAGTCCGGATGATACGAACATTTTGACAGTCAAAATAACGTATGAGAACTTCCCCGCTCTGTTTCAATCGCGATGACGTCACGCGTTACCTCACAAAATGGAGATCAATACTGTAAACAATAGCAACATGCCATAGGAAATTTAAATTTTGCGATTGTAAGCTTGATATAAGTTTTTAAGAAAAATCCAGGATTTTGCAACATTGGAGTTGTTTGTATTTCACAAAACAGGTATTACTTTTTAGATTTGCTCCGACATTTTGTTTTTGTTTTGTTGACCTCTTGCACGAACTTCCGGTATGCATAATTTATACATCGCCAAAATGTCGGAAGGTAGCGAAAGAGCGTCTGCTTCAAATATTTGTTTTGCAAAAATCTTATTTTAAACCATAATTTGATACATACCATGTGGTCAAGTTAGTTTAAATTAAGATGTGTAAGCTTTCATGGCAAAAAGATGGATTTTAATTTTTTTTGTTCAGATGCGCCAGATATATCTTTCAAGTTCAAAGTATTTTTTTCTTAGACCTGATGCTTAGATTCCCTACAAGGGAAAGCAGTCATCTATTAAAGTTTCATGCACAAATGCAACACAGCCAAAAATTGATGTTAAATGCTTAATCCCTCTTTTAATCCTTACACATGTGGCAGATTTGGAGTTTAAAAGAGTAGCCTCGACCAGGATTCGAACCTCAGACCTCTGGTTTACCCTGCCATCACTCTACCATTCACACTGCCAAGGCCACTGGTACAAAATCTACAACATTATTCCCAACTTATACGAGACATTTCCAACTTACAACAAACTAGGTTCAGGTTAATACCCCAGCCACACACAAGGGTAATCATAGTGCAGACAACGCCAATGTGGCAGTATTTGGGTTTGAAAGAGGAGCCTCAACCAGGATTGGAACCTCGCCACCTCATAACTCCAGCTTACCATTCAAAAGCTCAGCTTACCATTCCAAAGCTCTCTCTATCAACTGAGCTACCGAGGCCGCTGGTAAGAATTCTACTACACACAGAAAGTGAGTAACCAGGTTCATTTGTGTGAGCACTCCAGTAGTAAAATAAACTACATGCTGAGGAAGAGCAAATCACCCTGATTTTCTTGTCAGGTGATCGCGGAGGCAAAATCGACGATCACCTGTGATCACCCGACAAAAATTGGATGTCGCGCTGACAGTGAAACGCGGCGATGAGTGAAAAATGTAAAAGACACCCGAGCTGTACTGTACATGTCTAATAATATGCACTGTTTCCAAAATGTTAAATGTTTATTACACAGTTTCTTTGTAGTTTGTTAAGTGTTTTAACTGTAAATAATATAATAAACCCTTTAATAAATATATAACAAAGACCTGTCATTGTTGCAATCATCCTCCATAATTATTGTTAATTCTCCAATCATAATCATAAATTGGCTATGTTCAAAGGTAATTAAATACCAATCAAAGCTTAATTTAAATGAAAGAAGGGTGGATTCATGTGAATAATAATTTTTAATAAATATATATATATCAAAGACCTGTCGTTGTTGCAATCATCCTCAGTAAATTGTAGCAAAGTTTATGTACATGTCTTGAAATTTAACTTTTTCTGTTGCAATGCTTCGTTGTATTTTTAAAGTTACGTAAGTCAGTCAGTATAGAAAGTCATCCACATCATGAAATTCTATGTGGAAACTAGCATAACTTCTGATAATTCGGAAAAGATACGATATGATAATGACTATTAATTATTATTTAATTAAAAAGTCCTTTTCATTTAAATAATGTAAGTAAAAAGGCACACTGAATGGGGGCGTTTTATGGGGGCATTTTGACTGAAAATGGGGGCCTTTTGACCAAAATGGGGGTATTATGACTTGGGGGTGTTTTGACTTGGGGGCGTTTTGACTGTAATTCATGATTCTTTCTGATAGCCATCGTTGTAGATAATTGCAGTAAGATAATGTACATGTTGGTAAACCAAAAAGAATCACTAGTAAAGAAAAGCTGTGCACAACAATACTTCTATACAACCATAGATACACAGATTTTGATATGTGTTACAGAAATGAGTACGTAATTTCCAAGTACGAATCGTCCGTCACTGGTTTCAAATCCTCAAACGCGTTACTTAACCATTACAATCAGAAAATAATATACACGATTATACGGATTGGTTTGAAAATGCATTATTACAAAATAAGAACTAACATACCTTGCTTCCGAACTGGCATTCTTGAAATATCTGAGATAATTTGCATGCGAAAGTTTACACACCCACTCGGGTCAAATAAACCACCTGTTGGACTTTCTGCTTCTGCGTTGTTGATGCAGCTAATATAAATTAAAAATCACAATAGAGTTAGTCCGTGATGCTCACACGAAAAAGAATAACAATCATAATCAATGTTTAGGTCAACCGGAAAAGTAGGTTATCCGAAATTTCATTTCAATATGGCGAAAGAAAAATAGATTAGGTCACGTGACAAGATGTGTTCATCAAAATACGAAACGGAACAACATGCATTTCGTCAAAAGAGTAATGGTCAAAAAAGATTTTATTTTTCAATTACTATAATGCAAAAATGCTGGATACTTCCCTTATTAATTAATTGGGGGACGTATGCAAGTAAGTCTAAGAGGAAATGTATTGTGCACTGCCGTCAGAAAATCGGACACTTGACTCTAGCTCTATACAGTATTGGTGATTGGTGTAATTTTGCGCAATATTTAAATTAATATTTAAGCTTTCCATCATGTAAGCTTCATTCAGATTTAAAAATTATAAGGAATAGATTTACAGATATTGCTTATAAATGTTAAATTGTTATGCAGAATACATGAAATGCATGTTTATTGATAGGCCTAAATTATCTTACAGGAATTAAATGTGTTTAGTTTCTCACATTGTTCATTATCATTAAAATCAGCTTTTGCCATTGACCATTCCAATCGAGGCGATAACCCCAATGATTCTTTTTTTTCGTTAATTATTTGTGGCCTCTTATTTGAATTTGACATACTTATAACAAACATGCTCTCTTTCCCTCTCTTCTTTTTCGCTGCGTTGGGAGGCTGTGTTTTATGTGTGTGGCTATACCTGGTATGCATATTTCACCTTTTTAGAACATATTTTTAAGATGTCAGTATATCGTTTGCTGGTATTAAATGTCTGCAATATCAATCATGTTGTGTTTAAGATGATAACTTGTCATGTGATTACTTGTATGTTCTTTCAAGTATAGTTTTGTTTGTTTTTTAATTCTGCTCAGAATTTTTGTGTTGTCTCATATCTTACAAATAATATTTACGATTCGCCATTCGACATCCTAGACCTTGTCCCAAGGTTTTAAAATTGAGAATGGAAACCAGTCTCAACTCTCAATCATCTGATTGGCTGAAATGGCGACCAAGATTTGAGACTGGTTTCCAATCTCGGTTTTATAACCTTCAGCGCTGCTTCACATACAAGTATATTCAACAATCTTTAAGACAGCTCTCCAAAAATACTCTAAGACTTCCCCAAGCGAACTCTTCTCTGTAACTCCTGCTCGGATAGCCTGAATGTAACCGTCTACTACAATCGTTATCAGAATTTGCAAGGTTTTTTTTTTGTCCAGAATATGTGTATGATGTGTTTGGAGTGTCTAATCTTCGTTTTCAAAGTAACCTACATAAAAATGCCACGCGGGTTGAAAAGGGTTAACTTTACTTGTAGATATTATTTCATAAAAAAGTTTAGTGAACTTACGTTTGTAAGTCTTTTTGCAATGTATTATTATTATTAAACTTATAACTTACTTAAATTAACAGAATATTTATATGTACAAGGAATCATTTAGAACTGTTTTCTTACCTGCTTAGTTGTTCGTTTTTTAGATTGGCGCGCATGCGCGCCAGTCTTAAGTAACGATGCCGTGAACTCTGCGACGCGCAGTCTTGAACTTCGGGTGTATCATTGCGACCACGAGAGCGTATCAAGTAAGTCGGGTTTTGTGGTCACCGCGAGAGCAGGCCGAAATGTTCTGCACAAGTGTGAAGCACAATGCAGCACACCATTCCACGAATTCTGAGCGATTGATAGTAAGTTTCCGTGTAATTTTGGAGCATCCATGCCAATAACGCCAGCTAACAAATGTAGAGTGATATCAAGACCAGCTACGGCAGTGAACAAGCAACTGGATATGCATGAGTAATTAAGTTACGCCTGAAAGATTTCGTAGTTGTGTGGCATATAAAGTAGTGCATTTTAAGAAAATACAAATATTCGAGAAGGAATGCGAACTTTGAAAGATAATGCTACAAATAAAAACAAGAAAACAATGTAATGTTGTTGTTCGAACAACTATGAAAGGATATTAAAAGAACGATTAAAAACAAATCAGTCACGTGACAAGCGTAAGATAGCGTGGGTTGCCATTTTGGTTAGGTTGGAGCAGTTGTGGATTGAGATTTTGCTCGGCTTTCAAGGACCGGGCCGGGCGCCCGACAACCGTTAACAAGCTTTAATCTATTTCCAACAAGCGTTTAATTCGCCGACATCCGTTTATTCAAAATCGACATGTCCTAATTTTCTGTTTCTTGCATTGTGAACACAGGTCGCTTTTCAATACACACCTCTATCCTACTCGCCCCGGTGCCGGCGTCGGTATCGGCGTCGGCGTCCGTTAAACAAAAAATGCACTTTGCTTCATAACTTGAAAACTACTTATCATATCAACTTGAAACTTGGAATATATATTTATCATCAAATTCTACATCATTACCAACAACACCCATAACTCTGCTACAAATATTTTTCAAGTTATGCCCCTTTTTCACTTAAATGTTGCGTTAAGGAAAATATGCACTTTGGTCCATAACTTATAAACTACTTCAGATATCAACTTGAAACTTAGAATATATAGTCACCATCAAATTCTACATCAATACCAACAAGACATATAACTCTGCTGTCAATATATTTCAAGTTATGCCCTTTTTTTCTTATATTTTGTGTTGAGCAAAATATGCATTTTGCCCATAACTTTAAAACTACTTGAGATATTGCCTTGAAACTTGAAATATATTTTCACCATCAAAATCTACATCATAACCAACAAGACCCATAACCCTGCTTCCAATATTTTTCAAATTATGCCCCTTTTTCACTTACATTTTGTGTAAAGCAAAATATACACTTGGCCCTTAACTTCATTATGAATGGAGTGATTTCAAAATAACTTGGCACAAATGTTCAAATGGCTGCACATTCTTTCTCACCCTGTGACATTTGGCGCCCAATGGGGGACCGTGATAGCTTGCAGGTTCGGCCACCAGCCTGTAATAGCAAATTAAATACACATAACTCTCTGGAATTCGAGAACGAATTTTCAAATTTGAGGGGGGTGTATGTCACGGTACGAATCTAGTCACTATCTGGGGAGACGATGTGTATGCGGACGGATAGCTCAGTCGGGAGAGCACTCGCCCTGTAAGCGAGGGGTCCCGGGTTCGAGTCCCGGTCTGGCTGCACATTCTTTCTCACCCTGTGACTTTGTTACTAAAATAGATTTTTCTTGTCCGGGATGTTACTTTGTTATGAATGGAGGGATTTTAAAATAACTTGGCACAAATGTTCACCATGACAAGGTGGTGTTTCCGCACAATACCCATGCCTGTAGATTCAAGGTCAATGTCACTGTTACTAAAAATAGAATTTTCTTGTCAAGGCTGTAACTTTGTTATGAATGGAGGGATTTCAAAATAACTTGACACAAATGTTCACCATGACAGGGCAGTGTGTCACGTACCATGCCCATGCCTGTAGGTCAAAGGTCAAGGTCACTGCTACTAAAAATAGAATTCTCTTGTCAGGGCTGTTACTTTGTTAGGAATGGAGGGATTTCAAAATAACTTTGCACAAATGTTCACTATCACAAGGCAGTATGTCTGCACAATATCCAAGCCTGAAGGTCCAAGGTCAAGGTCACAGTAACTAAAAATAGAATTTTCTTGTCCGGGCTGTAACTTCATTATAAATGGAGGGATTTCAAAATAACTTGACACAAATGTTCATCATGACAGGGCGGTATATCGTGTACAATGCCCATGCCTGTAGGTCAAGGTCACTGTTACTAAAATAGAATTCTCTTGTCTGGGCTGTAACTTCGTTAGGAATAGAGTGATTTAAAAAAAATCACGACACAAATGTTCATCATGACAAGGTGGTGTGTCCTGTACCATGCCCATGCCTGTAGGTTCAAGGTCAAGGTCACTGTTACTAAAATAGAATTTTCTTGTCAGGGTTGTAACTACATTAGAAATAGAGTAATTTCAAAATAACTTGGCAGAAATGTTCACCATAACAAGGTGGTGAGTCGTGTACCATGTCCATGCCTGTAGGTCCAAGGTCAAGGTCACTGTTACTAATAATCGAATTTTCTTTTCCGGGCTATAACTTTGTTTTGAATGGAGGGTTTTCAAAATAACTTGGCACAAATGTTCACCATGACAAGGCGGTGTGTTGCGTACATTACCCATGCCTGTGAGTCCAAGGTCAAGGTCACAGTTACTAAAACTTGAATTTACTTGTTCGGGCTATAACTTCTTCGTGAATGAAGGGATTTCAAAAATAACTTAGCACAAATGTTCACTATGACATTGCATTACCACCAACTTCTTCACAGACATTTCTGTGATGAGAAGACAACAGTGCCACAAATACAAATAATTTACTTGATCTTCAAGTTTATGCATATTCTTATAATTACTCGAACATCACTGTCTTTGAAATGCTATTATTTCTATCATTGCACTTGAGTGTCTGAAAACGATGCATAGCGGGGGCATCCGTGTCCTATGGACACATTTCTAGTTTCACTTATATTTTCACTTCATCGATAATTTTGCAAATACTTAAGGTATCAACTTCAAACTTCCATTATATTTTCATTTCAGTTCTTTTTCTGTAACATTACTGAAGTGATTGATATTTAACTAAAAGTAAATGTCTCTAATAAAAAATTACTAACAAGCTTTCTAACAAATTCAGAAATGTTTCATAGTTATTCCCCTATTCAGTTTAATATTTATGGTACATTAAGGAATTATTTCTGTTATTTGAAATGAATTTCTCCCTAACTATTCACTTGCTAATATTTTCCTGATTGCACATGAATGTATGGCCATAGTTGTTATTGTTTTAATCTTCAAATTGCATTTGTTTCAAATGATTCGAATAGTCGAGCATGCTGTTTCCTCTGACAGCTCTTGTAATGAGATGCGATCATGAGTAATAATTTGGTTATTCTTTGTTCTGTGATTAGAAGACAAATCCTTCGAAAATTGTACTGTATAGATGTATGAAAATAATTGCGCTATAATTGATTTGTTTTAAACAAATCTATTAGCAAGTTGCAGTAAGAACTTAACAATCAGCTCATTTTCGTCGGACACATTTTCAAGTATGCATGCGCAGAAGAACGACGACTCGTCGATTCTATCTTATTTCAAGAGAAACCGGCCTTGTGAGGCTGATGCCAACTCCATCGGGCATTCTGAACTTAAAAATTCAAGATATTAGAGATCATTCCGGATAGCCCTACAAGAGCGACTCTGACGACGCCAAGTACCCCTTCACGTCGTGAAATTACTCCGACGCCGGACGCGGTACCCCAACATGCCGAGACACTGAATCAACGCCGGCTACCTCGAACAGCCAGTTCGATCCAGTCAGGTGTCGATCCTAAGTGGAAGAAAGTCTACTCCTGGTTGCAAGAAGTTGGCAATGGTCTTTTATATATATTTACTTAGCCTTGTGACTCGCCTTAAATAAATAAAATAACTCAATTTCATGCTACTGTAATAAAAAGGGAAATATGCATATCAGGAATCGCCACCGCCTCCCCCTGCAGCAAAAAAGAAGAGAGGAAAATAAATGATTTGTTTGTTGATTGTTTAACAAAAAAAGAGAACCTTATGGATTAGCGCATTGGAACAGTCAGTGGCAAAATAATCTGCTACTGGGGGTTTAAATCAGGTTCTAGGGGCGCACTATATAATTTATTATACCTGTTTGTGTTAACTGAATACCTATTATGATATTATTTTTATATATATGAAGCTGTCTATATGTTTACAGGTACCGTCAAGTTATTTAATCTCAGATTGTGAGTGTTTGTTTTTTTCACCTTATCAAGAGTGGAGAAAAAGCTTAATAGCAGGCTTAAAAATTCAACATTAAATTCATTGTTAATGATATCCATGGAAGGTCCTGATGTACTGAAGTTTGATTATAATAAGGCAGTCAGCACTTGGGTCCAAGAAAAAAAGAGGCGTCTGAAAGTTTAATCCTGATCCTGTCAGTTGTAATGAAACACTGAGTTTGATATGTGTGAGATATTTTGGACAATGAAGAAAAACTAACTATACAAAGTATATAGTTGACATTGTAACTTGATGAGATCAGATCAGTTTATGTAATCAAAACACATGTTGACATACTGTTTACACATTGTTTCACATTATTAATGTTTTTTAACTTTGTACCTTTCTTGGCTCTAAAAGATAAAAAACATCTATGTACTAAATACCGTTGTTGCAGTAAACTTTGGTACAAATATAAAACTGTATAAAATGATAGTTAAAAAATAAAGTTTCGCGAGTTAAAATCCACGAACAGTCCAGCGACAACCCTTCCAAAAATCCTGGGGAGACCGTAAGAAAGTTGGCGAATATTTTTGTTAATGCATTGTTGCGATCGACGTAAAAATTAAGATTGTAACTGTTTCAGTCTCTTAAGGTACGTGAGCCTTGTGCATTTCATTGTTGACACTACTCAGTTGTGGCGGAGCCTGATCATCGTTATTCTAGCAAAATTTAACCACTTATCATACGCTCCTGCATCAAAAAGAACCCCAACCTAAGATTTAGGTGAAAAAGTGATACCTAATTTCCTTGCCTCAAAATACAAGTACCTGCGTCTATTGAAATCCCTGAATATACTGAATTATTTGCTAATGTTAATGACAGTAACTGTCACAAAGTTTAACGAAAAAAATCACACATAGTTTCATATGTTTACAGTAATGATGTCTGTGCAGGGCAAGTTCGATTCAACCAGCGCGCCAGTCTTTCAACGCTTTCAGCGCTTTGATTGCATTTGTGGTTAGGAAGTTTATGCAGCACTTGAACTTCAGATTAAATTTTAGAGGGATCTGTTCACGTATCAAGGAAGAAAATATTGAGTGTTTTCAAATATTTAGATTTATCATGTAAACTGTTGAAGACATGTACACAAAGTAAATCTGATGTAGCATTCTTACACAGTCAACTTACGAGTGAATATATTTACATATGGTGCTTATCTGAAGGTTATAAAGCTGAGATTGGAAACCAGTCTCAAACCTCAAGCATCTGATTGGCTGAAATGGCGACTGGTCACCATTTCAGCCAATCAGATGCTTGAGATTTGAGACTGGTTTCCATGCTCAGCTTTATAACCTTGGGCACTGGTGTATGGAAGTTGTTAAGTTAAGTTTAAAAAGTTCTTTTAAACTTTATAAAGGGGGTGTTGTGTTACTTGTGTATCATACCAAGGGGACACAACAATGCAGCTTCAGGAACACTCTTAGTACAAGAGTTGCCGTCACTGCGCTATATAATAAGCATGCTTCGTTGTTTTAGATTCATTGTATTAAATACTCTCGTAGCACTTGTATCATGTAGATTAAACTGTAGTTATCTATCAAAGCGTTATTCATATTGGGTCTCGAACCCTTACTTGGATAAACCGTCAAGAAAATGACATAACAAAGCCGAAGTTGTTATGGTGTTACTAAAGCAGTAAAAGTCACTCTTCATGGATCCTAAACTGTACTGATTTGTCAATAATTAGGCGAAATCTGCACTTGTTCAGTCATATAACATAATGAGGTACAGTGAATAAATACCACGCCGGATACATTAAAGCATTCCACTGTGAAGGGTGAATATGCAGCTTTAAAGGTACTGGAACATTTTGATTATGGTAACGTGCATTTCATCGAATTATCTCAGGAATTTGTATCACTCAAAATCGGGTCTATTTGTTGCTGTACGGTAGCTTTTTTTCTAACGAAAACAGTATCTAGCGAATTGATCCGCGTGTCCACTCTGCGTGACGGGCAATTTCTTTGCTACGGGGCTTCGGCACTAACTGCAACAAACTTGTGAAAGTCTACTCAGTGTGATGGGCAATTTCTTTGCTACGGGTTTTCGGCACTAACTGCAACAAACTTGTGAAAAAAACGTATACCGAGTTCGCCTTTGCAAAGAAAATCGATCAATTTTATACCTATTTTTCTATGCATAATTACGTCTTTGTCACTATAACAAGCTAAATACATATGATTCCTTGCTTAAAACGTTGGATTTTCAGCAAAATATTGGAGGAGAGACGGGGGTGGGTTGAAAAATTGCTGCTGCTGACTTGCAAACGAGAACCGGCGAACACAACAGTGAATGTTTTTTTTTATTTCAGTCCTTTGTTGTCAGAGTCATCTAGAGGCGTAACCAAGTTTTGAAATGTAAGCACGATTGGGCTTTAAAGGAGCGAATATCTGATGCTTGGTGTCGGGGGAGTTGGGGGTGCGTTGGCTGTTAGCTCTAGATATTTGCACAAGACAGGAGCAGAGTCGTTATCGTCTCAGGAATTACAAATATACGACGTGCTCCATTAGTTTTTTTGCCTTTGCGACTCATGGCATGTTTTGTTTCCAATGAATTATTCGCATGGGCGTATTGTGCTTAGCGGCAGCTACATCACTGTGCTCTATTTCAGTACTTTCATTAACTCACTTTGTATCGCGAGTAGAACTATTCACTAGGCTATTCCCATTTAAAAATTACACTTAAACACTAAGAACAAACAACAACAGAACATTCGTAGACAATAGGTTTTTATACTTGAGAGCATTTCAGTTTAGAATAAAACTTTTCAGTTGTACAACATCGATATGTCGCATAAGTATTCTTTAACACGGTTTATGTCGCATCTTTACTCAGTTAACAGCAGTAAATGACCATGACGTTAAGTTTCTTGAAGCTCTACAACTTCCACGAAGAATAGCGGATATCGTACACGTGCAACCTATACAATGAGAATAGACACCCCGATTGAATAGCCCACCGTTTCAGATCTGTGACGTGATTATATACCCCGCGTCATTCGAAATTGCCAACTGTATCAGACTTTTAAAATATAAACAGCCTCATATAAATTTCAAGTTTGACTTACGATGGAATTTGAAACACTCACTAGGATCAAGAACAGGAACGAACTAACAGTGTTGCCACCCCTTGCGCCTATTTCCGGTTTTGTTCGAATTTCATGACTGTCGTCTGCTGAAACATTTTCAGATATTGATCAACTAAACAGTAAAGTGTTTCTCACAAAGTTCAAAGGAAAATTTCATTTTCATAGTAAATTTAGTTTTCCGTTAAGCGAAGAAAAAGGGAGACAGCCTTTAACATATTTTCCCATTGGTTGTCATGTAAGTTTGTCTAGATGATATTATTGTTTCTATCTAATAATTATTGAGTTTTAAAATTTTATCAACAGAAAAGGCCTAATAAGACTATAAGTTATCCGAAAATGAAAGTATGTACTCGTGCTAATTTGCCATTACTGGATGTTTTAAATGTCCATCAATGTTAAATATACGGCACATGTGGTAACTTTCTATTCACGGTAACATACATATCAGACCAACAGTATACTGTTTATAATTGAAATCAAGATCAGATTCTAAATTAAGTTCAGTTATTGTCTCGATTAAATTAGTATTCATTTAAAAAAAAGAAAATATTGTTTAACTGTTGAACAAAACAACACAGCTCTGTGAGCGGTTGGGAAGCATCCACAATTTATTTGTGAATCAAACTAACGAAATTTCAGAATTTGAACCACTTTGTTGCATATATTGTTGTTTGCATGCTTTAGCATTTGCACATATTCACAATACTGAAGATCATATTCTGCAACAGAATGTTGTAGGTGATGATACTTGGTAATGTTTTGATGTTAACATCGTCTGTTCGTTTCGATGGCCTTTAATTCTGTGGAAAAAAGAGTGACCTAAGTAAGGTGTCTACTTGTTCAGTTGGAGCGTTGGTGTCAATTAATAAGGTTTTTATACATGCCAACACCGAATCTGATCAGTTCCTGGTCGTTGCCAAACACCTTTGCACACCGAGTTCTAGGTACTTGCCAAGTATGAGCGTCGTTCGGGAGCTTTTACGACTGTGCGTGTCACGGCTCAACTCGGTAAATCCGAAAAAGGAAGTCATTCTAACAAGGTTACGATGTCGACTTAATTTTGGCGGTTCGTAACACTTTTGCATGCAGTGTTCATGGTACGTCTCCATAATAGAGTTTTCAAATACGTGCCACTGTTTATTTTGTTGAGTCCGAGCCATGGTCCATATATGCAAGGTTTACTGGCCCTGAACGGATGCCAATTGATTCCGGAACAGTGCCAAATTGCTACACTATGGACTTGCAACGTCCGTACGCACATTTCAATCTTCGTACCCTGGCTCAACCCAGCAAGTTCAAATGATGAAGTGGCGGTTACTGGGTCTGAACCGATGACAACCGGTTCCTAGCAGATGCCGACCACTTTGATGTTCAATGATAGGAGTTTCACGTGTGTGCCGCGGATCAATCCGTTGAGTAATAAAGATTGGGTCACTTTTACTAGATACACCTGTGATAAACCGATGCATACAGGTTCCGTTACTTAGAACTCTTTTGCATGCCATGAGCACTGTACGGACTTATTACGAGCGTCAGGATAGTTTGCATGCGTGCGCATGTGCTTCAACCTGCAGGTCATAGTTACGTGGTCACATTAACAAGTTTTCTAGACCTTCTTTAAATCTGATGATAACCAGCACACTCATACTGAGTTTCCAAGTGCGTGTCCTGTCTACTTTGTTATGACTGCCTGGACTAATGATGACCTGTTTTTGGAGGTTGCTGAAAACGTTTGTGCATGTTGAACGGTTGTAGATAAATAGACACGCTGTCTATTGCACCAAAGCTAAAACTGACTGTGCTCGTAGGCACCGATCTTGATTACCTCATTGATTGCATCTAGGCATTATAAGGTGGCATTGAAACCTGCTTTGCAATGTGACAACCGCTGCATGGTATGCCTTTAAATTTTTAATCATTATGTTTGAAACGATGGCCCCAACGGAATTCCGTATGTTTGCCAGGTAACATTTGCGCTAACATGGCAAAAGAGCGGACGTAAGCTTAATCAACACGCTGTGAGACAAGGCGGATCCACGTGCACGCGCACGTGTTTTCGCGCCCATAAGCTGTTCATAAAGAGCCCATAAACGCACGTCAGTAAGACATGGCGGGTGACACTAGTTTGGAAAGCTAGTCGGGAACTGAACCGGAACGGTTGGCCTGTACTCCAATCTGCAAACCGACGTGCCGGAGGATTGGCAGGGGTCTACCTCATGCTTGCTTATTTGTTTTTCTACTCTTTCGATTGCCACAAACTTTAGTTCCCACACCATTTTGGGCGCAGTCAACTTGAGTTTAAGAGACAGAAATGTATCATTACACCAGGCGAAAAGACAGAAAGAACACATTCCGTTAGGCTTTCTCTGTACAAATACTGAAATGATGAAAAACGTTAATCCAGTAGTCCTGAGTATTGAATAGATAAATTTGTCCAGAGAGAAGAGGATTTTTTTACGGTTAAATTATAGCGAATAATTTGCAAATGAGAGAAGGCTTTTAAGACCGTGAATAGAATGTTTTTATTCCAAACGTTTATCTGGTTACCTGCTTCCATGTTCGTGTTGCTGGCAAGCAGGGTACTAGGCAATGCGCCAAGAGTAGCGTCCCTTCAACGATAAAGAAGTAAGGAATCTTGTTTTTTAAAACTAATATTCTGTTTATTACATTAACACGAGTAAGTTATTTCAGTTTAAAATAACAGCAGGTGAACCATGCATGTGCGTACAATAGAAAGGTATTGGAAATCATTTATTTTTTGTAAGACAATATATCGCCTAATTTGGCGATAGATCTTTTTAGGTTCTGGTAGCCCATCTGAAGCTTTTTAGAAAATACAGAAGCAAATTTCTCCCATTCATGAAGATTTTAAATGAAGTCTGAACCAGTATGCAGACGTTACCATATTGCAGACACCTCCATATTGATCATTTACACTTTACAGCCATGTGGAACTGAAGACAGTGAAGTTGGAGTCATTAATTTTCGGTCATTTGTTTGTATAAAATTCTTGTTTTTGAGAACATCACAACATAAGAGGTTAAAAGTTTGACATGATTTGAGAATACAAATCCTGCATATCACAGTTGTCAATGGCATAAAAACAAAAAAACACCAAACTGGCTGGCATATTGAAATCACCCATACCAAAACAGGCTGGCATATTGAAACCACCCATACCAAAAGTTTAATTAGCCTGATATATTGAAACACAAACATTAAATATACTTAGTAATCTGTAAACGTCATAATTGATAAATGTACTGTCACTACTGATCAAATGTACAGTGAAACCTGACAGCCATATCTAACTGTTCTTATTGCTTTTTACAGAGGTCTGAACCAACATGGGAAGATACTCATCTGATAGTGATGAGGAAAGAAAAAAGCGAAAGAAGAAGAAAAAGAAGAGATCACGGTTATAAGCCTTTCCTCCATATATACACATGTTATCGCATGTGTGACCAGTGAAGATACAGATAAGCTCATATCTTGGCCAGAAACAACTAATGAATCTAAAAGTGAACAGTGCAGATCCTGATCAGGTGGCATGGATGTGCCAACTGATCAGGATCTACACTGTTTGACATTGGATAAAAGCCATATCCAGTGGAGTGAAGAGTTAAATTATTTAAACTGTCATGTAAAGAGCTGCCTACCCATTATATTCTGCAGATTAAACTGAATATTTGTAGAATATAATTTCTACTTTGAAATCATTTATTAGTTGTGATAGGAAAGATCAAAGCTTGTGATTTCCTGTCAGAATCACTTTGATATTTAAAGATGTGTGTTGTCAGTGTTATTTTGCAATTTTGGTTGGGCCAAACAAATAATGACAAAAATGCATTGAACACATTTTCAAACTATGCTTAACATTTTGATTATTTATACATTATTTATATTCATTCAATTACTTCTTATTTCCTAGTACCTCAGCTCTGTGCCTAACAATCTGTGTTCAATATGGTTTGACAGACATGTATGTATCATGTTGTTTCAACTTTTAAACTTCATACATACAACTTTGATCCTATGTGCAACCATTGTAGATCAATATCATTCTGCACATAAATACCCATAGCTACCCAAAGTATGCTCATTTGTTCATTTCAATAATAAAATTTTTGGCAGATTCCTCATTCACAATATGGGGGATTTCTTTCAAACCTGCACAGATGTTGGGGCTGGATGTGTTGATGGTCATAAAGGAAAGAATGTTTTCCTCCTACATTGCAATATGGTGGTGAAGTTTTGATGCTTAGTCAACCTTATATGTATTTTCATTGTGTTCACTTGATCATCTAGATCCAGAAGTGGGAGTATAGAAAGTCGTCACTCGTCAAAACCAAAGAAATCCAAGAAGAAAAAGAAACAGAAGTCCAGATCACGATCAAGAAGTAGATCAACAGAACGCTATAAAAGGTAATCAGTACTGAAGTATACTTTCTGTGCTCATGCCATTATTTTAAACTCTCAAAAACTGACATGGCATACAACATGTTGGATATATATATGGTTAGGTATCATTTGCTACGAAAAGCTAAAGTAGGTTGGTTGGGTGTGTGACATCTGAATTCCATAAACTTTAAAGTAACTTCACTTCCACTGCTTTGAGTTGGTACAAACTTCACACAGATGATTTTCTGTATTTCATACTTGTTAACCCTTTCCTCCATAGACACACCTTTATTACGAGTGCGAACAGTTTAGAATCAGATCAGCCGGCACATCCGTGCCGTCTGATCAGGATCTGAACTGTTCGCTTTTATATTCATCAGGTTATTTCTTACTAAAATGCCACCAGTTCAGATCCTGATCAGACGGCATGGATGTGCCGGCTGATCTGGATCTACACTGGTCACACATGCATAAAAATGCGTATTTATGGAGGAAAGGGTTAAATGATAAGAATGATCATTGAGATTCAGCAGCTGGTGGAACCCTTTGTACCATTACCGGGTACTTTGACATTTTTCATTATCCCCTTTTGAAAATATAATTTCTCTATTTTAAAAAATTAAAATGACTGTGAAGTTGACATGAATTTACCTGTTTCTGATGATTCTGAAGATATTTATGTCCTATTACTTTATGACTTATATAAATATTGAATTCTACAACTTTTAACCCTTTACTACATATATACGGGTTTTATTGCATGTGCGAACAATAAAGATCCTGATCAGCTGTATGGCTCCAAAAAGCCCTGATTTTAAAGCAGTGTTAGAGTGTTTTTATGGTATTTATTATTTGTTTAATCTAAAAATAGACCTTGCCTTTTCACTATTTTATTAGGTCAAGGTCAAGAAGTTACAGCAGGAGATCAAGGTCAAGAAGCTATGATAGTAAAGATAAATATAGGAGAAGGTCAAGGTCGAGAAGTAGGAGTAAATATTCAAGGTCAAGAAGCAGAGAAAAAAGAAGAAGGTACAATAATGACATAGCAAACATGGTGTATTTAATATTATAAGTTAATTGATGCCAATTCTGAAGGGTTAGATTGTCCGAAGCATTTTATTGCAGCCCCTCCATGGAAGTCTGCACAGATAGTGAAATTTTGTACATTATAAATGATACATGCTTTGACTGAACTGAGAATGGAGACCAATCTCAGAACTCAAGCATCTGAGTAGTTGAATGCTTGAGATTTGATATTGGTCTTTAATCTTAGCAGCAGGATTATCAACATAAATGTGAGCACTGTCAGCTGTTTTTATTGTTTTATTGTAATACATACCTTTACCATTATTATGTCAAGATCCTTTTCAGCTATGTAATTATAATAAATATTTCAGCTCAAGGTCACATGACTCTTATTCAAGGTCATCTAGGAGGTCAAGGTCATATACACCAGATAGAAAGAGTAGAAAAAACAAATCCTCAGAAAGAGAGTAAGTTCATGTTTGGCACAATTTTCAAGAAAGGGGAGAGCAGACACGTATAGATATAAGCAACCTGTCATAGATGACACTTTTAACCCTTTCCTCCATTGACACACCTTTATTGCATGGGCGAACAGTGTAGATCCAGATCAGCCGGCACATTTGTGCTGTCTGATCAGGATCTGCACTGTTCCCTTTTTGATTCGTTAGGTTATTTCTGACCAAAAAGGGACCAGTACAGATCCTGATCAGAGAGCATGGATTTGCTGGCTGATCTGGATCTACACTGGTCGCACATGCTTAAAAATGCATATTTATGGAAGAAAAGGTTAAACAGGAAAAAGTTATCTAGAGATTGGAGAGCAGTTGCTGATTTCAAACTTGACACTATCATCAATGAGGGTTAGCTGAACAATCTGAAAGTGATCACCAGTTATAGTTTATTTACACAAAGGCAAAATCAAATGTGTAAACTTTCTTTGAGAAAATGTTCCAGCATGTATTTGTACAAAGAAAAGGTTTAAAAGTCAAAGCTGGCTGCTCATTTATTAATTATAATAATTGAAATGATTGTTAGTTTGGCTGATGTATAAGTTTGTTAGTTTGGCTGATGTATAAGTTTATATTTATTATAGTTTGAGTTTGATGTATACAAATCCTTTGTTTCTGAAAATTAGCTATCTTCAAAATAAGTCTTTGAAGCTGATATCAATTTCAGTATTGTTCTGTTTCAGGGACCCATGTGCAAATATTCCTGGATTTGCTGACATGGTGAGTAGTCACATTTCTCAATCAACATTCAGCTTTTTACACTGTGGTAGAAATTAGCTTGTTTTGTTTTAGTTTGAAGTGTTAAATGGTATTACATGTGCATTTGCATGCTAAGTTCTGAAAATGCAGTCTAACTTTGTAAAAGAAAATCAGTGCTTGTTTGTTTTGGTTTACATGTATACAGAACTTAAACATGTGTAGCAAACTAAGAATTTTTTTTCTTTTGCTCAGACAATAAGACATGTTTAGTCATATTGCTATAATGCACATGTGTATTTTACAGACACCTGCAGAACAAGCCAAGATAAGGATGCATATGGCATTGAAGGCAGCTGGTTAGTACTTTTTTTACATACCATCTTATTAACAAAACTAGTGCAACCATTTTCCAGTTGGACATCACCACCAATATTTTGCAATTTTCTCAGATGAATTAAGTGATCGTGGTAAACAGGACAGTAAACCGTTAGTAATGCTTAGAGCAATAGGGTAAACAAATTATTTAACCCTTTTCTCCACATAATGGTTTTATCGCATGTGCAACCAGTGTCTGCCCTGTTATCTTTTAATTTCAATCAATACCAAGATCCAACTAGTATAAATCCAGATCGAAGGGCCCATAATTGCTTGCTAGTCTGGATCTACACTGGTTGCATCTTGGCCAGAAATAAACCTTATGAATCTAAACATGATTAATGTAGCTTCAGATCAGATAGCACTGATGTGCCAGCTGATCTGGATCTACATTGCTCACCCACTAAGAACAGCTATATCCTGTAGAGTAAAGTGTTAATTAAGTTTATTCAATTTCTAGACCGACCTTTGATTGCCTTTATCAATCAATGACTTTGTAAATGCCAGTATTATTGTTGTTCATGTGTTGTTATTTTTTTATTGGGTTGGGGTGATGGTGGAGAGCAGGATGAAAGGGGGATGGGTTGGGTACTTTGAATCATGATACTAAGAAAACTAGAAAAACTAATGGCTTGTTTAATACAATAATTAGTTAGTTTGAAATTTTCAGGACTTTCTTGTACAGAATGTGGCATGCAAAGTTAAACTGTTAGTTTTGCTGCAGCTACCTGCAATAATTTTCATTTAGATTTTTGTTTTTATCTGCATCTTCTGCTATTATTTTCATATAGATGTTTGTTTTAGCTGCATCCCTCTGCTAAATTTTTATGGATGTTTGTTTTAGCTGCAGACCTCTGCTAAATTTTTTATTTGATGTTTGTTTTAGCTGCAGCTGATGAGAAGCTAAAAGGAGAAGTGGGCAAAAGTCAATCCTCTACCAGTCTACATGACTCGTTGAACTTCTCCCAGGCCATACAGGACATAGAAGCCTCAGGATTTTCTTCTGTGGCTTTCAAATCCAGTCGAGGGGTAAGCTGGTATTGCTTTAAGCGTTTGCTGCATGGATACAGCTTGAATCCCTTGTGCAAACTGTGTAGCTCCAGATCAGACTACACAAGTTTGCAGGATGATAAGGATTTACACTGTAACATATGTGATATTTTCCGTATCTATGGAGTAATATTTAAAATAGAACAAAAACAAGTTTCCATTCATCTGCAGGGCTGAAGGTTATAAAGCTGAGATTGGAAACCAGTCTCAAATCTCAAGCATCTGATTGGCTTAAATGGCGACTGGTCGCCATTTCAGCCAATCAGATGCTTGAGATTTTAGACTGGTTTCCATGCTCAGCTTTATAACCTTGGGCACAGATCAGATTTGAGATCTACCCAAATATTGATCATGTTTAACAGTTGCAATATATTTCTCTGATTTAAATAGTAATTGGTTCAATGTTTGCCTTTATTTGAGGAAGCGTGCCATCAAATACACCGAACAAAACCTAAGGTATTGTGACTTCCATTTTAGTAATGAAGATAGACTTACCAAAACTTATATTACCTGACAAACACATTAAAATATGCATGGTTGAAAGAAAACATGTTTCTCAGCCACTTGTGTCAAAACATCATTGGCCACAATTTTATGAGAATGGAACGGATGACTGCTCTCAGATGTCAAGCTGGCCATTTGTCAGTTCTGAGACTATGATTTGTATTGCTGAAATCTGATAGTCTCAAATCTTATTTTTGGGACCAGGGCCAAGTATAATGAAACTGATATTGGAGACCAGTCTCAAATCTCAAGCATCCATGTCATCTGATCAGGATCTACATTGTTTGCTTTTAGAATCATTCAGTTACTGCTGACCAGAAGTAACCAGTGTTAATCAGATCAGACAGCAAGGATGTGCTGGCTGATATGGATCTACACTGGTCACATTTACAATAAAGCTGAGGTATATATGGAGTTAAGGGTTTTAAAGCTATACATGATTCAAAGAGATTTATTTAAATGTACTAATTCTTCCACAGGAGACAAAAATATTCAAATTAAACTGTTCAAAATTGTTAATTTAACTTTCCTATGATATAGAAAATGCTAGTCAGAGATATGTATTAACCCTTTCCTGTACAGATACACCTTTATTGTTAGGGCGAACAGTTTAGATCCAGATCAGCCGGCACATCCTTGCCGTCTGATCAGGACCTAAACTGTTCGCTTATTGATTCATTAGGTTATTTCTGACCAAAATGCGACCAGTGCAGATCCTGATCAGACGGCACAGATGTGCCGGCTGATCTGGATCTACACTGGTCGCACATGCGTAAAAATGCGTATATATCCAGGAAAGGGTTAAAGCTACCTATTCACAGTTCAGGATGCAATACATCAATGTCTCGGATGTGTTTTATATTAATTGTACTGCTATTAAATGACTGAACAAGAGCAAGTTTAGCTAAAAACTGGGCTGAAGGTTATAAAGCTGAGATTGTAAACCAGTCTCAAATCTCAAGCATCTGATTGGCTGAAATGTCGACTGGTCGCCATTTCAGCCAATCAGATGCTTGAGATTTGAGACTGGTTTACAATCTCAGTTTTATAACCTTGGGCACTGGACTATTAGTACATTTAAAGATTTGTTGCGAGTGAATTTTACTGTATTAGTAATGCTCTAACAATTAAGGCTTCATATATATTCACTTGTATGTTGAATGTTTAAGAATAATACATCACATTTGCATTGTTTACATGTTGTCTACAGATTATATTATAAATTTTGATATTTGAAAACCCGTAACATTTTGGTTTTAATACGTGACCATGCATCTTTAAATGAAGCATTAATATTTTGTACAGGATAAAAGAGAAGAGAAACCATCTACAGAGGGATTCACATTCGGCACAGCCGGAGAATTAAAGTTAGACTCTCAGAGAAAACCGGTGCTGGTTGATGTAGATAAAGAAGAGCTGGCTCACCCTAGTGTAAGCTTCTTTATGATTTGATTTCTGAGTGAATGGTGTGACAGTTTTCCTGTTATCTTTCTATTGTGTTATACACATAACCTAAGTTCTTACTACACAGATCGTAAAATTTTAATTTCTTCTCTTAAAATTGGATTACACTTCAAATTTGAAACATAATACGATACATCATTTTCACTTTTTTTTATGAAATAAACATTAAGTTAACATGCTCTTGTGCTCTCTAAAACCAAGGACATTATTGTAATTGATGTAGGACTAATATCAAGTCACAAAATTATAAAGAGGATAAATCGAAAGAGGCTTTAACTTTATTGAATGCAAATGGTTATTTAGGGATTTTAATGGTTATTTGATTAAGGAAGTGAAAATGATGTATTAAATTACGCTTCAAGTTTGAAGAGTATTCTCCAATTCCACACTGAGAAATTAAAATAATATGATCGGTGTAGTTAGAAAATTGGTTATATTGGGTATATAACGGGGAATGTAAAAGATATTTCTTTTAATTACATACTCATATATTGACATACCTTTTCATATAATTACCCTTTCATGAAACCATATAATGGATTTATAAATTATTATACTTAAATACCTTTTGAAAAAATAGGGTGTCCTACATTTTTCTGACTTTTTTATTTTTATGTGATTATTTTGAATTGCACATTTTGTTTTTCAAATTTCCCTGTCAAGAGCTACGAAACATCATTACATCATCTGTATGATATAATGATTGTAGCTCAATAATGTCATAACCCTTATATGTGGCACAAAACGGAAAGGGTGTTTCCAAAAGCTGAAGTTAATCCCTGAAATGACATCAAAAAGTTAAGCAGATGGCATTGCGTGAAAAGAAAAGGGGCATGGGCGTGAAAGTTTTAGTTTTATTCAGCAGCTTTACACTGTAAGAACACACACATAAGGAAATTTATGATAAAAATTAGGTTAGCTGTAAAATTTAGACTAGTTTGAATTACTGTGGTATCATTATTTTTCATCTAGATTTTTATTTCATGTACTTCTAGTACGAATTTAAATCCTAGTGAAATTACACTTTTAACATGATGTAACGTCTGTCCAAATCTTACTGTATGTTGTATTGTAGCTTTACACTGACCCTGAGGAGAAGCTGGACAAGTGGATACAGAAGCTGGCAGCATTGAGAAGGAAGAAGTTGGAGGGGGAGGCACTGACCTGAATCCACCAGATGTGATACCTCGGACAGACTACTTCTGTCTTTGATATTAAGACATAATACACTATGCAAGGGCAGATCCGCTGTGAGGGTTCAGTGGGTTTGCTTGAACCCATTTTGGGCAACAAAATTTAATTTTCTTTGGGAATTTTGGGAATTTTGGTCAGAAAGTTGAAAACAATCATATACCTACCCTAAGAATGCTGTATCTGTACCCTCTTTCTGGAAATCTTGCATCAAACCCTGACTGTGCTAGCTTGTGTAGACTTCAGACAACAGTGATGCTCAGTTCTGCCTACATGGGAAATGGTGAACTTCTGAATTTTATGGATTTATGGATTTCAGGGGTGGATCCAGGGGGGTGGGGGTTCAGTGGGGTTGCTTGAACCCCCTTTTGTGGTAGCAATGTTTAATTTTGAGAATGTTAGGAATTATCACAAATGATACCCAATTTGGTAATCTTGCATCCGACCCTGGATTTATCCTCATATATACTTATTTCAAAAAAAGGAAAATCTTTCATTTTATAAGATGTAAATCAAATTACCAGGAAGATATGATTTTATATGTAGCAAATTAAAATGTGGATGTCGACACTGAAAATGACACTTAAAAACATCATATCCATTCCTTTGTTCAGGTATCTGATGGCTGTATGGTAACATACAGGAGCCTATCAAGAAAAAATCCCCTTAAACACTAAATGAAGATGTCACATTATAATTGTATTGTTTTGAGTAATTATGTCTTTCATATTTTCATTTCAAACATTATGTAATTGAAATTGCAATATAAGTGAAACTTATTCTTTGAAAACACCGTATTTAGGCAGTTTTAGCAACTTCCAGTTTGAATATATAAGGAGTTCAAGGGGTGTAACTCCAGTGGTGTTTATGTGTATAATTTTTAAGATATAAAATGACTGTTTTTCCATACTGTTTTACAATAATTTACTGAAAGTGGGTTGAATGGATTATATTCAAAGCCTTTACCTAATTCTGTCTAAATATAATTCGTGAAGCTAGACTGAACTCATACATGTACAAAACAACAATTTTAACACGTGTATTACAAGATTTTGCCCCATAGGCTCCTGTTTGTTACCATACTTACCCCTTGAAAAAAAAGCGTTTGTCTGAATTTTATGTATTTAGAGATTTTTATTGTCGTAAACTATTACTTACATGTGTATCTTTTGACATATAAGCCAAGGAAACATCTAGGTTTGCGATGTGTCATCACATACTTTGTTAAGATTTAGTATAAAAGATAAAGTTTATGTCAGTAAATGTGTATTTTTTCAATTGTTGTATGAATTTCAGCATTATTTCAACATCTATTTTCAGTAGAAAAATTGAGGTCAGGAGAAGATGTTCGTTTTCTAAGTATTACGCATAAGTTCATAAATGTATGTAACAAATCGTCAATATCACCCGAGGTATTTAATAAGGTTGTGATAACATCATATTGATTTTTGAAATTGAGTCAGCATGAAGTTTATTTCTCAGCAGTATAAAAACGAGACAAGTGCCCAAGGTTATAAAACTGAGCATGGAAACCAGTCTCAAATCTCAAGCATCTGATTGGCTGAAATGGCGACCAGTCGCCATTTCAGCCAATCAGATGCTTGAGATTTGAGACTGGTTTCCAAACTCAGTTTTATAACCTTCAGACAAGATCATAAAACTAAAGCAGGAGACCAGTCTCAAATCTGAACCATCAGATTAGTCAGATTTGAGACTCGTCTACAATCTCAGTTTTATGATCTTTGTCCCTGCTGTACAGCCAGTACTCGTAGGATAAATTATACTCAACAAAAAAAGAAACCTGACACTGTAACTTTGAATAAGAATGAGGTGCATATTCAAAATCTATATATTTTCGCACCATCCAAAAGAAAATAACCACTGAATCACTTGTTTCATGCACCAAAAATATCAAAATGCATAATTAAGTTCAAAACATGCACAATTTTTAGCTCACCTGTCACGTAGTGACAGGGTGAGCTTTTGTGAGGGGGGTTCGTCCGTCGTCCGTCGTCCGTCCGTCCGTCCGTCCGTTCACAATTGTTGTCTGCACTCTAGCAGTTGTAATTTTGGTCCAATCTTCTTCAAACTTGGTCAGAATGTTTATCTCAATGATATCTAGGTCAAGTTCGAAACTGGGTCATGTGACCCTAAAATCTAGGTCACTAGGTCAAATTATAGAAAAAGCTTGTCCGCACTCTAGTGGTCGTAATTTTGGTCCGATCTTCTTCAAACTTGGTCAGAATGTTTATCCAAATGATATCTAGGTCAAGTTCGAAACTGGGTCATGTGACCTTGAAATCTAGGTCACTAGGTCAAATTATAGAAAAAGCTTGTCCGCACTCTAGCAGTCTTAATTATAGTGCAATCTTCTTTAAACTTGAACAGAATGTTTATCTTAATGATATCTAGGTCAAGTTCGTAACTGGGTCATGTGACCCTTCAAACTAGGTCACTAGGTCAAATTAAAGAAAAAGCTTGTCTGCACTGTAGCAGTTGTAATTTTGGTCCGTTCTTCTTTAAACTTGGTCAGAATGTTTATCCCAATAATATCTAGGTCTAGTTCGAAACTGGGTCATGTGACCTTGAAATCTAGGTCACTAGGTCAAATTATAGTAAAAGCTTGTCCGCACTCTAGTGGTCGTAATTTTGGTCAGATCTTCTTCAAACTTGGTCAGAATGTTTATCCCAATGATATCTAGGTCAAGTTTGAAACTGGTCATGTGACCTTGAAATCTAGGTCACCAGGTCAAATTATAGAAAAAGCTTGTCCGCACTCTAGCAGTCTTAATTATAGTGCAATCTTCTTTAAACTTGAACAGAATGTTTATCTTGATGATATATATATCAAGTTCGTAACTGGGTCATGTGACCCTTCAAACTAGGTCACTAGGTCAAATTAAAGAAAAAGCTTGTCTGCACTCTAGCAGTTGTAATTTTGGTCCGTTCTTCTTTACACTTGGTCAGAATGTTTATCCAATAATATCTAGGTCTAGTTCGAAACTGGGTCATGTGACCTTGAAATCTAGGTCACTAGGTCAAATTATAGAAAAAGCTTGTCCGCACTCTAGTGGTTGTAATTTTGGTCCGATCTTCTTCAAACTTGGTCAGAATGTTTATCCCAATGATTTCTAGGTCAAGTTCGAAACTGGGTCATGTGACCTTGAAATCTAGGTCACTAGGTCAAATTATAGAAAAAGCTTGTCCGACTTCTAGTGGTTGTAATTTTGGTGCGATCTTCTTTAAACTTTGTCAGAATGTCTATCTCAATGATATCTAGGTCAAGTTCGAAACTGGGTCATATGACCTTGAAATCTAGGTCACAGGGTCAAATTATAGTAAAAGTTTGTCCACACTCTAGCAGTCTTAATTATAGTGCAATCTTCTTTAAACTTGAACAGAATGTTTATATTAATGATATCTAGGTCAAGTTTGTAACTGGGTCATGTGACCCTTCAAACTAGGTCACTAGGTAAAATTAAAGAAAAAGCTTGTCTGCATTCTAGCAGTTGTAATTTTGGTTCGTACTTCTTTAAACTTGGTCAGAATGTTTATCCCATTAATATCTAGGTCTAGTTCGAAACTGGGTCATGTGACCTTGAAATCTAGGTCACTAGGTCAAATTATAGAAAAAGCTTGTCCGCACTCTAGTGGTCGTAATTTTGGTCCGATCTTCAAACTTGGTCAGAATGTTTATCCCAATGATATCTAGGCCAAGTTCGAAACTGGGTCATGTGACCTTGAAATCTAGGTCACTAGTAGGTCAAATTATAGAAAAAGCTTGTCCACACTCTAGTGGTCGTAATTTTGGTTAGATCTTCTTCAAACTTGGTCAGAATGTTTATCTCGATGACATCTTGGTCAAGTTCGAAACTGGGTCATGTAACCTTGAAATTTAGGTCACTAGGTCAAATTATAGAAAAAAGCTTGTCCGCACTCTAGCGGTCTTAATTTTGATGCGATCTTCTTCAAACTTGGTCAGAATGTTTATCTCGATGATATCTTGGTCAAGTTCGAAACTGGGTCATGTGACCTTGAAATCTAGGTCACTAGGTCAAATTATAGACAAAGCTTGTCCGCACTCTAGTGGTCTTAATTTTTGTCCAAACCATTGAACAGATGTTCGCAGGTGAGCGACCCGCAGGGTCCCATGGACCCTCTTGTTATTACATACCACAATTCAATTAGCTTTAAATCTGATTCCAGGAAAATACACCAAATATAAAGTGTCAGGTTTCTATTTTTGTTGAGTATAGTTGTACTAATCTAATCTAATACAACTATTTTCCAGTAACATTAAGAGTATTTTGGTTGTTTCTGACAAGTTCATTTAGGGACCAGTAACACTGCAAATGGCGAAAACTGGCTAAAAGTTCAAAAATGAATGTTGGAGAAAATGCTTATTGCCACCTAGATTTTAGTGAAGAAATGTACTTATCTAAGGATCCTTTTGCAATGTTGGTGATTAAGTATACCTATCATAAGAACACTCAGCTATAATAGTTTAATTTTTTCTTGCAAACTTTATTTTGATTTATTATTCAATGAGGCTGTTTAATTTGTCATTATTCAAACCCGGAATGCAGAATATTTGTCAAATGTTCTAGATTCCTGGTTAAACTATGATCAAGTGGTGTAAACCATTTGGATAATTCATAAATTGACAAAGATGAGGACTTGACATGTCGTAAAAGCTTTGTTTAAATGATTTCTACAGTTTTAATGGACCATTGCTTGTTTTTAGCAATCCTAATAACGTGTTCTCTGATTGCTGCAAGGCAAGGATAGATTTTTAGTACTACGCGAACTAGAGTTAACTGTGAATCGTGTGTTGAAAGACTTTCATTGACATTGATGTATGTGCGGTAATATCCCTCTCACAGTTTTTCTAAGGATCTCATGAGTTTAAATATTGAAATCAATTCACGACTTTCATATTTGAAGCGATTCAAAAAAATACAGGATATTTTTTTAAAGTTGCATATTATCATTTCATAAACATTATTATTTTAACCAAGTGGGTGTGACAGCCTTTTGATCCATGTATGTTCTGTTATATACTACACAAAATTTGATAAGTGTGACCCTGAATTTAAATTTAAACAACGTAATAGTAGATGCATTGCTATAAAACCAGCTTTTTCTAGAAAAGAAACAAACACAAAATGTCTATGTACTGCTTTAAGATAACGCATGGATTGGTGATAAAAATGGTGATTTTTTAATCTATTTATAAAATTATTTTTTTTAATCTATTAATAAAATTAATAGCATTCATTAACGTTATATACAAAATATTTAAAAGTCTTGTTTCGAACATCTCTATCCACTGTGCACAGATCCTTGCCGCGAAACACATTAGTAGCTCTCTGCAATGATAAAAGTATAATAATGTTCACAATCTATTAATATCGTTTTTACTTTCTGATTGAATTCTTATAACTTGGATTTTCCCATATTTCTTGGCTGAAGGTTATAAAACTGAGTATGGAAACCAGTCTCGAATCTTAAGCATCTGATTGCCTGAAATGGCGACAAGTCGCGATTTCAGCCAATCAGATGATTGAGATTTAAGACTGGTTTCCAATCTCAGTTTCCGAACCTTTAGCCCTTAGTTCTTCTGTGCCAAAGAATTACAGTCCAAAGAGAACACATAAACTTACTTGTTATATGTAAGCTTAAGTTGATGTTTTTTTTTAATTTACTGCATTGGTTCTTCAATTTCATTTAATTTAATAAAATACTTTATCTATATGAGGGAAGTTGAAATGTTTTGGTAGAAAAACACAGTGACAAAAATGTAACATACAATACAGGAGCCGACTTTATGATTCCGACATGATTAAAATTAAACTCTTGTCGCTGTGTATCATTTTCAAACTGATAGATTCGTTCCTGTTTCGTAATGTGTAATAAATCAAAATTACATTTAAAACATTTGTGATGGCTATGTCTAGCTGCGTGTTTTATTGATATATTGCTTTGTTATTTTTCACATCTGAGATATAAAACGACAATATTTTGACAAAAACACAATAAAATCTACTTTATTGCACGATTGTTTAAGAAATGTCATAAACGCAAACTGATTCAAATAAAGAGTATATGCATTGCGCATATTGTAACATAAAAGCGATTCGTGCCTTATTCATTGTATGTTTATGTCTTTATGGCCAACTGCGACAATAAAATGTAACTATAACAAGGTAGAACATTTGTAACAGGTTTGTGTTTCCTACAACTGACCATTTCTTCCTGTACAATTGTTAGTGCGGGCGAGTACAGATGGATCATACTTTCACTGGTAAGTTTATGATTTTGTATGGGTGCGAAATAAAAAAAGCATTTTCATATGCGGTGATCCCTTTAGTTGGTTTTCTTTAATTGTTGCGTTTTCTTTTGTTAAATTTTGGTTTAAAATTAACTTATATCTCCGATCGGAGGTGTGGATGGGATGTGTTTCCGGAGTATGGCTTATTTAAGTAAAATTTAACATTTTATTCCAGTTATCGGCAGTTATCCCGTGTACAAACAGTGTAGATCCAGATCAGCGGGCACATCCGTTCCTGTCTGATCAAGATTTACTCTGTTTACTTTTTGATTCTTTAGGTAAATTTAGACCAAGAAGCTAACAGTGTAGATCCTGATCAGACGGCACTGATCAGTACCGATTGTTCTGGATCAACACTGATATGTACATGAGATAAAACCGGTATATTTGGATTAAAGGTTACAGTTTCAGGGTCGAATGCTGGATTTCCAGAATGGGCTTCGTTCGTAGCAGTCTTAAGCAAATTCCTCATGAAAATGAAATTTGCTACCCAAAAGGGTGTTCAAACAATCCGACTGAACCGTTCTTGATCCGCCCCTGAATTTTTTATTCAATTAACTACATTCCTATAAACCTCCATACCCAGCCAATATAGCGATAATTTGAATTGCGCCGCGGATTTATCTAGAGGGTGCTGTCTAAAATCCCAGCCCCTAGACCTTTTGTCATTATCGCATTTTATGATGATACTTATGGCTTCAAAGGACGAAATCAGCATTTAAGTAATTAAGCAATGAGATTCTCCAGCAATTTATCAGTCTGATTTCTTAAATAGTCTCTGTTCAATAAAGGCATAATGCGACTCACTTGATTAAATTATGATCTTTGTTTAATTGAGTCACTTTGTAAAATTTTCCATGAATTCTGTCACCGAAACTTCCTATTTACCTTTACAATAATCAAAATTATATGAAATTCTAAGTTTAATTGTTATCTTAAACCCAAAATACATTTTAACATGATAACACAAAAATACCTTAGTTAAAATTGGTGAAATTGGGCATACTTTCATAGGCAGATCCAGAGGGTGTTTAGTGGGTTTGCTCGAACCCACATTTTTGGCAGGAATATTTATTTGGTTTTATGCGATTTTTTTTCCAGAAAGTTGCAAATTACCCTAAGACCGCCCCAAACGAACCCACCTTTCTGGAAATATTGCAACCGACCCTGCATTTCAGTAAAAATCCCAACAGTATCGGTTGTAAATCTGTGTTCTAAAATACCAGCAATTTTTTTTTTCAATTTGTGTTATCCACGCACAGTTTGATAATTAATACGTTCTGGGATTACTTTTGTCAAAACGTTTGTGCTTAACGATTATTTTCGCTCTGCTTTCGTTAGCTTAGTTCAATGTGTGCTATCGCAGAACTGCCTGTTGCGGTCTTAACGGTGGTTTATCAGAACTAAGTGGTAAAATTCAAAGACGAAGAAACTTTGAATGAGAATTGATTTCATCTAACATTGTTTTTCATGTTTTTCATTGTTTTTCTTAGCTGGCTATTTTTGCGCCAAAGGAAAGGGTAACTTAGTTGCGCAACTGGATTTGGAGACACCACGGAAAAGTTGTTTTAGGCTGAATTATTTAAGTTTTATTTAAGTTTTAGCACATCAAAGTCATACAATGAACATTACCCATATATTAACTTTTTTATCTATACGTGTTGCATGGTAAACGAATAATCAACCACCTTTAACCCTTCCTATCCCTCAAAGGTTCAACTGTACAAATTGTTCGTGCTTGCGATTAAATTAAACCTAATTATTCATTAGTTACCTCATTGTTTCTTGAGATTTTAGAAAATTGATAGTGTTTTGCATACATAATAATCGATTTGTAAGGTTAATTGGTGGACATTCGTCGCACTTATGTAAATGTTCCCCCTTTTAAGATAGACAGAGTGGCGTGTATCGTTTTCAACATCAATGACTTTTAACTACTATATGCCCAAATTCATAAAATTGATATTGGAGACCAGTCTCAAATCCAAGCATCTGATTGGCTGAAGAGATTTGAGACTAGTCTCCTGATTTAGTTTTATGATCTCGGGCCCTGGTATCTATATAACAGACATATCCCTATCTCAGGCTGGTAATCTTATTACCGCCTATGTATGAAAATGTTACCAGCATTATCGGTGATTACCAATATCTCACGAGCAAATTAAGTTCATCAACAATATAGCACTGTGGTGATATTGTTTCAGCAATGTATGTCTAAGAATAAAGGCACTTAGTTAGGCATACCAAAACCACCGACGGCTACCTGGATAGTATCCTCATATGACAGATTCAGACTCCGAGAGGACTCGAACCCACAGCGGTAAATGGTTTGTGATAGTGAGCCAACGACCATATGCCACGGAGACCCCTGTTTCTTTTCAACCACGGTCATTTTAAGGCATTGGAAAAAAATCCAGCGAAAATGTATGCTGATGTGTGTTGTTACATAAATGTTGGAAGGCAAAATGGCACACTGTATCCAGTCCAGTCATTACATGAAATCCTACCCGGTATTAGGACCCAAAACCCCTTGCTGAAGCTGCCCTTACTAAAAGACCGATTGTGTTTCTCTGTGTTTCTGAAGAAATCGGCCAAATTTAACAATTTCATTTGTCATATTTAATAGTTAAATTGGTCGGATGGGAAACTGGAAAGTGTGCTATTAAATTGTGCATTCAAATGAAATGAACGCATCTAATTAGCTTTGAAAGTAGGTTGAACTGGTTTATGGTACTGTGCAAAGATTTCATGCACAGCATGTGGTGATACCCTAAAGGAATAAATCCAAATTTGACCGGTCAGGCATAAGGCCCAAAAAAGAGAATGAATTTTATGACAGGATGTGACAAAATTTGCAGATTCATAATAAACAATGCACAATTCAAAATTGACATTCTTCATTTATGTTGATACATCTTACAATTGCGTTTTGAATGTAAAACCGCCATAAAAGCGATGCGTTATTTTCAAGTTGTTTGTTTTTAATATATAAGCAAATGTGATTTAATTGTGAAGAAATGTAATAAAGAATTAGACTAATGACTTTGTTTACCTTAGCCACAAGCAGACTTCTATTTCCGCTTTAAATACAGTGTTAGGGTTGTTACAGCTTGGTCAAGGACCGACTTGCTGAGTGGGCTGGAGAAGAGCCAGTCCACACTATTTACTGCAATCAGCATATACGTCTAATGTTAAATGTTTTTCATGACCTTCATTTATGAAAGCATAGATAATCTGATCGCTTAGGAAAGCACAGAAATGCGGTTGACGGGTTTGTCAGAAACTGTGCAGCGGCATACCTTGTCTTTATTAGACTGAAACGCCTCCCATCTTGAATAAAATTTATTCAAGTTTCCAGACTTAAATAAAAATATCCATTTAAAATTGTATATGTTTAAAATTCTTCTAAACTTGGAAATAAATATCGAGACAAATTTACTTAAATTAAAAATACAATTTTTCTGTAGGTATTCCTATTTGGTTGAACAACCATGTTATTGTTTTTTTTTTTACTTCGGCATGAAACTTAAACTTTGCCTAACAGCGTGTATAGTCGAGCAGAAATCATAGAGACAATCGAGTTCAAGTCAACTTTTAAATGCTCAAATATGGTAGTTTTAAAATTTAAATCAACAAGCACTATTCAGATTATCCACATTTAAATGAGCATTTGTTTTTAATGTGATTAAAAAAGAGAAAAATGTTTTCCAGTAAATGTAAGTAAGCCCATGGCGTGTGCCTGCCTCAGCATAAGGAAATGTCACAAATTTGCCCAACTTTCAGTTTTGTTCAACAAACAGCGCGGCCTTTGTTGAGAGAAATTCAATTTAAATTTATGAGATTTCACTTTTATTATCTTGTAGATTTTATCAATCGCAATAAACATGTTTAAGGCCATTGATGAATCCAAAATTGACATTCTTCATTTATGTGTGAAAATGAGCTGTAATAAAAACGCTAGCAAATGTCGCTGTGGTGATTTTATCCACGTGCGGATCTAAATTCCAACTAATAACCCAAGATTCAATTTTATTATCTGTCATTTTAATGAAAATTTGAACGACAAAATCGCAGCAGATTTAAATAATTATCCGAAATGAAAGTCCGATAAAAATATTAAATGCACATTTTATGTTTTTGAAGTACGAATGAACAAGATGTTTTAATTTGTCTAAATCCGCCAAGCGGACATTTCTATTCAAATACAAGTTTGCCTTGACTCGACGATCAGTGGCTTCTAATCGTCTGTTGAAAGCCAGAAGGGGCTATCAGCCCTCTTTGTTCAATTGCTAATAGCCCCTTCTGCATTTTAATAGATGTGTTGAAAAATAAATAGACAATCAGGTAAAAATCGTAATTATGTCCAATTATGTCGTTTATGTCCAATGGGATTTTTGGTCAGACAGTTGTACATTATCAGGTAAAACCCTATGACAGCTCCAAACGTACCGCCTTTCTGGAAATCTTGCATCCGATCCCCTAACGCCTTTTACTAAAACTAACAAAGGTAATAATGGTACTGGTGTTTCCGAACGGCATACCAGCAGTGACAGTGTAAATGACAATGGCAGTGAGGGACATCATCTGTCGATACTTTCTGGTGGCATTTTTCTAAACATAATAAACTGTCGCCATGTGTACCAGTAACCTATCCATAGTATTAGTGCTAAATGATTTACAAAGGTCGGCGACTTGCCCTATTTCATTCCACTCATAAAGCTATTTGTTCATATTTGTTGCAATTAGAAAAGTTGTACTGTCAGATAATGTAATATTCATATTTTAGACAAGTAATCATGCATTATGTTGTTTACTGCTTTCAACTGCGCCTGGACGTAGGTCGGGTTCGATCCCCTGAAGAAAACAACCGTTCTGTGGTCTGTGGTTTCTAATGTTTTGGTCAGTGGCATACTGAAATTGGACAGCTAAAATTGGACAAAGAATCGGATATTTTACAATTTATATATGAAGAATTGATAAATAAAATTTAAAAGAGTTTATCATAAATGACAAATGACTCAATTATTGTATCGTGTAATAAGCAATATGCCGGAATTGATGTGATGTTGCAATTATAGTAAGTAAATAAGTATTCTTTTATTACAGTGCATTCTTCATAATACTATACTATCAAATATAATTATGATTATCATACGGATCAAAAACTTAAAATAATTTAAGCGAATTAGTTTATCATCAGGAAGATGACTATAGTAAATGTTAACTTGTCATGATGTCGTTAAATATGCGAGCGGACCGATACTTCAGTGAAACCGAAGTAATGAAGTCATTTATTTTCTTAGTTCAATTTCTTGTGCATGCCTGATTAAGAAATTGAGAATAAAAGGACCGTAATAATGATACAAAGAAAACAGATTGGTGCACGATCAAACCTATTAAAGACAACATCAAAAACGATAACTTTTTGATTAAAATAATTACGCCTAATTACCTTTGTGTTTTTCTTTCATTTAATGCTACACAACCATCAGTAGCCGAAGTTTACTTTCTACATTATAAAGCATACCAGAAAGGAAGATCAGAAAGTAAAACACCTCTGCATCTCGCGGCATGTTTGTGTGAATTTATTTGGTTTGATTGTTCTTAATTCGAGGATAAAATTTGTGGATGTAAGATATGTTAGGCCTATTATATGAAAGGTATGTATTAAGAATTTGATACAGAATATTCAGTATAAAATATTAATAAAATACCAAATACTAATTCATTAGAAATATTTAAATTCTGACAGAGTTAATTTACAGCCAGTTAACAAACAATTCTTTTTCTATTTGTGTTTTTTTTTTGCTTGACTTGTAATGAAATGAATAAGTTTTATTCAATTCGTGCTTATCGATTGAAAGATACAGAAATATTGAAGTAAATCGAAATGAGAATTTTTACACTGATACAGTGAACGAGTGAAGTCTAAATTAAAATCGTATAAATGAACAATTTAGACCTGGACCAAACTGCGCTCCCTCTTATTGATAAACTTCTTGATTAAAACATTTCTCTTTAAATTGTCATACGGTGGTATTATTTAGTTTCAAAGGGGAAAAATCGCGCTAAAAATAAATGACTTTTTCGCGACTTAAATTCGAACAATTGTGTCGTTATAATCGTCATACCAGATATTCAATGGTTTGATTCGCTAGGGAATGATTTCTCACACTTTCTAGCGCGAAGACGCGAAATTAAAACACAACAAAATATGATACCACAGTAATGGTTGTCAACATGTTCATTTCAAATCATTTGTATTTATAATTATGCATGTATTTATGATCACTCGTTTGCTATTATTTTTTATATTATATTAATCATATTTATCATTATCGTTAATAAATTTCTGTCAAATAACTTTACTAACCATAACAAGTAAAGGCGATTGAATCGTGGTGCTTTTGCATATTATTGAAAACCTACCTGTATGATTTTCTGAAAAAAATGTGATACTGAAAACAACAGTTTAAAACATTTGTTTTCATTTTCAGGCCCCGTTTCGGCTTCATCCCATTTACTCATCGAATCTCATTAAGAAATGCAATAAAACGATTATTTTATATCAATGATAACTTAAGTAGTATTTCCGTTACCCGAAATGAACTTGTCCAGCGTCTATTTGTAATAAACTACAATCGGCTTGACCTCAGAGCAGTCCAGTCGTCTAGAGCCGGGGGACTGCACCGTGCCAGAATAGTACAGGCTCAGATAACATCTTCTAATAGGAATGTTAATATCCGCACAAAATAGAAAACATTAATATAATTAATTTTTATCGATAAAATTATAATTTATTGCAAAAATTAAAATCTAATGGACTAATTCCGCGATAGAATCATTATGTGCAATCTTGTGTATAGGCAAGTAAATATAAGTTTTTAAAAACTGAGTGAAGCGAAGTTTAAGATATTTATTTTGTAGGTTTAATAGCTTATTGACAAACACAACACGACTGCAAAATTATATGTGAAACTTAATTTTAAGTCTAAACCGTGTAATAGTTAGAATAGGCACAGTTTTGTAGTGAATTAAATGAAAGAAATTAGATAAATTTGTACAATAATTAGAACCCATTTGTTATATTCGTTTTAATGTTTAAATACCATTAAATACCATTAAAATTTAAAAGTTTGTTTCGCTAAATATTCTGAATATTGATAAATACCATAATTAAGTGTACGTTGTTTTCAGTATAATTGTGACAGAAGATGGACTTGACTGCTAATGTTGTGGAATTTAAGGACTGTACTTGATATATCACGGCCCTAATATGGAGGTAAGTTGGTTCTGACGCCACTGTATTTTGAATGAAAGGAAGTATATATTACTAGTTTTTAAAGATTGCTTTGGACAAGGCCCTTACTGAAAATCTATTGATGTCTAGATAAAATCATTCAGTGGCGGATCTAGAGTTAGTCCAGCCGTTTTCAGTAAAAATCGTTCAAATTTGGTTAAAAGCACCAAATTTTGCACATAGTTAGCTTGAGATGTACCTTTTAAAATGTGATAGAGACCCATTTGATATCTTTCCAAAATGGCCGCTTTTTTCAAGATGGCCGCCAAAAATCTGGAAAATGCTGCTATTTGAAGGATTTTCAACGTATAGTTACAATTTTGGAGTATAAACATATATTTTCAAGGACTTTCTAAACATCAAAAGCAAATGTAAGCACATCAGACAAATGTTTAAGGAGCAAATGCCCTTTTTGTTGCAGAAATTTTTCAAGAAGGCCGCCAAAAAACTGGAAAAGCTGCTATTTGAAGGATTTTCATCGTATAGTCACAATTATGGAGTCTAAACCTATATTTTTTATGATGTTCTAAACATTAAAAGCAAATGTAAGCACATCAGACAAATATTTAAGGAGCAAACGGCCTTTTTGTTACAGAAATTTTTCAAGATGGCCGCCAAAAATCTGGAAAATGCTGCTATTTGAAGGATTTTCAACGTATAGTCACAATTTTGGTGTCTAAACCTATATTTTCAAGGATGTTGTAAACATTAAAAGCAAATGTAAGCACATCAGACAAATATTTAAGGAGCAAATGGCCTTTTTGTTACAGAAATTTTTCAAGATGGCCGCCAAAAATCTGGAAAATGCTGCTATTTGAAGGATTTTCATCGTTTAGTCACAATTTTTCTGTAACAAAAAGGCCATTTGCTCCTTAAATATTTGTTTGATATTGGAAAGATCAAATAGGTCTCTATCACATTTCGATAGGTACATCAAAAGCTAACTTTGTGCAAAATTTGGTGCTTTTAACCGATTTTGAACAATTCCTCCATATTTTATCCGAAAACGACTGGACTAAGTGGGTTTAATAGATATGCTCGAACCTCGTGTTTGGGCAGCAATATTAAATTTTCAACTTTTGGACAGAAAGTTGGAAAATATCTTGCACCCAACCATGATCTATCATTATTCTCCAGTTACAAAATTTTCAGTATTAACCATTAAAACACCAGTATCTTGCAAACTCACTCCGGATCATCGGGCCAGTTTTGTCACAGTTAAAGCACTTCAAAATTATGTTGCCGGATAGTTTAATCAGCTCAGGTATAAGAAGTACGGAAATTTTGACTTCCATGTTTGTCTCACATATTTCTGATCAAGATTTCATTTTTTTTTAATTCTACCAGTCTATGAAAGTTATTATAAATGACAAACAACTAGGAAAATGGGAGAGATTTTTAGCATTTTATTGTGATATTCCGACTTACCAAGTAATTGGTTCGTCAAGCTTTGAAATATTCCTTTTGTTAAATGATTAATAATTATAATATCAATAAAAATATATCGTCCAAATGCTTGGTATTGGAAAGATTGTTATATTTTTACAAAAAAAAGAAAGAAAAGAAATTGACCCACAACTGGGCTGTTAAAAAATGGCTGGAAAAGTGAAAAAAAAAGAAAAATTAACATTCATAAAAAGTTCAAACTTGTTATTCTGTATTGTTTGCTTATTTAAACTGAGTACAGAACTGAAAAGATTTTTGAAATCGGTCAACTGGTTGCTAAGATATTGTCATTTGAAATATAAAAAGTCCAAACTGGTTGTTGCATATGTTTGTACAGTCTTTACAGTGATCAAAATCAATCAAGTTATACTCATATGTGGCAGAATAAAAAAACTTATGGAGCTTTATTGACCAATAATAAATAAATCACGAGAATTTTAATTTATGTGCTTGAAATACAATTATTACTGTTTCTTATTATTTAAATGTGTATTTCTGTTAAAATACATGTTGACGCATCAAATGTAAGTGCTTTCGAACGTTTGGTTTCACATAAAGATAAAAATTCATATTTTTAAGAAAGTGTGTCAAACTCCTGACAACCACATAAGTGTAGTGTACTCAAAAAATGTTTCACTAAAGCCATTCCTGTTTGTCACAATTTAACAAAACATGACATAGACTTCTAGGAAAAAACATGCTCTTCTTTTCATGTAAAGGATATGTTGACAAAATATTGAGATTTGTGCATAATGTCACACTCCTGACAAATTTAGCCGACATTTTCTGAAGGGAGCTGCAGACAAATATAATTTCAATAGAAGTGATAATATTACAATTATTGGATCTAGAAACATAAAACTTAATAATACACAAAACATTTCTTATGTACTATTAATCTTTAAAGTCCTATAAATTTATAAAGCAAAGATGTATTGATTTTCTTGAGGTATTTTCTAATCTACGCTTGACTTAATAGCATAAATTGTGATTACTTTAAGTAAAATGTGCTTAATTTTATCATTATTTGATGCCTTACAAATTTACCCATTTTACTAAAAAAAACCACTAAAACTTGTCTTTATTCAACACCTATGTAAATTAAGTGTCTGAACAAATGTGATTTAAAAAAAAACACTCCTGACATTTTTTGCCCATTATTTTAGAATATTTTTAACGGATGATGCTATTTTGATGAAACTTCACAAATCTTTAAAGGGCATGATGAGACACCTCTGCAAAGTAGGAAAATGGAAGTAACTGTTTGTTGTACATTTTTATAACAGGAAAACCCAAAGCAGCCATTTTTTAAACAGCCCAACTGCATTGCGATAGTCATGAAAACTTCTGCGTTCCTCTTCTGACAACTGCTCTTAGAAAATATAATCAAGAGATTTAGAAACTCATGTTAAAATTTGAAGATAATTCTGTTATGAGACATTTGATACAGTACCACATGCACTGTAACCTAAAAAGTTCATTAACAGATTTTCATTCTTGTTAATCAATGCAAGATACTGCAAATAATGTCACCCTGTGTTTGATTATCACTTGAGTTTATATGAATATTTGTTATTTCTATTTTGGTTATTGTTACGTTTTAATTTTGTTTGGTATATCTTTCTGTATTTGGCTATTTTCAGCCATTTTCACTGTCTTTTAAGGGAGCGTACTGCCGTTGAATGATTTATTCTGCTTTTTGCGATTACCTCCCTTTGATTTAAATTAACTTCTCGTTTTCAGAAGCTGTTATCGGTCCTGCTAGGAATTTTGATTCACGGTTGTGTCGAAGGCCGTAGAACCACTATCTTCGAGTCGGCATACCTACCACTTGACGCTTTAAATGTTGACATTCATTCGGAAATATCGGTAAGGAACCAATGTCGTCTTTACTGACTTGAACATAGTATAACACAAGCGGTACAAATGTAAAGATTTTACAGCTGTTTAAAGATCGTTTTCAGGATCGGATGCAAGATTTCCAGAATGAGAGGTTCGAATAGGGCATTCTTATGGTCATAAGTGTTTACTTCCAACTTTAGACGAAATTTCCTTAAAAAAAATTTTTTTCTGCCCAAAAAGTTTGTTGGAGCAAGCCTACCGACCCCGCCAGATCCGTACCTATATTTAGAGATCATACTAGGATAATTTATGTAAATGATGTAACATTTTCCGGGCCTCAGATAATTCGGAACGCAAATTTCTCTTTTCTTCCTTGTTCGTGAATCTTATTGCATTTACTGCCACTATTCAGGAAAAATAATAATGGTGTATATTTTCTTTAGGTTCTTAACGTAGACCGTTGAATTACAATGTCACGCAATGTGATTTTGCAGGGACATATCTCGTGGCTTTACACCGACGAAGAAATATTCAGTATTAAAGTTGAAATACTTGACGAGAGTGGATACAACATAAATTGTACAGATGTTGATTACAACACAACTGATCACTCGGTTTCACTTAGGATTGCCGACAAATGTGCGGTGACTGCGCACGCATCAGCTACCGGAACCGGAAGTTCTTCACATATCCCGATGTTCCTTATATGGTTGCCAACACTGCTTTTTGGCTGGAAACGTCTGAAAGTGATTCTTCTTATGATAATTACCAACAGTATTACTGGAGATGCAGATATCGTGCCAACAAAACATCTACACATGGAAATCAAGGCGTCCAAGTATGTAGTCCTGTAAAACACGAGATTAATTGTTACGATTTTCCCGTTCGCCATACACATAACTGTTACCCGAAATAATTCTTGTGATTTTTAGATCGCGCTAAGCGATGTGTTACATCTCTTAATGTACCAGAAGAGTTTACTAACCCGCCCGCTCCTCCAACCTTCTGGCGGCCAGAACGCGGCAAATTCGAATTGTAATGTGCAAGCGATATTAAATTATTATTTCGTTTAAACGAAAAAGTATTTCGTTTAAACGAATTAATATTTCGTTTACACGAATTAATATTATTACTTTTAAACGAAATAATATCCTTAAAAAAGTATGGAAAATAATATCCTTAAAAAAGTATGGAAACTTCTAAACTTATAGCGTTGGAATTTTTTCTGTGCATCAGGTGTTTTCGGGCAGAAATTTATTTTCCAGTTATTTACGTTTGCCTTTCTTGAAGAATATCCAGCATAAAATTATTTTTTATCAAACATATTTCAGGCTTAGTTTTATTGAGCCTGTTCATAAGCGGTAGCTGAAAAATACATATTATTGCCCACACCGCCTAGCCCAAGGATGAGCGCAACTTTTCCAAATTGAAATATCATGCTCCACGGCTCAAAGCGCGCACTAGCTAACATCACTAATTGAATGTACGGGGCGAAGTTGTACCTCCACAAGGCACAACAACGGTACTGTGATACATAAGAATGGAATTGCACCTACCTGATAGCGAAATCAAGCTATATCGTTATAACAACCGTACACTTATTTAATTACCTGATATAATACATTGTGATACTTAATCTACTTGATTTTATTAATATTTCCAGGCTTTTCAATTACCACAGTATAAATCTGTACATTAAAGATGGAGAGGTTATTGTCCAAGAACAACATCCTACCTTTGCGTCTAATATGACTTGCCGGATGGGACACGATTCTGACGGTATGATGGCTTATAAATGAAACTAATCCTTAACTTAGTACAAAAATGAAATGTGCATATGAAGAATTACCACAATCAGAAAAAAATCCTCCCCACGCGGCCAAAACGTAGAGAAAAAAAGCACGAGTTTATAAGAGAGTCAATTTCAAATTAGACACCAAAAATAACGATAAATAGAACCTTTGGGGTTACCGCCTTGGAGCTATCAATTTGCCACTGGGGGTTTTAAACCAGGTTCTAGGATGCACCATACTCACACTTGCGCAAATATGTTCTCATGTGAACAAACAAGTACAAGTTGTTTTGGTGAAATGACAAAAGCACACAATTATATAAAACATAAAAAGCTAGTAGGATTGTAATACAAAAGGGCTTGTACACAATTACCTTACCGAGACCGGAGCCACTGGAGTCAAATCAGCAAGAACACGATAAAAGGGAAAAAAGAAATAAATAGAGCTTCTGTGTTCTTTTACAAGATAAACCTTCATAAACTCGGGTTCTCATTTTTGTTTTTTGTTAGTGGCGTCCTTTTTGAAACTGATTATTTTATTAACCATGCTCTCTCCCCCTCTCTTCTTCTTGACTGTGTGGGGAGGCTGTTTTTTTCTGAATGTGGCAATTCCTGATATGCATATTTCACCTTCTTCTTAAACCCATGTTATCATATATTTTAGTTGTGACGTAACCATTTTCAATGGAAAAATATTTATCAGAAGATGATGTTAAGAGAGTTTGCTTGCTTTGATGAAATGTGCGCTTTATTAAACTGCAGTTAGAATACATTTTATTAACCAGTGATGGAAATGGTTATTATCTATATTTAATAAACCATCAAGATACATCGGTGTGTTGTTGAAAGCTGTAATAATGTCATCTTGTTCAGTAGTCTCTTTCAAAACAGTATAAAACCATATCCGCAACAAGGGGTGCCCAATTAGTACCCATTGGGATGCCTATTACTTTTTTTAATAATAGAGGTACCAAATCTAACATAAATGTGGATACCCATAAATAGATAATAAATAAAATCAGCTGATAATTATAAGTTGCTATAATAGTGTGACACCGGTGACTTATTTATGACTTTTTGTCTTTTTTGTATGGGGAGACATTTTACTTCCGCCATACCAAGTATCGCTAATGCAAATGATATATGATAAAGGCTATCAATGACCAAATTAACTATCCCTATTAAAGGCGTGCATATGATAGTGATCGTGTAACCCATAAATGCGGTAATTTAAGTTGTGATAAGCAGGACTATGTTTACCATTTTGGGAACATGACCCATACCCATGAAACTGGGAAATTTTGAGTCGTTTTGACAGAAATTGGGATTTTTTTTCATCGTAGGGGAATATAAAGTTTTACACATATTTAATATTATCAATGATTTCTTGATCAAAGAAACAAATGATTCCTGATAAAATAACAAGCTCACGTATTTTATTAATGAGATGACACATATAACGCGGTATTTTATCAGAATTTTTTTATAACGATTCAATTGGGAATTTTTCTTCTCTAATTGGAAAAAAAGTTTTGCCATTGGGAACATGGCCACCATGAAATCGACCAAAAAGCGCTGAAATTATTATTTAATATAAATTATCTTCATCATCAAATAAAAAGTTGAACGCAACTTGTGGGGGAACTTATATTTGAAATGTCAGATTGTTCAATATAATGACCGATTGTAGCTTAAATGGGCGGGACTTTTGTTTTTACCAAGAAACGTATTACTCAATTCACGTATTCGTGTTTCTTTTGTGTTTACAGTACAGAAATATTACTATTTAGGTTATATATTTTAGGTTGCCCTAATTGCTGCTATGGAAGTGGAAGCTGTATTTTAAACCAGTGTATTGCAAGAACAGATGATCAGGATATACAGGATAAAGGTAGCTCTACCATTATTGCTTAAAGCAGGGTATGCAGAAATATAGGAAAACGGTGAGCCCCCAACCATGCCAACTATTGTCTGACCAGGGGATCCTGCAATGTCGGATTATGTAACTTTTAGTTAAACCGCCAACTATTTTTCAGTGTGGGGATATGGGATAGCAGTTTGACTATCACAATATTCTAAGTTGCATCACTAAAATGTCGCTTTCCATGTACTGATTGTTTAAATTTTTGCGAAATATTTATTAAAAAATGTGAAATATGCATAATTATCAGGAATCGCTACATTCAGAAAAAACAGCCCCCACACAGTCAAAAATAAGAGAGAGGGAGAGAACATGGTTAATAAAATGATCAGTTTAGAAAAACACCACAAACAATTAACAAAAATGAGAACCCGAAGGGTTACCGCCTTGGAACGGTCAGTGGCAAATAAAATTGCCACTGTGGGGTTTAAACCAGGTTCTAGAGTGCACCAACCTCACACTTGCCCCAACAGGTTCTCATATCACAAAACAAGTACAAGTTGTGTTGGTGAAATAACTCCAACCCACCCATCGGATCAACATTGTTACATGAAAAACACACAAACATATTAAAAAAATATGAAGCTAATAGCATTGCAAAGCCCAAGGGCGGGTACTCAATGATCTTACCGAGACCAGAGCTCCTGGAGTAAAATCAGCAAGAACACGATTACACCGTCGTGCAACCAAAAAACAATTTGGTTTCCAATGTGATTGTAATTGGAAGCTATATTCAACTCGCATGATTATATTGTAACGATTTACAAATATGTCATCTTACAGTTCACAAATCATGTGGCATGGATTTAATGAGAAAGTTGTATCATGATTTTATTTCATTTAACTTCTTGCATTATAGTGTTATAAAAGCGTGGAAAACACGGTATAGAGTAACAGGTTCTTCCATTCTTGTAGATATTGAATATTATTATATATCTAATAAATGTAACCAATCGACAATCTGCATTTGTACCACGTGACCGTCCAATATATTCCCGTATTGGATCCAAAATATATATATTAATTTCAAATTGGACGGTTGGGTACATGTGCACTAAACAATCTGCATTTGCACCACGTGACCGTCCAATATATTCCCGTATTGGATCCAAAAAATATATATTAATTTCATATTGGACGGTTGGGTACATGTGCACTAAAGATATATAATAATAAGGTTATTATACATTTAACTGTACAATACGGAATATATTTTGACTCGTACACAGCTTGAAAAGTCATATTGGACTCGCCTATCGGCTCGTCCAATATGACTTTTCAGGCTAAATATATTCCCGTATTGTACAGTAAAATGTATAATAACCTATAAGTATTCTGGAAATAAATCTTATTTTATAATTATAGAACATATAAGTCCTATTTCTTTGATACGTTGAAAATATATTAGAAATATGTCTGGGTAGTATTTTGCACTCAAGTGCGAATATTTAAAGATCAACTTAAGATGTTTCATGAACACGCACCCCCCTCCCCTGGAAAATATGCAAAGACAACATTTACACCAGTGGTAAAGCTTATAGTGAAAGACTATCTGTGAATGTGTCAACAACATACAGCTAAATAAATCAAAAGCTTCCCAAAATGGGTTGCCTCGCGATCGTGATGAGTATATGCAGCCTTTACACTGATAATTCCGTGTGTTTGACTGTCACTAACGGCATCTTCCACACTTGGTCAGGACTTTGCTATCGTATAGGCGTTATTGTTTTTAATCCTGCAAGAGATATATAGCATGCATTGAAGTAGTTTTGTTATCTGGTGTATGGGTATAATTTGATATATTTAATGCATCTAAAATATCGCTCTGTTCTAGCCGGCGCCGAAGGGTGTCAGATGTATTGTATCGTGAATTAACATAATGATCATATTTGATATGAAATATTAATTGAATGAGGTCTTATTTAACTAGAAATAGCACTATCATATACAATTACTATAACTTACAAGCAATATAAACTTTAGAACGTAAAATAAGCCATGCATTTCCGACATTCATTTCTGTTTGATGCTTGAGACACATCTATAAATCTATGACATGTTTTCTACATGTTTTCTTACTTTATCTCCAACAGAAACAAGTCAGTTGCAGGTCTTAAAAGCGGGGGCATTTAACGAATACATTTTCTGTTTAGAAACATACACAAACTGTCTTTGCAGAACTCGTTGCCGTTACATGCGACAGCCCCCGGTGGGAAATTAAAGTGGGCGAGGGAGGGTAGGAATTCATGGAATAGCTCGATTTATGGTTGATAAAAATGATTCCCTTCATGATAATTTTTCAATTTGAGATTGATATGGCCTCGTTTTATTTTGATTTAGATTCATTGTCTTTCATTTTCGTACCCTTTATTATTAGAATAACTATTAATTTCAGACAGGGCCGAGACGAGACGTTCTTATCTACCGAGTCCTTTACTTCTCTCCCAGTCTCATGATTTACACTGTGACATTTGATAATCCTTCTATAATCGGCATGTCAGAAGCTGATTGACTTTGGTGTCTTATTTTAACCTAATACTGCGTTAGGCATGCAGCCCACGAGCGCATTATCATCATATACTGAAAGGATAAAGAAACGCAGGGTAACATTTGTTCCGATATATTAAGAACGCGTTCTCCAAATAAAGTGAAACTTTGTGTATTGAGTTATTAGGTCATGATACACCTTAACATGTGTCGAAAGTGAATAAAACTTGTCTCCACTGCCTCAGTGTAAACCGTCGTGGAGCATGAGCTTTCGAACCTGCCTATCCAATTGTTACCCTGCGTTTCTTTATCCTTTCAGTATATTAAAGAATCTTAATTGAAAAGCTTACGTGTCGGTCGTATAACATCGCATACTGTGAATAAACTCCAAGGTAACGCTCGTTTTGCGTCTTATTCATTTGCAGAATAACAGAGTGATACTTTAATTAAGTTTATGTACATGCAGTTGCAATAAAACCGTAAAAAATTTAATTACAATTGGCATTAGCTAAAAATGTTGTGAAGGTATTGTAGATATAAAAGATGCTCACTTATGTTTATTTCGTTCTTGACGAAATTTTATTCAAACCAGTCATGTGAAGTAAAAACAAAAGTATTAATTAAAACATATTGCTTGACAATCACGTGATTGAAATGTCCTGGGGGAAATCAGAGTTATATCAAAGCACTGAAAGGCACTTGAATGAGGACATACATGTTTACAATTTGGTATGTAAAATGATTGCAGTACCATGTCTATTAATCATAATAAGCTACTATCATTTATTACTGCAAATATTTAAGAATGGTCACATTTGATAGTAAAATTCATAACCATGAAAAGTGGGGTAAAGGTTTATCAGCTATAAAACTTATTTAAAACAGAATAGTGTAACATAAACATGTATGTATGTTATGCATTTGATTTAAATTAAATGGAAACGTAACCTATCACTTAAAAAAATGTTAATAGAACAATTCAAAATGTATGTCGCATTCATTGTACATCATCTACATTACATGTACTTGATTCTCTGGAACGTAAAACGATATATTTAATTTACTTTATCTTTTTATAAAAAAGAGCAATATGTCTATAAAAAGATGTCTGGCATCCTGCTTTCTTCAGGTCTCGGAGACCATCTTGTTGATTTCCGCTTTCTGCAGAAGGAATGTCGAAAATTTTATTTCAAAGATTTTGCAGGAAATATTTCTTTACCATAATTATAACCATATCGATATATTTCGGTTTCTCAAAGTTAAGTTTCTCACAAAAATGCTGCACAAAAATATATTTTTTCACAAAAATATTTGTAACTACTTTCTTAGGAACCCTATTATCTTGGGTTCGGATTATTATGTAGATCAACATATTGAATAACTATTACTGTGAAAAGATTACATGACCACAATTCTTCCAGAAAATTAGCTTTTTAGATCTTTCTGTTATTTACCCGACACTGGTATATTTAAGGGTCTGCCGACCTAACAACCTATCATACTACTGTCTAAACGAAACAGCTGATGACTATTATTAATACTTAACCCGTTCCTCCATATATCCCCCTCTTTAGCATGTTCGAACAGTGCAGAACCAAACCAGCCGGCACATCCTTGTTGTATGATCACGATCTGCACTGTTTGTTTTGGTCAGAAATAGCCTAATAAGTCGAAAAGCGAACAGTGTTCGCTTGCCATAAAGGCATGTATATGGAGTCAAGGGTTAATTTATTCTATTATTATAGCATAATATTTATATTAAGTATTTCTTCTGTTTTCATTTTAATAATAATTCTATTATTTGTTCTTGTAACTGAAACATCGGATAACTTTGCTGCTAATCTGTGTAAATGTGAACTGGAAATATAATTAATGATTAATATAACAATTTCAATTTTGATTTCAGAAAACGAAATACAGGAAAACATTTTCTATTCTCATCCGATGGACCCTAGACTGGAACGAATTGTTTTTGAAAATGGAGACATAATGACTCTCACAAGAGCATTTCAACAACTGCAGAGGCGTTCATCGTTAAGGCACCCGAATATCATTGCACTTAATATCCGGTCAGTTCAATCTGAGTTTACCCAGATCGTTGTTTTATTCGATTCCGACGGACTCATCGAGGAAATAATTGACTTACATTCTATGGAATATAAATTAAGATTGAGAAAATCTAAAACTAACGAGTGTTTATTACGTCTTAAGGGAAATGGCATAAATAATGAAATTAATATTTGCCGGGCAAACGAGACCGATGGGGAAAATATTTCAACGATAAAAAGGGATATACCGGACCAAATGTACGTTGGAATAAATACATCTGAAAAGGAAACTACAAATAACAAAAGAAGAAATAAGAAGCATAGGCGCAAACAGCGTAGAGACCGAAATACATCGAAAACAAAGTTAGACTATTATGGATATAAGAATTTTGTTGAATATCCAGTCTCCGTTAATCGTTGTGGATACGTCCCAGGCGCCGATGCAATTAAGGATAGTGGAGACATTTTTGTGTATTGTGAAATATTAAAGTCTCCTGGTAGAGCAAATGAAAACAATAATTCAGAAAATATGTTAACAAGTCCCGTGTATGATAACGAAAACCTCATTCTAATGACAGCTGTTTCTGAAAAAGGAGAGTTTGTTTTTAGTTTTCCTGACGTGTCAGCACCCTTAGAGGATCATGTCATCGAAACAAAATGCAAATCAACATTATTCATACGCAAACAGATATGTTTACATGCGAATTTGCATATTATTAAACTTGTTTGTGATAGCTTAGGCCACGGAGCCAATGTCAGTAGTGCAATGACATTTAACAGAACTGTCAGATTATGTGAATTTGTACATGACAAGTTGTTACTTTACTGTGATATGCCAACGCTAAGAAATGACATTGTTAATGAAGCCTGTACGATTAGGTATTCTAGAACAATTGCTTCGATTTTCTCAGACGAAAACATATACAGAATCCAACCGTTTGCGTCATTTCGTGACAAAACATTATCCGGTAGCACGGCGTATCTGTCACCAGGAAGAAATTCATTGACTAATCATCTCCATCTACAAATTAACGACAACCAACCAAATTTCAAAATCGAGAAAATCTCGGTCATACCGACCGATCCTTCTCCACACGATATTTACCAAGTGAAGCTGGACTATGCGTGCGCAACAAACAAAACTGAAATAAAAATGACAGTTTCAGGAAGTGACTTTTACAGCAATCACGTGACATGTTATGGTGTCACACGGTGCAGCTGTTGCACTTTGCACGCAGCAGGAGCGCCGAACGCTGTTGTTGATCTCGTGACAATTAATGTTACTGACATATCTACCGGATTAGAACTTTTAAAAGAAATGGTAGTTGTTTTCTGAATTTATTTGTTTGGTAAACACTGTACCTCATGTCCGCATCAAGGTTTATTTTCTATGTCAATGGCCAAACAATATTATGCCAAAGTAATTACGAGATCATAACTGCAAAGAAAAATCATGTGTGATCCAATTCAACGAATTAATTGAAATAAATGTTTCTGCTTACTTTGATTGTTTTGATTGTGGAATATTTAAAAATGTGTCAGAAAGAAAATCTCGTCACTTATATGCGTAACTAATTTATAACGTTCTTTATTTATATACAGTTTCAATCGTTTCGCATATGACTGACGATCTACATTTTTCGGCGTTAGCTGTCTAAGCTCACTTTTGACCTAGTTTTTCGACCAATGAAATGTTGAAAATAATACTCGTATTCTATTATTATGCAGCGGGAAAATAAAATAAACTATTTCGATTGATAGCTATTTACACCAGAGAGGCATCTAGCAGGGTGGAGAGGTATCTAGCGGGATTTTTATTATTATGCAGCGGGAAAATCCAATAGATTATTTCGATTGGTTGTAAGTGGGTGTTGTTTATGATTACCGTAACGATTTTTATATTTTGTGTAAGCATTTACCTGGCACTTACAGGTTCGAGTATTTTCGTTTTTAAAAGCGATAATTGTATTGGAGAAAACATATTTACGATTTAAATAACCAGCCAATTCAATATAGATAGCTTAAATACAATTTTATATGGAATATTCTTGGGTGTCAGGTAAACACTTGCGTACAATACACAGTGTAAAACGAGGAGAAGTGCAGATATTTCTAGCTCTTACTGGTTCCTTTCTAGTTCCTTTGATACTGATTGTTAATTTCGAGTTTTAAATACAATTACTCTGTATGGTAGTGGCTATCTCTCTCGCCTCGCAAGCGGAGGCCCCGGGTTCAATAATCAGGAGGGACACTATTTTTTTCAATGTTAATTTACGTAAAAGTTGGTAGATTTCGCTCTTGTAACAAGCTGTTATTATTTATATTTATTAAATTTCAACGACATTTATTCATCTTGAGTTCTAACTCTACAAGAGGTATTTTACTGAAACTGAATAAAGGTAGATCAAGGCTTAATGTAAGACATTGCTTTTTGAATCGACGTATTATCACCGTATTTAATTGTTGCAACAGCTTCAAAAATTTTTTTGAAAGACACTTTCAATGAATTTATGAGTTGTCATGATTCGGTCGCTTAATCTCTAGGTCATACTAAGAATGCAGGGAGGGTTCTTCAACACCTATAATAAGTAAAATAAAATAACTAAACTGTGTCTGCTTCACCTCTATATTTTTCTTTCTTTCTTATATATATGTATATATATAAATCTTTTCCATCAACGCCGTTTATCTTTTTTAAAGATATTTCTTCTTTAACATAAATTAATCATTGTATTTCGTTAAACTGACAACGAAATAAATCCTGGTTGCGCCTTATTAATACAAGAATCATTAAATGATCTTCAGTATTTTATACATTAGTTACAAGTGCATTTCTCACTCCTTCTCATTTATCTTCTTCAGTAACGCGCCTTTTATGAACTGGATGTTTGGCAAGATGTCATTGAAAATGGTGCCAGTTGGGTTTAAACAAGTTCTGAAGATTTTTTACCACTTTTGAGGACTTCATCACGTATGAGGTCGCAAACATTGCAAATGGCGAAAACTGGCTAAAATTTCAAAAAATGAATATTGGGGGAGATACTTATTGCCACCTAGATTTTAGTCAAGAAATGCATTTAGCTAAGGATGTAGTTAATGTTTGCAAGCTCAAATTAGTCTAATTCATGTTCAAGCACATACTGAAACAAAAGAAAAACCGTTTGCATGAAATTCATGGACAATATACCAAAGCAACTCATACCTGAAATAAGTATATGCTGGTCTACAATGTTTAGTGTCAATTCGTCAAAATAATGTTAGGGTTTTCAAGAAATTCAAGGAAAACCTACTTCCTGGTTCAAACCGAAAGAAGAAAGTAAATTTACTTTGACGCCCAATGGGAGCAGAGAAAGATTAAAATCGAGACCTTGTTGAAATGGTACTTCTTTCAATGTAGTTAGGAAGTCAAAATGTGTTTGGCTTTTTTGCATTATTACAAATAAGAAAATAAGGAAAACGCGCTAAGATAAATGTTTACCAGATGATAACAAAATTATGGTGTAAAGTGCTAAGGATGGTACATGTACTTAGAAATTTGGTTGAATCCAGTTTTATTTGCCCAGACTCTCTTTGTAATTGAAGTCGTATGAAACATATGTCAGCCATAATTATATGCAAGATCGACTGGGGTAAACCATAATGCTCAGACACAATCACTTTAAGGCTTTAAACGAGACGATCCTTTCCTCGATATGCTTCTGATAACCGTCATGTTAACTGCCGATATATGGCATTCTCTCTATATTGTATGTCTGTGTTTTTTTTCGAGGAGTGTTTAGTGCTTAACAGTTGTTAGAGGTTAAGATCGGGCTTGTCGGATAATTGCTTGTGACAAAATTCAGACAGGATGATGGTAAAATACGCATATCGGGAAACGCCATTCCCAGAGTCTACAGCGGCTGTTAGATGGGGGCGAGTTTTGTTTGAGCAGATTTAAGTTACGAACATAGGTGTAAAATGTGTCGAGACTGGCGATTCACTAAACGCACTTTCCAATTAGCGAAGAAAAGCTATGAGAGTGTCCTAGTTTCACTACTTTTGACATCTTATCACAGTACTCAATTAGAATTAAGATGGAAAATATACTTATACCAGACGAAACTTGCCACGTTTCCGTCGTGGATGTCGTATCACACTCAGCATTTCCCTGATATCAAACAACAACACGCTAATGTGTCTCAACAGTTACATATCGCTGTTTGCAATGTATTCATGTTGGTTCTACATATTTTGTACAATATTTATCATAGATTTTCTATACCTGTCGAAACAAATCATACATTTTTTATTTTATAAATTCACTGAGCTCTACTATAGATTTGATAGATAGTCTTGAGAATGAATAACCTGAATACTGTGTTTTCATTTTTCCTTCAGTCTCTTTGAGATGAAGTTAAACTCCAAAACATTCACCCGGACTTAACCTCCAATATGCTTAGGGACTCAGTGAGGCAGATCACGAGAAAAGGTGTTTTCTGACATCTCAAGTCAATCGTTGAAATTACATTATAGAGTATTTCATTTCGCGGTAAAAGTAACATTAAAGGTTAAATATCAGCCATGGCTTAGGAGGAAATAAAATGTAATTGTAAGTTATATCCAACTATAGGTACCGCAAAAATGTCGAAAACATCAGCAAGGCTTTCCGTGACCCAAATAAAACTTGAAGTAGCGCTATAGCCTATGATGAAAACAATACTGAAAACAACAACGACTCTATCAACAGTAACTCTTACAAATTAAAGAAAGAACAATGCATATCAGGACACATTCAGAAAAGACATCTCCTAACACATATACACAGCCAAATGACAGGGAGAGAAAAGGACTTGGGTTTGTACAATGATCAATTAAAAATGGACAATTTTGACAACCTGGGCTTAGGGAGGGTTACCGCCTTGGAACTGGCAGTGGCAAAACATTTTGCCATTGGGGGAAAAGCCGGTTCTAGACTGCACCAACTTCAAGCATGTCCATACAGGTTCTCTTATGAACAGACAAGTCTTGATAAAAAAAAGTTCCAACCCACATATCATCCCGAAAGTGTTGCATGCAAAATCATACAAATCTGTAAAATTGAAGAAGCTAATGACGGTGCCAAGCTAAAGATGCGGATGCTCCATGACCATACCGAGACCAGTAGTATTTTAAAATTTAATCTTGTTATCGTCAAAAATTCATTCAACACGTTTATCCTGTGGTACTGATAACTAGGTTTGAAAAGTTTTAAAAAGATTAAGTTTTTTTTCCAATCATAAACATCGAACATTGTTTCAAACTCCAGAATAGCGAACAAGCTACTAAATACGATAACTATATAAAAGTATGCAATATATCTAGGCCTAAAATCTCCATAGAAGTATGCATGAGATTAACTATCATGTCCATGCAAATTATTTTATAAATGTAACACCATAGGGAATACTGGTTCTTGAAGTTTTTGCTAAAAGGACAATGCTTCAGCCATATTGCAACTCAGGGAATAACTGTCATCACTGTATTCTCAGAAGTAGTAACTGCAGTAGTTTTATGAGAGAAGGCGGCGTAGACAATAATACTCGCATGCATTCCAGTTACTGCACACCAACAGGCTCTCTCAAATCAAGCCAGCAATATTTTCATATTTGTCGTGTTCGGTGGCTGTAAAAGTTCCATTTTCATATATTAAAAGTACCAACAGTTACATCTGAACCCGTACAAAATGAAATACATTACATTATTTATTATGGCGTGGTTTTAAAATACCATCTTTATTAAGTTTTATTATCTGAAATATTTGTGCCCAAAACTCTTCCTTGGAAGGTGCGCGGGATTCATTAAGTTAAACGAGAGGAAATTCGGCGGCATCTTTTAGCACTGCCTGCCATAGACACGTGATGCTGTGCATAAACAAAATATTTTATTACATTGTTTGTAGCAAAAGTTCTTTCTTTCCCATAATTTTTTAAATATTCAGTTAAAAATAGACACAAACAAACGTGATAATTAACACGATATGATAAGTAATTAATTATAAATTTAGAGTGTAGTGTTTATTTTTTGTATAAATAGGAAAAGGAGCTAAGATAATCAAATAAATTAAATAAATATAATGCTATTTTTATTATACAATGTTTTACAGCTTTAAACATACTCAAGCTAAACACATGAAATAAAAATGTCGTATGAAGAAAACGAAAAATTCACTGGTAATTGAAAAGGGGATTGACACATCAGCTAGGACTAAATATGTCATACTGTTTTCAGTAAACCATTTAGTCTCACATTAAAGATCGAGACTACTAAGACTTCTTTGTATTTTAACTTTGTTAGGCTTTAAGCAATAAAACAATTGCAGGCTGGAAACTAAATCATACTTAACTATTCGGAAGGTAATAAAAGACAAAATGTAAAACACAATCTTGTAATGAAGTTGAGTCATGAAGAAAATATTGATGCGAGAAACAAAAACAAAAATATCAAATACGTTCGAAGAAAAAGTGACAAAAGTGAAATATGCATTTTCAGAAAGTGCACACCACCATTCAACCGAAAAGTTGTTAGGAAAAGAAAAAAGAGTTTATATAACTATTAATTTCAAATAAGACACCACAAACAATAACTGAAAAACAAATTGCCACACAGAGTTTGCAACAGGTTCCAGTTCCAGAGTGCACTAACCTCACACTTGCTCCAAAAATTTATCATAAGTTGAGTACATACAAGTACAAGTTGTCTTGGTAAATTAGCTTCAATCAATCCATTTACTCGACAACGCTGCATGCAATAACACACAAACATAAGCTTTTAGGTACTTTTACATGTGTTCCATGTAAACCTTCATAAACTCGTAAAACATCACCCCCGTTGTGTAAAAAAGGTAATCATAACTATCAACTTTAGATGGTTTAATCACCATCCATGCATAGCTCTGTAGAATATCACGCTATTTGCCTTTCTTTTTGAATTAACATATGTTGTTGTTGTTTTTTTCTATAAATAACGCGGGGGAAATTAATTTTGCATTTTAATTTCATTTTCTTTAATTTATAAATCGTATCTCTGTGAAGACTCGATGAGAAATATCTTGTAGTAGTAGAAGGGATCTTTAACCAGCTTTATATTTAAAATTTAATCTGGTATTGGCGATAAAAACTGAAAAAGTTTTTCTCTATTTATGATTTCAATATCCCTGTTTTAAAGATTTTTCTGTTATGCAAAGGTTACATTCATTGAAATCGTTAACAAGTGTTACAAGCTCAAAAACGGATACGCTGTGAATTATAAACCCCACAAGAAGCACATCGGACACCTTTATCATTAAAAGGGAAAAATACAATATTAAAATCTAATTAATCTTTTTTTCCAATATTTTATTAGTTACTAAAACATTTTCAATGAAAGAATTTAGATCAAAATGTTTGCTTCCCTTTCTGAATTGTTAATTTGCTTTACAAAGCTTTATTAAGCTTGAGTTCATCAGGATATACATATTTTGTCTACCCCAGATGGAATATTGTTATGATTGGCTGAAATGGCGACTGGTCAGATGCTTAAGATTTGAGACTGGTTTCCATGCTCAGTTTTATAACCTTGGGCACTGAAGTTCTATAGAAAGAGATAACATAAAATCTCTTTCAAAGCAGTATAAAAACTGATCAGCAACAACTACTCATAGGTATGCCAATTATTTATAAATACAGGTACCAAGTCAACAATAATCAATATCCAGTACAATAGGCGACTCGATTTGGCCATGACAGATCCCTAAAGAATACTTTTCATAAAAAAACTCTATGTTCATTACAATAGATAACTGGTTATTTTCTCTTGCAAAGGTTTCTTTAATGAGACTGGTGTGCTTGTCTCTTATTAATTTGTTAGCTGAAATGTTCAATGTGAAAAAATCATATGTTGACATATAAAGAACGCCTGAAGGTTATTTGATTTTAGCTTCCTTAAAAAAAGTAAAATACGCATATCACAAAACACAGCCTCCCCACGCAGCGAAAAAAGAAGAGAGGTAAAAAGAGCAAGTTGTTATAAGTAAATAAGATGCCACAAACAATTAACGACATAGAGAACCCTTGGGGTTTTCGCCTTGGAACGGTCAGTGACAAAACTAATTGCCACTACGGGTTTAAACCAGGTTCTAGGGTGCACCAACCTCACACTTGCCCCAACTGGTTCTCATATCAACAAAGTACAAGTTGTCTTGGTGAAATAACTCCTATTCACCCATCAGCTTTACAATGTTGCATGCAAAAGCACACAAACATATAAAACAGTAGAAGCTACTAGCATTGTAAAGCAAATGGGCGAGTACTCGATGATCTTACTGAGACCAGAACCCATGGAGTCAAATTAGCAAGAACACCATGACAGGGATAAAAACAAATCGAGTTTCTAGGTTCTTTAAAGAAAAGATTTCCTTATAAACCTATCAAACGCCACCTGAATTTTCAATAGACCAAACTAGAATTAGGTCAGCAGTTCAAATTGGTATAGAGAATATATTTAAAAAAATACAAATGTCCAGGATGATATGAATGGATCGGTTTTTGTTTTAAGTATTTGATGTCATAAATAAGGGCAGCGGGTTCTTGCGAGGGGATTATTTTTGCCATTATAGTAGATTCAGACAAAAACGATGATAAGTAAGCAACACCTCACACAGAAAGCAAAAATATTAAAAGAAGAGAAGAAACGCTGATTAATAACACGCAAAATTTAAAATCAGGATACACCATAAAAAAGATTACTCACAAGGAAACGGTCCTTTGGTGTACATTTTTAATTGATCATATTAAACACCAATGATCTTTTAATCTAATTTATCTTTCTTATAATTCTCTCCGTGTGACTTTGTGAGAAAGGGAGGGGGTGCAGGGAGGCTTGTTTTTCTGAGTATGGTTTTCCTGGCATTCATAGTTAACCTTTTTGCGCACGATATTTGGCATAACCATGCTTCTTGGTGTTTTGCTATTTACACATTTAAATAAAGGGTCTGAGAGGGGTGAGCTTTTTGTAATTAATCAATCGCAACAGTTTAATACGGTTACGTAAAATAAGTATAACAAGTCAAGTAAAAACAAGTCCTTACAGTTTCAAATTTGTAGAAATTGATTTTTAAATTATAAAGTTTTGAGGATGAAAATTTGCTTTATATTTTTATTGTTTGATAAAAAGTTAAAATGCCAAGTGCAAAAAGATGGGAAATGTATAAAACGTTTCAAGACTGAATTACTATTGTTCTTAACATAACGATTTTGCGATCAGTGAAATGGTTCTTGGCATACCATCTCTGGATGATAAGGAACAGGTAAGCTATAGAAGTAATACAGGTTTCAACATAAACTTGTTCTCGCTGTCTAAGCTTGCTTTTGACCTAATTTATTAACTAATGAAAGTTGTAAACAATACTCGTATTCTATTGTTATGCAGCGGGAAATGAAATAAACTATTTTGATTGGTAGTTATTTATACCAGAGAGGCATCTAGCAGGGTGAAGAACTATATCTAGTGCGATTTTTAAACAATTAGTTTACCCTGTTTTGAAACGAATATTGCTGTAACGTTTAGATCTTTGCTATTCTGTTAAGTCGAAAGGTGTTGAAATGAAACGCACTCCAGTACTCGGCATTTGCAAGGTTTATTTGTCAAAAACAATTAAAGTCACTCTTTATCAACCTATCCAAAATGAAAGTAAAAGTAAATGGAACTGCCCTAAAGAAAACGATGTTTTACTTTCACTGTAAAGCTTAAAATTAAGTAATAAAATCTGCGAGGTTGAACTCAATATATTTTTATATTTGTGAATTTTTAGTTAATGGAAATTTTTCCCAGCTCTTTCAGTAATTAAAAATGTTTTCCCGTCTCTTAAATCTGGCAGCTGCATATATTATGCTTCGCGATATAAACAGTGAGTTCGCTATTTAAGTCTTGAAATCTTCACCAAATTCATTTTATTCTTTCAGCAATTGATATATCATCTAATACATTATGTTATAAGAATAAACCAAGACCTTTTATAATACTTTTTTTTATACAAAATTCATTCTTTATCATGACTTAGGGTTGTATGATGTGCTTACTTGTCTTAGATCTGGCAAGTACGTGTAACATTTACGCGAAAAAACTTCGAGCACGCTATTAAAGCAATCGCACTCGAGTCTGATCTAAGAACATGTTAGCATAGCGGTTTTCAGGAGATGATTTTTATCAGATTGCTATTAAGGCATACAGCTTTCAAAGAGTATAAAGCTACGGTATTCTAGAATTGTTTCATATTCCTAGGAAATTCTCCTCAATTTTATATAAAAAAGACAATTACAACTCTTTATTACTTTTTTATTGCTAACAATAAGTCTGAAGATCTTTACTGAATTTATTTATTATCTCGGTAATTGATACATTCTCTACTACCTTGTTTATTATGTTTAAAGTATTAATAAAGCTAAGACCTTTAAAATACGTTTTTCATAATTATTATGATCACATTTATAAAAAAAACTAAAATGTATTTATCTGTTCCTTATTATGTGTGGGAAGCAATTTAACATTCAAATCTAATTATTTTTAAAAAAGTCATTGTGTAGGATTCTCAATGAAATGATTTATTTACACGTAAATCAAGATGAAGTTAATGATAGCAGCTATAAACTGCATCATTTCATAAACCATCTACGCCGTTTATCTTTTTTAAAGATATTTCTTGTTTAAATGTGATGCCTAGTAGGTAGAAAAGTTACATGCTTCGCACATCATATTTATAAGCAGTGTGTATGCTTTTATTTGGGTACACATTGTGAAACACTTGTTGATGATCGAAACTTCAACGGAACGTAATTAATTTTACTCTATTTAGAAATATTGGTGTTCCTAATATAACGCGACTGAATGATGTAATTGAGTATGGCTGTATAAATATTGAAACAAAAATATAATAGAAAATGTTGTAGGAAATAAGAGTTTAAACCATTCTTCTTTTATTTCATCTGGATTTCTTTTTTTCCATTTTCAATCATTCTTGTTTACTTCATCTCGATGTGTTATTTTCAATAACAGAAGTGTTACAATGGCAACATATTTTAACATTTGTATGCACAAATAAGTTATTTGATTGAGTTCACACGAATCCTATAGAATAACCAAGAATTGGCGAAGTGCAAACATGTTCACTGGACACTTGTTCACTTAACAATGGAAGTAAGACGTGTGTTTCGCTAGAATTGTTTTTTGAAGACCTCAACAACAACAACAACAACAACACAACATCGCGATATTTCTGATAATTGGCCGTGGAGGATGTTGCCGCGCCTGCCTTTTCCTGATATGTCTATTTTACTGTTCTCTAATACGTACAAGAAAACAACCAAATCCAGACCAGTTTTCGAAATTCTGCTTTATTTTATAAATGGTAGTTGTTTGCAACATTGTCGAGAACATCGATGTCGGAGTTCATTCATCAAGGACACTTGAACTTGTTTGTCCATATAAGAATGTTGGGGCATGGGCGAGCCTTAGAACCTGGTTTATACCCTCACTGGCAAAAGTATTTGAGGCTTACGATTATAGGGTGGTAACCCTTTATGTTTCACGTTTATTAATTATTTGTAGACTCTTTTTCATTTTGAAATATGCATATCAGGAATATCCACCCCAGACAACGCAGCTCTCCAAATACTCAAAAAGTAGAGAGGAAAAGAAAACATGCGTTTAAAATTTGAGTGTTTGGATGAGAAGAAAGGGGTGTGAAAAGAGATGCATAGACATTAGTACTGAGGAGAACGCTTTACGGCCATCACACACCACAGACGTAACTTCTGTGATTATAAAAATGTGAAATGTGCATTTCAGAAATAGAGAGGAAAAGAGAGCACATTTTTATAAGTATGACAAATTCAAATAAGACGCCACAAACCCTTGTGGTTACCGCCTTGGAACAGTTAACAGTTTTCGAACATAAACACACAACTCAAGAATAATTGAAATGCTTTGAGTTTATTCATTTCTGCCTGAGAAATCAATGTATGACGATTACGCTCAACTTGAAACATTTCAATGTTATGTCAGGTCATCTACATAGTTATTCAGTCTATGACGAAACATAGATGAACTTCAAGAACAGTAGTGATTACACATGGTCAGCCTCATGATACAGCCGTCCAAACACGCCCGATCTCGTTTTTCAAACGGGATTTCAACGTCTGCTTCTCTGTCTGAAGTGAAGCACAGTTTATAACATGTACTGAAATACGAACCACATTGCTTTAAACAGCCGATCTCATACAGTGGATTACCGACTATGCTAAACGAGTATACTGTTGTAAGGCACAGCATGATCAATGGAACTACACGTATCTGAAAATAGAAATTATCAAAAAAGTGAAATATGTATCAGAAGTTGCCACATTCAAAAAACAAAGCCTTAACATACGGCCAAGAAGAAGAAGAAGAAGAAGAAGGAGAAGGAGAAGAAGAAGAAGAAGAAGAAGAAGAAGAAGCAGAGAGAGAGAGAGAGAGAGAGAGAGAGAGAGAGAGAGAGAGAGAGAGAGAGAGAGAGAGATGGTTAATAATATGATCATCATCAAAACAGACACCACAAACAATTAACAAAACTGAGAATTAGAAGGGTTACCGCCTTGTTGGAACGGTCAGTGGCAAAACAAATTGCCACTGGAGGTTTAAACCAGGTTCTAGGGTGCAGCAACCACACACTTGCCCCAACAGGTTTTCATATCAACAAACAAGTACAAGTTGTCTTGGTGTAATAACTTCAATCCACCCATCACCTCAATATTGCTTCATGCAAAAACGTACAAGCATATAAAACATAAGAAGATTTATTTTTGCCAGCTCAGGTTTGATAAAAATGAAATGAATAAAGATTAGATCTGGTTTGGATTGTCAAATAAGTTAAACCCCAAAAACTTACTAATAAAGTAAATGGGGCAGAAAAATATCGATATATTTATTAACTATAAATATGGTGGATTTAAAGTCACAGCATCGACATCGTACCTTCAATTGTCTAAAAGCATAACGTAACATTTTGAGAGTATGGGGCATCACACGGGAAATTGTGTCTTTGGTCATTTTTACTGTACGGAAAGAGCTCATAATTATCTATTCTTTTTTCATAATTAATTGGGATTTTGTTTACTCATTTCGACTATGAAATTTTGTTTTACTGCGAAATTGTTAAAATCTGAATTAGTTTTAAACATAAATACAGATCTCACAAGTAATTCACAAAACAACCCAGCTTTTAATGATAGAAAGACAGACAATAGAAATAAAAGAATCTAATAATGGCTTTGTAAAATGTTTTGTTACATTTCTCTAAGTGCTGTGTCATGCTATGTCATTGATATAAAAGAATTACAAAAATCACAACGTTGCAGATTGATGTGATTGGACGATTTAATATTCCATCTTTAATACGATGACTTTGTAAAATTTACACTAGCACTCAGGATTTTAATGTCATATTCCAAGTTCTAGGTCATTGACGACATAAATTTATTTATTGATAAAAAGAAAAATGAAGAAAATGGAACTTTGAAAGACACTGAACACGACCAATGAAATATTGCAGGATCGGTTTGATGGCGCCTGTTCATGGTTAGTAATTAAAATGCATATTACTGCCCACGCCGACTAGATGGAACCTTCAATGCGGTATTTTCAGATTAACACCATTCCATGATCATCGGCGTACGGTCCCCAGATAAAAGAACTGGTTTGCGTTAAACGAGAAAACAAAGGGTGGAACTAAATAGAACAAAATTCAGACAGGGGATCTGAGAATACAAATCCTGCGGATCACAGACTACGTTTAATGCAAAAATTAAAAAGTAGAAATTGCATCCTATGGGTGATTGAATAGTATCCAAATATAATTATACTGGCTGGGATACTGAAACCATCCATCTTAAAACTTGCCGAAATATTTAAACAAACGTAATTCTAGATGTACATTAAACATACGTAAGTATCATGCTAAACGACCTTTAAATGACGTAACTGATAACAGCACCGATTGAATGTACGAAGTGACATTTTACAGCCGCCACACGGCACAAACAACGCTACTGTGATATTGAAATAGATAAGAAAGAGAACTTTGAAAGCCACCTATCACGACAAATATGAAAATATTGCAGGCTCGGTTTGATGGTGAACATGTTTCTGATTTTCTATCGTTTGCTCACCATTCACAACTTGCACCCCATATGTATTAATGAAGGTAGTCTTTGACTGAACTTGACAGTTGCTATCAATTAAGATACTTACTAACAAAGGATTTCAGATCTCACATTTTATATTCCATTATTCCATTAGTGTGGTAATTCCTCTGTAAGCTTTGGTTTTTTAAAGATCTATAACCATCAGACATCCACTGTTTCAAACATAAATATTCATCCACATATCTTCTATGAGAACACTATAGTACATTATATTATTGAAATAACTTTTGATTGTGTTTAATCACCATGAGACACGGATTGATACATGCCCTTTTGCAAAAAGCGTGTTTTTTTAAGTAGAATCAAGGATAGAAAAGAGAAATATGAATATCAGGAATGGCCACATCCAGCAGACACAGCATCCACACACAGCCAAAAAGGAGGAAAAGAGATGATAATACAATAATCAATTTCAAAACAGTCGTTGTTATAGATGCATATAAGAGATAAGGTTTTGAAAGGGGTAGATTCACGAAGGCTCAAAATTGGCCTTAAATTAACTCAAATTTTCAAATTGCATTGACATCACTGAAAGTGTGCTTTTTATAATCTATAATGGTTGTTTTCTTGAAAGATAAACAGTAAAGACGAACCCATAAACCAAAATAAAAAATTAAGTGTGTCAAATGTGTCTGAAATTTGAAAATGTTTGCCAAAATGCAATTTTTTGTTAAATTTTCGTCATATTTTGATGAATTTTTGCACATTTTTCTCATTTTTAGCAATTTTGATGGCCCCTTTGTCAAACTCCTTTAGCAGTAATCAACATAAAATTTTAAGATATGAAAAGTATAACCATTCATGTATTCAATGGCATTAGAAATTAAGATATGTAACACAATTTAAAATTTTACATATTTTTAGGCCAATATTAGGCCTTTGTGAACCTACTCCTTTTAAAATCGTAAGACATCGACATCAATATCGAGATGCTTTTTTCATGTAGATTAAAGATAGGCAGAATTTGTGCTGTTTAAGTTAAATATAGGAATACATTTTAGTACATAGGGATGAACAAAACGTATTCTGCTGATAATCAAAATATTGTTTAGTTTTCACTCGAATAGGTACTAAAATATATGAAAAGGGAACTTTGAAAGCCACCGAACACGACAAATATGAAAATATTGCAGGCTCGGTTTGATTGAGCCTGTTCATGGGCAGTAATGGGATTGCATATTGCTGCCCACGCCGCCTAGCCCCGGGTTGAGCGCAACTCAATATTTACACCAATAAACAGTACAATTTTGATCCATCCCAAACGATGGTATGCATATGGCGGTGAACATGGAACCTTCAATGAGGTATTTCAGACAGCGTCAGCTTTTGTTCGCGTTTCCCTTTTTCGGGTTTGTAAGTCAGTAAGTATATTTTGGGTCACATATACATAAATCCATAAGTAAAGATGGAGATGGGAACATCAGCAAAAGGTGTGTGGTTGTTACTTTAGACATATTTACCGATTGACAAATTCTGTAATTAAACTATTAATGTAGATCGAATCGGATATCACTAGTCTAGTCCTTTTGAACTCTGTTTTGTAATGTCCTTTTATGGATTTTCACCAACTAACCTTTAAAAATGGACTTAGAAGTGGCAATTTTACCTTAACTCCAGTGATATATTTTTAAATTTCCTTTTCATCTATTTAAAGGGTGTCACGAGTAGCGTGAGATGCGTTATGTAAAACTACGTATTTCCATTCTACTCGTTATTGCTTATTGATTCTTGGAAACAGATAACGCTTTTCAAAAATGTTGTCGTGACACATTTGTACTTACTTTTTTTCAGTACGAAATGTGTGCATTTCTGCACATTTCCTCTTCTTTTCAACAAAGTTTGTTATATATGTGAATGTATATATGAATCGTTGCTTGTCCATTACGTGCAAAAACCATGTAAGGAACTCAACCTACACAGCGTATGAATTATTATTACTCAACAAATCTATCTTGGTAAGTGAGGCACTCCGTGATGTTATTTAAATACTTTTCTTATACATAAAACCATGCAAAGTGATTGGCGAATTTAGCTAAGGTCTTAAAATATCCATTTAACTAAGTAAATAATAGCTATTGTTTTAATATTTAAGTCCATCTTTGCCAATGTCCATCGTTTAAAATATATAATTATGTCACTTCTAATGAAATATGTTTAGTTATGTCATCGAGTACCTACTGTGCCCAAGGTTATAAAACTGAGCATAGAAACCAGTCTCAAATCTCAAGCATCTGATGGCTGAAATGGTGACCAGTCGCCATTTCAGCCAATCAGATGCTTGAGATTTGAGACTGGTTTCCAATCTCAGTTTTATAACCTTCAGCCCTGATTTCGCTTAACAATGGCGAACGGTTCTTACTTTTTGTATGTTTGTGTGCTTTTTCATGAAACATTGTTGATTAGATTGGTGGGTTGCATTCAATTTACAAAAGCATTTAATGCTTGTTTGTTTATATCAAAACATGTAGGGTCAAGTGTTATGTTTGTGCACCCTAGAGAATCATTTAACGCAGCCCCAAGTGGCAATATGCTTCGACGGCAACGCCACGGGTTATCATTTTTGTTAAAAGTTAGTAATGTCGTCTTGAAACTGATCTTATTATAAACTCTTGCTGTCTTCTCCATTCTCCGTTTGCACTTATGCACGCTAACTTACGGGTAGTACCAAACTTTGTCTCTGATTGCTGTAAAGTTTGATGTTTAAAATAATGTTAATTACGAAGTTTGAACAGGAATACAGTTAAGAATGGCAAATGAAAGCCAGGGTGTGGTTATAAAAAACGAATGTTTTAGCATTACTTTAAGATTTCATGAAACACTAATTTTTACAATATACCAAGGGCTGAAAACTTCTCATAAGTAACTCAATCCAATAAATAATATCTTCCAAACCTTCTATTAAAGCGTGGTATTACTACGAGGAACCTAAATCTTGTTAAGTTAACTCGATGCTTTTCATGAAAACGGCGTTTAAACGAGATTTAGTGAAGTCGGAGCCCATATACGTTTGGATTTAGACAGAATTCTAAAATACGAATCCGGATATGTTACGATTCTATTGATTCGAATATCACGAAGTGGAATAACTATTATTACATGCTTTTATTATTTTATTGATTCGACATTAAAATCACGCATTTGAAAAGGACACAAACCTTTTAAGATTGAAGTGATATCTAGGGTTTTGTTTTAGAGAGCCATGTCAACGTAACATGACGTAACGTAACGTTGCTGTCACCCAGTTTGAAAAGTAAAATCTGTTAAAGGCACAATATATAACAGCAATCAGACATTTCCAATGTTCTCAAAGCACTTTATAGTTTAACAGTGATGCAGAATCAAGATGTCTCTTTAACCTACTTCTGAATTTATTGCGATTAAATCCTTTTTTAATCAATCGACAACTGTTGTTAGATGTTTTAGCAAAGGCCATATTTTGTTTATAATTTCTAGCAATATTCGACAACTAATTTGTTTTTCCCTTGCTTCACAGTTGTACCGGATACAAGCTGTCAATAAGTTGTCATCTAAAATCATTATCGTGGCGTTATGCCGATTCAAACTGTGGTGGAATTACTTTCTCATCAACGGTCGGTAAAAGTGGAAATCTTGTCAACTGTAGACAATTTAAATAATCCTCAGTTGAAAGAAGACCGTAAACAAGGCATTTAAAGGTGCCAGGTCAAGTATCAGAAAGAAAATGTTATGTTTTCAAATATCAAAATGTATAGTAAAAACTGTAGGACATGTAAACAAAGAAACTGTGATGTAATATTCGTACAGTCAATGTACGAGTGAACAGCAATTGTTTTACTTCCGAAGTAAAATTAACGCACAACACATCCTTAAATGTACTGATTTGTCCAAAACTTTGGCAAAATTTATTGTTTAATGGTACGATTAATATCAATGACAGCAGAGGCATTGAAGTATTTCACCCTGAACTGTGAAGAGGCAGCTTTAAATCAACTATTATGAATTAAACATATCTTCGATTCGCGGTAATTGCTGTATTTAAACTTAAGCGAGCATTATAAATGAAATTAGTCTAATTTGTCATTGAAAAGATGTATTCAATAACGTTTTGAAAGTGGCTTCATTGTAATATGCATCGTAGCAGTGCAGTCAGCTAGCTGGCAGATGAATGGTTAGTCAGGTTTGGTATTCTGGAAACCTTAAATTCATCTCGTGTCACTTCCATAGGGCTTCATTAAGAATTTCTCGTTGTGAGTGATCTCTTTCTTAATATTTTTAATAAATTAATATGATATTTTTAAAAATAATGTTAAGTGCAAAATAGCGTTAAAGCCAGCGAAACAAAAACAAAACCAACAAAACAACACCAAGAATCTTTTTGGTGAGCATGCTCTTTGTTCATTAAGGTGAAGCGTCTAAATAGATAAAACTTCTTCTAAAATAGAAGGAAACTCTTCATTTAAAGTGAATACCATTTATACGACTTCGAAGACAAGAAAAGGAATTCGTTGAGAACGATACGTTAATATGTTCTTTGATAATACTTCTGAATATATCGGCCAGTTTTATATGAATGACTTCACAGATCCCTCTCGGTCTATATTTGGATATTGATTAGTCACCTACAATTCTTAAAAGAGATAAGTCCATTTGACAATTAAATTAACAGTTAACGTTCGTCAATGAAAGTTGAAGGGATGCAACTTTGCAGAAATGATTCTAAATACCCAATACATCTTGGCCGTTTTGTTGTTGTTGTTTTTTTTAATTCTAAGCTAACTGAATGAGTGGTGTGCGTAAATTTAGAAAAAGCAATATCGACAGTTGAATGAAATAGTTAAACATGTTTTGGTGTCATAAGAAATTTGTTATTCTAGAGTACACATGTTTAAATTAAAAGTAAAGAAAAATGATTTATAAGAATTACTTTATCTAAATTTACCCCCCTTTAAGTTTCGAACTACCGGTTTCAACAAATTCTGTTCCATAACTCGAATGGTTCCTGTTCTCAGTTAAGGCCCTTCATACTTGCATAATTCAAACAGTTTTACTTTTTAAATGCTTCAAGTTGTTTAAGACTGAATGCGAATTTACATAATGCTCATTATAGATAATTTTATTGCAGGTAACCCGGACATTAATTTATGAGAATCTGATGTCCGTTTCACACAGTTGATCACAAACATCCGTCAAAATTAAGGCAAATGATTGCGGTCGCCATCCGGCTCTTTAACAACTGTTGCGAATGTTTTTAACGTATAAATGATCTGTTGAAAAATCAAATTCGGTTCGATTTAAAAGTTATGAGCTGCTAGGATGCGTGGGCAGTATAATGCATTTCCATTAATGCCCATGAACAGGCACAATCAAACCGAACCCTCTAATTTTTTTTAATTTTTGTCGCGTTCGGTGGCTTAAAAAGTTCCTTTTTTATCTATTATAATATTTTCAATGATTTTAATATCGTTAAATAATAAATATTTAAATAAATATAATATAAGTGCATTATATTAGTCTAATTTCCAATGTTATTAAGTTATGTATATTTATGTATATTTATATAAAAGGAATAAAAAACACAAATCATAAATAATGTAGGTTAAGATGTTACTAAAAAGATTATAGTATACATATTGATATAAAAGGAATAAACCACAAACCATTTTCTGCTAATTCAAATTCCTGCAACGATACAATCTCCGATGCGTGTTTATCCCATAGACAACTTCGGTTTCTGCTCAACACCGATGCTTTTATACAATAGTACTTACTGCTGAAGATGAATATTGGCCAATCTTTGACTGTCAACAGCTTATGGAATCTTGGAAAGCAATTTAATTGGAATCGTATTACAATTTAAAAGTAAGGAATTTATTACGTTAATAAAACCAATTTACAGAAATTTTACACTGTGATATAAGCTGATTTAATATCTGGGAATGACAGGTGTAAAATATTGCAGGATCGAATACTGCACTTGCCACCTGGCCCCTGGTTATCTGCGCACTTCAAAAGAGGATTGCTACAGTTGTGTCAACTATTTTCCCTACCAATAAATTTTGTTAGCACTTTCAGCGTTGATCGATATTCACTTATATAAATAAAGATGAAATTACAATGATATGTCACCAGGCTTGTTAAATTTTATCATATTAAGCTTATAAGTTTGACACATTTACCGCACGTAGTAGAAAACCCGGCTAAACAAGAGCATCTGTAAAATCAAAATAAATCAAATAAAACCCTGACATTGAATTCTAAATACAAGTAAATACAATACGTTTCGCGAGTTAAAAAAACTCTTGCAAAATAAACTCAGTGAACTTTCACTAAAAATAAGGGTTTTTTGGTTGAAATTAAACATTTTCCAACATCTGACCAATAGGTTTTGCTTAAGATTTTACCAAAAATTTATTTTTAAAAGACTATTCTTTTAAAATAATTCCAGAAAAAAAAACATAGTAAAAATACCAAAAAATAACAAATTGCTTAAAACCTGTAAACATATTTTTTTTTCTAACCAAGACAAATTGATAAAATTTGTAATAAGTAAAACTAAAACTCAAATTGTCTAGTAGTAAAAAACAAAGGCCTGTTGACTACATGTTAAAGAATGTGAATGTCCATGCACATTGGTCTGCTTATCACACTTCCGTCTTCTATTGCCGGAGTTTACGTACATTTCAGTCTGCTGTTGCCGGGGATTACACAAAGAGGGGAATCTGTAGCATAGCTACAAATTCACTTGGATATCATTAACTCACTATCAGCTAATATAGTTTACAGTACAGAGAACCAGACGTGTCACACTTCAGCTACTTAACTTAGTTTTCTTCCAAAGCAGACAGTCATTCAACGCTTTCAGCACTTTAATTATCTTTGGCAATCAAATTTAAAAATAAACTTATCTATTTCGCATCAATCAAAGCGTAATTCACATAATTAAATCCGCAACTGATATTAGCGGTCATGAATAGATTGGCATAATGCAATTTATTATTAGGTGCGTTTAGATACAAGGTTTAGAGACGGTAAAACTATATTTGTAAGAAGTTCTGAGACACATGACAATTTTTTAAATGTTTGTACAACAGTATGATACGCGCCCATTTTGTGAATGTCTTAGTTTTGTGATCGGACAATCCCACTAGGGACTGCTGATGTTAAAAGGGTTGCAAGTTTTAGACTTACATTTTTGAAAGCTTAAGAAACTTCCTACGGAGGTCTTCATTACCGAACCAGCAAGGAGAAGTTCTTATGAGCGCCTCCCCTCATATTTGCTAATAGTAATTTAAATAAGTAAGAAAAAAGATGACGTCTTACTTATTCAAATCAATACCATATTAGGAGATTTTGATGTAGATGTTATGTAATTTGAACAGTCTTAACTTTATGGAGACTGGGTAGGGGTTGTGCTTCAGTATTAAATCGTTAAATAATGATATGTCCACATAAACCTATATATCTGGTGTGTTTTACTGATCAGAACGCACTGTTGAAGTAAATTATAAACTTACAGAATGAAAAACATCGAGTTTGCATGAGGCATTCACCATTCTCCAAGGAAATAAACATCAATGCAAAATTAGAATATGTCACTACCGCTTTTTACTGTAATAGTTTTGGTTTCCGCATGGGCGTTAGTTTGAGATAAACCAAGGGAAAAATTAATGTTTTAACATGGAGTTTTTATTGGTAAACGGAAAAACACTTGAGTTTTTCATGTTTGTATTTGTATGTCACGCTATTGCTTCCATTTCAAGTCAAGTCAAAGTTCTTTATTGGCATAAACATTGTACAATTGTCATGTGTTTTGCCATCAACTGTGCCCAAGATCATAAAAATAAATCTGGAGATCAGTCTCAAATCTCAAGCATCTGATTGGCTGAAATGGCGACAAGTCGCCATTTCAGCCAATCAGATCCTTGAGATTTGAGACTGATCTCAAAACTAAGTTTTATGATCTTGGGCCCTGACGGCGGTTTGCATTACACACAATGTGACATGTATGTTAATACATGAATGTTTAAAAAACAAACAAAAACAAAACAGATAATACCAATCAATCATCTGTACTACAATCATCTGTTCATATCAAATATTGGTAACAAGATTTTTATAAGCCGGTTGGAAAACGAGACTATCGTAGCGGTAGTGATTTGTCAAGATTTTTGGGAGTTTTTCAATATACTAGCTTTTGACAAAACTAACGCGTGTATATAGTGTATTTCTAAATAATCATTAATTTCTGAGTGCCATTTTTTTTTAAAGAAATGTGTCTTGGAATTTTTGGAAGGAGGCATTGGTTAGCCATTTACTGTTTATAAAAACAGAACACAATGATAACAATATCGAAATAAAGAGTTTTGGCTGTATTAAGATAGTCTTTGTTATCCTTTTCGGTCGACCGTGCCCAAGGTTATAAAACTGAGCATGGAAACCAGTCTCAAATCTCAAGCATCTGAGTGGCTGAAATGGCGACTCGTCGCCATTTCAGCCAATCAGATGCTTGAGATTTGAGACTGGTTGCCAATTTCAGTTTCATAACCTTCAACCTTGTAGTTCCGAAGGTTTGAAGTTGTTATTGCAATAACATGTTGATTACCTTCTAATTAAAAGGTTCTGTATTAAGTCTTGTCTTTATAATGAAAAATATAAGTGAAATAAATAATCTACATTGGACTATATTCTAAACATATATTTTAACCAGGATATAGTATGTGGTTAATTGGGTTGGGTAATGAACCAATTTTGAAGAAAAAGTCATTGTTTAGTATTTGCTTGGTAATCAGGGATCAAATTAGATCTCAGCTTGAAAATCTGAATATATTCTTAGATAAATACATTTCTTCGCTAAAATCTAGCTGGCAATACGTATTCGTCCAAAAATTCATTTTAAAATTTTAGCCAGTTTTTGTAACTTGCTATGTTTCAGTGATTTGTTAGTTTTAATTATGTCTTTAAATCGTAACTTGTTTTAAGGTGAGTTAATGTGAAACCGCAAACGTTTATTGCAAATGTCTATTAAATGTAACAGGTATGGAACTTCTCTTAAATTTCCAGGGAAAATATTTATAAACTGAGAAATTCTGAAACCTTACCCCTGCAGCCCCTGCAGGACATTCGATACACATATCCAATTTTAAGGTGATAATAACTAATTGCTCACCTGATGCCAATATAGAATTATTGAGATATTGTGCAAAAAGCATGGCTGCCATAAGTTTTGTAATATACAACACTTTCCTTCTGTTCTTGTTTCAAGTCTTGCGTGAACACAAATCATACAAACAACTCACTCTTTGTCGTGTTCGGAGGCTTTCAAAGCGACCTTTTCACAAGTAAATTATGGAAAATCATTTTTGCGTCTAAAACAAGCAAGGGCAATCGTTAAAACCTGTCTTTATGTGTTTTGGCACTAATTCATCACAATAAGTATAATATATATCATAAGAATACTATGCACACTTTTAAAATCTCGTCAGCATATAAATCCTTTTAGTGTAAATTGTTATAAGACTTTTGCATAGTTGGATTTATAACCCGATTATAAAAATGTTCACTTGCATTGTTTTTCAATTCATTATGTTTTTTTTCTTCGCAGTGAGATACGTTTATTGTTAATTGTTCGAGGTTATTTATGCTTTTTAGGTATACATTTTAGGAATACAATGTACATGTACATAGTCCCATTGTCCTTTTTAATTCGCATATTGTCCACCTTCGGAAATCTTCTAATTCCCTAATTGATCATCAGTGTGCCGTAGCTAATACTGCTATTGTCCACATAAACTCACGCTAAGTTCTCATTGGTCATCAATTGTATATGTTAACAATGTATGATAGTTTTGTTTCTTCTCTATGTCAAGACAGTATTTGTAAAGAACTGTGTTGGCTTCGAATCAGTCATTCAGTATCTTTTTATTGATTGTTTTCTTAAATCAATCTAATACATTTTGCTTCAAAGGATCAATCTTTGAACAGCCTTGAACCATAAGGGCGGTTAAAATAAAATTTAATACTTTATAAAGAATTAAAACAAAAATTCTGCTGATTAATAAGATTTTTTTTACTTCTGAGGGTCTTTATTTTAAGAGAACAGCAATTCGGAGCACTTTTGTTGTTGCTTGCCTTTCTATTGCATAATTTTTTTTTGCAAAATTACCATATCTCATGCCAAACTTTTCCAAAATCAATAATAGAATCATTAAAGCTTAAATCGAAGACTGTTGTTGAAAACTGTGCCCAAGGTTATAAAACTGAGCATGGAAACCAGTCTCAAATCTCAAGCATCTGATTGGCTGAAATGGCGACCAGTCGCCATTTCAGCCAATCAGATGCTTGAGATTTGAGACTGGTTTCCAATCTGGTTTTAAATCTTTGTCTTTCTGATAAAAAATACAGACAAAAGTGACCAGTAAGAACTTTGGGTGAGTGTACAATCTCTGTTATTGTCATAGATATGAGCTTTCCTTTTTTCTCAGGCGAGAAATCCCCTACCCCGATGGCCTGGAACTGTCTTAAATGGAGATAAAATGTTAATGGCATTGTATATTTCATTAAAACATTAAACGTCACATGGTTATTAGTTAAAACGGAATAAATTTATAAAATAAATTATTTCATAAGTAATGCGCTAATTCACACTTAGTATAAACCCATATATTATTTCATTAAAGAGTCACAGCTACATGTTTGCGCTTGTTCCATTAATTTTACAAAAATGTAATATGCAATTCAGAAAATGACACATCCAGAAAATACAGTCCCGCACACAACAAAAATATTGAGAGAAACGAGAGCATTGCTTCATAAAACGACCAATCCCAAACAAGACACCGAACAAATACGAAAACATAGAACATGGGGGATACAGTCGGTGGCAAAAGAAAATGCAACTTGAGATTTAAACCAGGTTCTTGTGCACCAACCTCACAACTCTTATATGAACAAACACGTGGTGAATTAGCTACAACCCACCCATCAACTCGACAATGTTGCATGCAAATGCACACAAACATGTAAAACAGAACAGCATTTCAGAGCACTTTTTCTGGTTGCTAGACTTTCTATTGCATGAAATTCATTTTTGGCAAATAAGACATTAGAACCAAATAAGCATCGTCTAGTATTAAGGTGGGTTTCCAATGACTTAAATTACAAGAGCCTCTATAATCAAATCAGCAAGAACATAAAGACAGGAATAAAAGAACAGAGACAGCTTAAAGTGTTTTCAAATGTTTCCCTATAAACCTTCAAAAACCATACCACCGTCGTGCAAACAAATAGGAAAGCATAACGATCAACTTCAGATAGGGTAACTATCAAGTATAAAGGGTCTGTAGAGTAGAATGTTGGTTTTCTTATTGAATTTCGGATGTTTGCGAATAACGTGGATAGATTAATATTGCCTTTTATTTTCATTAATTTATAAATCATATCTCCATTAAACATTGGTAGAAAAAAATTCCTTGTTGCCCATGTTTTAAATTTTGTTTCTGTTATGCATATATTACGATCATTAAAATCTTTAACATCGCTACAAGCTCTAGAAAAGCGAACACGCTGTGAAATATAAACCCTTTAAGATATTACATGTAGGGCATCAATATTTGTAAAGGAAAGTTTATAATAATTTAATTAAAATAATCATTTTGTCATATATATTCTAGTAGTTACGAAACAATTTTCTATGGCGATATTTAGATCAAGTTTGCTTGCTTTTCTTAATTGTTTGCTTCATTAAGCTTCAGCTCATCATAGAAATATTTTGTTTATCCATGATTGAAAGGGGTTAATATCTCTATGTAGCGGTCGTCAAGAAAACTCGATGTATTTTAAAGGCTGGTAAAATGTCATCTTGATGTTCTATAGACAGAGATATCAAAGTATCTTTCATAGTCGTATAAAAAGAGATCAGCAACAAGGGGTGCACAGTTAGTAACCATAGGTGTACCTATTACTTATTTATAAATAGAGATGCCAAAGCAAACATATATATTTTGTAGAAAATTGTTTTCGTTGCAAGTCTTCCCTTGAATAAAGAATCTCACATTAATTTGTATGAACAAGTTTAGTATTCGGTATTTAAACTTGTGCACAGGAATGTGTGACATCACTTATAACTGGTCAGTGGTCACGATTCAAAATGGCTGACTCCATATGCATCAAAAATTCATAGTTTAGTCATCTGTGGTCCAATTTTAAAATATCATGCACAGAGGATTTGTAGCTTACTTAGTCATTTATATTTCAGATTGTTTGGAAATCCCATATAAGAAGAATTTCTTGAAAGATATACATGTACTTTATTTCCCAGTTACAGTCTAAGAAAATCCTCTCATTGACGAAATCTTTAATCTCTATAGGTTTGGGTTTTTGAAATTTCATAATGTGAAAAAAAAAGTTTTATGAGAAAAGATCTGTACCAAATTCCCACGAGGGACTTTGAAAGGATATTTTTACACGCAACCTTTTACTATATAACTAAATCTTCAAGTATGATAAATAGTGCTGACATATTGGAGTTATTTTGAAATTAAAATCAATACTTAAAATGCAATGCGTATTACGTGTATTTAGCAACACTATTTTCTGTGAAAAAAACTGTACAAATGTCCATTCTTATAACAAATTAACCACAGAATTATTAAAAGTGAAGGATAGCAACTCGTTTAAGGTAATATTTTAAGGTAAAATATTCAGGAGTTAGTTAATTGGTCAAACCCATGATATTCCTAAATTTATGAAAAAAGATTAAAATATTAGTAGCAAAATCATGAACATTTAAACTAGCAAAATACTTAAAACATACGATATATAACACATGTATTTTGAGATAATTAGTTATATAAATGATAAACACATATTCAACGAATTAAAAATAAAAATAAAAACCTAGATCTCTTTTAATTAAACCGTGAAGAATTTATAGATTTGTGCTACATTCGGCTGATTAGATTTGACGCTTTAATTTTGAAAAATTGTTCCATTGTATCTTCGTCGTAAAATAAATAAGAAAATGGCTTTTTAATTCCATAGTTTCTGATAAAAAGACAAAAAGGCATCGGGATACATATAAATAATGCAACCGCATATTAATCATCGTGTATTATAAAATGTACAGCATATGTCCCACCAGCCGAGAGTTCTAGGAGTTGTCACGGATAAGATTAATAATCTGGTTTGCAATTGAAATAAATGCACTGGTCCTAGGTACGAGCCATATTTCCCCTTTGCATGATATTTTTTTCACCAGATGATGTAATAGTTTGTTTCTACGCATTCGTCGAGAAAAAAACAATGGCTCTCAAGTAATTTTTCTTGTTCATGTACATACATTTTTCAACTATGTACCGAGTTATCAATTGGCAAACGAAGTGTTGATTATAACAAAATAAAATAAACTGGAGAAAATGTATTTCTTCGAATAATGTAATATTAAAAGAAAAAGAAACAATAAAACAGATGTTTCTTTACGATAAAAAAAATAGATGGGATTTGAACACATGGAGTGGACAAAAGTCTTTCCTGACACCCGCGAAATCTAGACCACCGAGCTGCCCGGCAAATAATGTGTTCATCGGTAATTAATTCGAGTAAATAAATATTATATTTTTAGTTCATTTTTACATGTGTTTGCATTCTATTTTTAAATGAAAAAAATGCAAATTTATCTCTGTTTACAGTTTGTTATAAAACAAAATGATCCCCAGAGAAGATAAATGGAGAGACGTGTAACAAAATCAGGCGTCAGTATCTGACACACTCATTTTTTATCGTGAGACGTAAATGTTGCAAACAATTGATATATTACAATCAAAGGGCTGCTATCGTCCATCGTTACTAATTTCTTGAGGTGAATTAAGAGTTATCTAATTAAGTTCAACTTTAAATACTTAAAATTGTTATTCCCGTACATTCAATCAGTGCTGTTTTCAATTACGTCATTTGAAGGTCGTTGAGCACGATACTTATGTACTATGTCAATAGTGCTTCTAAAATTACCTTTGTTTTAATATTTCGGCCAGTTTTGAGATGGGTGGTTTCAATTTCCCAGCCAATATAGATTTGGATATTGTTCAATCCCCCCCATGGATATACTTCCTGCTTTTTAAATTTTGCCTTTGGCGTTGTCTGTGATATGGAGGATTTATATTCTAAGATCTCCTGTCAAAATTCTTTTCTGTTTAGTTCCGCCCATTGTTTTCTCGTTTAGGGCAAACCCATTCTTTTATCTGGGGACCATACGCCGCTGAACATGGAATGGTATTAATCTGAAAATACCGTATTGAATGTTCCATGATGTCCACCGCCATATGCACACCATCGTTTGGTATGGTCAAAATTGTACTGTTTATTGGTGTAAATATTGAATTGCGCTCAACCCGGGGCTAGGCGGCGTGGGCAGTAATATGCATATCCATTATTTTCCATGAACAGGCTCAATCAAACCGAGCCTGCAATATTTTCATATTTGTCATGTTCGATGGCTTTCAAAGTTCCCCTTTCATCTATTTGTAATAGTCTATATATAGTGCATAAGTGTACTGGTTTAGCTCGGCCAGCATTGTTATAGCCAGCAAAAGACATTAAATGAAAACTTTTAATTGGGAACACATTTACTCTAGTCAGTCATGTATACCAGCAACTAATTGATATCAGTCTGCATCCTGAATGTTTCTGTTTTTCTTCACAGAACAAATAACGTTTATGCAACCTAAATGGGCTGCTAAATCGTGCTTTACTTTGATGCCACCTTTTGATCATCATACACGACGTGGTTGATTTCCGGTTTTCTTATCAAAAGTTATAAATGACATTTAGATGTCTTTTCTCCTCTTCAAAGTCCAGAATGTTTTTTATTGTGGACATTTATTGAATTTGAGGTGGTAAGTACATGTTGTTATCGACCAGTGAAAAGTGCTTTCATCCGTGCATGCAGCCCGAGTTTGTTGTTTTTAAAAATAAGGGCCCTAAAAAACTTAGCCTCGAGGAAAACCTGCGTTTGTATAAACTTATTATCATGGAGAAAACCATACAAAAACTGTTTTTCGGTTTATTAGTAACGTTTG